>MU001675.1:756623-1191385 GCA_010093515.1 Lineolata rhizophorae | reverse complement strand
GACTCGGTGGGGTGAGCGACTCGGTGGTGGAATACGTTATGTGTCTTTGTCGTCCTGACTTGATGCTATCTTTCTCTTTCTCATAGGCCCTGTTGCAAGGCTAACTCTCCAAATCTAAGGCAGTTTAACTCATAAAACTGGAAGCTTGACTAGTTACATACTAGCCGACTAGACACGTACCACCTTCACATCCACAGAACGGACCCAAAATTCTGCATATCATGTAGCGTCCGCACACGCAGTGCTGCACAAGTCGGAAGGTATTTCGACGCTACTTAGGGCAACCGACCCGCCATTCAAAAGGCAGTAGTCCAAGTCGACAGCGCGGCGCGGCGCACGCGCCCCGCGGATCAGCTAGAACGGAAAACAGGCAGGAAACAAGACGCAAGCGCCCGACAACGCACTCCCAACGCCCGGGGCAGGGGCGGATTTTATTTACGGCCCGCTAACCCAGCGTCGCGCCACATCGGCGCGCGAGCACCGATCGGCGACGAATTTCCGAAAGACACAAATGAAAAGGAAAAGCAAGGAAACCAGCAGAGCGAGGTCTCCGAGTCGATACCCCTATAACACACAGCACAAAAAAAAAAAAAAGAAGGCAGGGCAGTAGAAACCAAAAAAGGGGTAGTAAAAGGAAAGAAGGCGCCTAGTTTGGCACGCCCGTATGTTCACTACACAAAACCCGACCATTCATGCTCTCGTGCTCACCATATTTCTCCAAAAACAAGGCCCGTCTGAAAACAAACAGAGAGAGTAGTCTTAGGAATCCGGTTCAAACAGCGCTCTCCGGCCTCTCCCCCTCAGCCACAACCGGCACGCTCAACCCCCGATCCGGGCTCTGCAACACAAGCTGCTCGTGCTTGCGCGCGCGCACGAAGTCGCTCACGGCACGTATCAGGATGAACCAGCCGATAACCATGAGCCCGTAGGCAAGGAGGTCGTTCGACGAGATGCCGCCACCGGAGTTGCCGTCGTCTCCGCCGCCAGAGGACCCGCCGTTGTCCATCATGCTGCCCATGTTGAAGTCGTGGGAGTTTGGATCCGGCGGCGCGCCGGCGTAGTCCGCGCTGCTGCCGGCGTCGCTTCCGCTTCCGCTGCCGCCGCCGCCGCTGCTCGAGGGCATGGGATCAGACAGAGCGCCCTTCATAGAGAAGCCGTACTGGATGAGCGTGATGCCGAGGCCGGCGCGGGAGCCGTTCTTGGCCGCGTGCGTCGTGTGTAGGAGATACGTGAGGAGGAAGCCGACGATCTGGAACGACATGGAGATCATTGCGTTCCAGATGAAGGAGAAGATAGAGCCGACGGGGAGGCCGTCGACAAAGACCTCGTCCGACAGCGTGCCAGGAGCCAGGATAGTAGTTTCCCAGTAAGGCGGCGTGGCGTCTGCGGCAGCTTGTTCGTAGGACTATTTTAGGACAGATATTAGCAATTTCACCCATCCAATAGACTGCTTCGCGGTAGATAGAGGAACTTACGGGAGGCTTCTCGTCCTCGATCTCGCCAACAGCCGGCTTGGCGCTCAAATTGGCAAAGACGCCATCATTCGCCGACGTTCCCCGACCGTACGTGCGCCCCCTCGGCGCGAAAACCGGCAACTGCGTGACCCTCCTGACAATCTCTCCGGGTCGCGGGTCCGCCCCGACGGCCGTCCTCCCCGCCGCATTCGCCCCCGCTCCATTCTCACCACCGCCCGCCGAACTACTGCTTCCCGGGCTTCCCCCAACGACGGCGCCGCTGCTGTCACCCCGTCCGCCGTCGTGGCCGCTGCTGCTGCTACTCCTCTGGCCCCGCATCAGCCGCTGCCGGTCATCCGCCTCATCGTCGTCGTCCGAGTCGTCGAACGTGTCAGCCAGGGTGCGGTCTGCGTCCGACGCGAGCGGGTCATGTGAGCTCAGGAACGCATGGCGAGCCGAGGCGGGCGACGACGCGCGCGAGTGGAACGAAGGAGGCGGCGAAGACGGGATCGGCTGGTGCTGGTGTTGCTGGTGAGGATGAGGGGATGCAGGGCTGTCGTTGTTGTCGGCGGACGAGCCGTGGTCGTCGAAGTCGCGGGTTGCTACCTGTGGTGCGGCAAAGGCGGAGTCGCGGGTTAGCATGTCGGCGTGCTTAATAATAATAGCGATGCGGGACGAAGAAAGGGGAAGCGTAGAATTCAATGATTGCTATCGCGAGAAAAGGACGATGGCAACATTGCAGGTCTGCGTGTGCCGGTTGGTTGGTGATGGCGCTTGTGGTGACGGCCGGCAAGGCACGTCGCAGTAGGCTGCGGCTGGGCGTGCCTGCAGCGCTGCGCCGCTGATTGTGGAAGGTGGCCGGCTTCTCAAGGATAGGACGGCGGAATACGTACTCGTTCGTAGCGCTGCGGGCCCATGGCGGGCCACGGACGATAAAGCGGTTTCTGTTGCTGAAGAAGGGAGCGGATTGGATCTGGTGGGCTTTTGGTTGTGGTGGTTGAAGGGTTGTGGTCAGGCGCGACGAGGCCGCAGAAGGAGGTGGAAGATGACCTGGCGCCGCCGGGCGGCGGCTCCGCCACACTGGCCCGTGGGCCCGCCGCTCGGCCCGGCAGTTAGCCCGAGACCGCCGGGCACCCGACCTGACTCGTCTGCATCATCGGCCCATCACCATTCAGGAACTGCTCGCGACGCGTTGTAATTCAAATCTCCCGCACTTCCGCCCGGCGTACGGGCTGCACTGCGCAGGCCACGACTCTTCCCAATTGTCTCGTCCGTCCCGCACACGCTATCGAGACCACAATATCACCTCTCCAATCCCTCTGCAAAATGTCCAATTCAGTATGCCTCCCTACACCCTTGCCCGAACCCAACAGGAAACACGCATTCCAAGCCATCCAAGCATCAAAAAATAAGTTAAAAAAGAAAAACCCAATTGAAAAGCAACCTGACACCCTCCCCAGTCCATACCCCGGCACTACGCGCGCATCCTCTCCCGCTGGCCCGTCGACAACCTGCGCCCGCACCTCGCCTTCCAAACCGTCCTCCGCACCCGCCTAGCCGCTTCCTCTTCCACCACCACCACCCCACCAACAGCACCGCCATCCAGCGGCCCGCCCGCCCGCCTCCAGCCGCATCACCAGACCCCCGCCGCCGCCGACCTGCGCGCCATCAACGCGCTCTACACCCTGCTCGAGGACCGCTACCGCGCGCGGTACCCCGTCTCGGCCGCGTTCCGGCGCCCGCGCGCGAACCCGACGTACTACGACGACTTGGCGCGGGAGATCGGCGAGGCGCCGGGGCGGGGGTGGTGGGCGCGGGTCGCGCTGAAGGTGAAGGGGTTTGTGCGGTGGAAGTAGGGTGGGGCCAAACGGCGGAGTTGGTGGAGGATGGGGCTACGCATGCTGTGTAAGATGGAGAATGGCAGGATTGTATTGTGCGATGGGAACGGCTGGGGTGGATGGAAATGCTGCTAGACGAGGCTGCATTTATATAATCTGTACCTATACCTGTATCACCCTATCATGAAGACCGTCATCCATATTCGTATCGTCCAAATTTCCCAATGAACGAACGAAAGGACCAGAAAATCCACCAATGACAGTCAGGCTAGTTACCTGAAAATCTCTCAGGCGTCTCGCAGAGAAACAAGGCCAAATATTGATAATATTTTCATTTTCTCCCGCGGAGGCTACATCTGTGTGTCGGCCTCACCTAAGCTAGGCAGCCCCTTCTATCCACCACGCCTACGTTTCCACGCCTAGGTTACCATAACAACAAGCACACCCCAGTCCGAACCGAAGCCCGAAGCCCTTCCTACCTAATAGACGGACAGGCCTCGGACTCAAACCTTCCCATCCATCTATCCTGCTAGACCGGCCGTTGCATCCCTTCCTCCGGCCACCAGCGTGGGTGCCACTTGAAAGTATGTAAATGGGGAGAAGAAAGAGGACAAGGCATGACTATGAGCCCTCAGAGAAGGAGAACAAGGAGAAAAGTATAGTACAGCAACAAACAAAAGAAGAAGGCCCGAAAGACAGACCAGACGGCCAATACTTCGGACGCGAGAAGACAAGTGTGAAACCTGCTTTTTGCAGGTGCGGGATAGAAGGCTGGAGTGGATGGATAGAGATGGAAGGGCGGGTTCAGAAGTGATGTGCAATGACGCATGAACTCGACCGTCTTGAAAGACAGCAGAAAAGAACAGATGAGAAAAGAGCAGCAATCTCTCGCGCAGAGCAGGGCTGCACGTGATGCAACCCGGGCCGAGAAGAGAGGACACATAACCGCCTTGCTCGCAACCGGCCCATGACTGAAACAAATGAATAGAGCAGGAAAAACAGCAAGAAAGAGCTCCAGTGACGCCGCCACCTATGGGCAGGATATAAAGAATACTCCAACAGACATAATAGCATAGAGCCGCCTGCCCTTAACCCACCCTCGCCGAACAATCAGAGAAACACTGAAACCCCGGACCAAAATTAGCAGCAGCCACCCAGAGCCCCAACATTACAAGTGCTCTAATAAACACGCAGGGCACCGACGGTAACCATCTACCCTCCTCCCATCGCTAGGACTGCGGATAACACGACCAAATTCCGTCAAGGCCCTACGTCGGCGCCGCGTAGCCCATGGGCTTCGCAATGAGCTGGGCCAAGCTCTCGCGGTCGCGCTTCTCCTGCTCCATGGCGGCGCGCTCGGCCTTGGTCACGCGGGGCTTGCGCATCGTCGTGCCGCCGCGGGACCCGCGCCCGGCGCCACGACCGCCTCCGCGGGCGGCGGCGGTCTCGCCGCGCGTGGTGCCGCCGCGGCCGCGTCCGCGTCCGCGCTTGACGGTGCCGTCGGCCCTGGAGGACGAAAGTTAGTGGAAACTTGGAAAAAAAAAAAAAAAGACCGTGCATGGGAAGTCAGAGGCAAAGGAAAATTTTGCAACATACCTCTCAACGACAGGCTTCTCGCCTTCGGTCAGCAGCGGTCCGCTGTACACGAAGAAGCCGTCCTTAGCCATGAGCGCCTGCTGTTCCCACGCCAGCTCCGTGTCGTCGATGAAGTCGTCGTCCTTATCGTAGTCCTCGACCTTGCGGCGCCGCTTCTTCTTACCCGATTCGGCCGCGCTGCCGGGCGCCCCCGACGGCGCCCCTCCAGGACCAACACCGGCAGCACCGGCACTAGCACCGGCACCCACACCCAAAGCCGCGTCATCGTCCACGCCGCCCATCTCCATGTTGCTGTCCGGCTCCGACAAGTCCAGCGACATGTCATCGCCCGATGCGCGGCCCGCAGTCCCCGCCGCCTTCTCGAGCGCCGCGCCGGCTGCCGCCATCTGCCGCCTGCGCTCCTGCTGCTGCGCCGCGCGCGGGTTCAGCGCCGCGAAGCCGTACTTGCGCTCCACTTCGCGCGCGAAGTTGATGGTCACGTTGGTCTGGCCTTTGAGCGGGAACGTTAGCCAGATGTTGGTGCCGCTCGTCGGGGCGCCGTTGCCGCTGCCACCCGCGGACCCGTTGTTGCCGCCGCTACCGCCGGGCGCGCCGTTGCCGATCGATGCCGGGCCGAAGGGCGTGCCCGAGAGGAGCCCGCTGCCCGTAGGCAGAGGCGGCGGCGCGTCCTTTTGGCGGACCGGCTTGGTCGGAGGCGTGGGCGCCGCCGACGAAGGAGCGGTCGAGACAGGCTCGGACTTGGTCAGCTGCTTTGCTGCAGTAGTGCCATTGGCGTTGCTCGCGCCGTTGTTGGTCGCTGCGGTCGGCTTGCTGTGCGCGGGCGGTGGTTCCGTGTCGATTTCCATCTCCGTTTTCAGTGGCGCCTGTCTAGGCGGTGCTGGTTGGTCGGAGTAGATCGGAGCTTGAGTCGCAGACGCAGCAGGGGGTCCGCTAGTCGGGCTCGACGCAAACGGCGGCTGCTTGCCCACGAGGGGCGCGGGTGACACGGGTGCCGACGTGACCGACTGGATGGGCGGGTTGGCTTGCGGGTGTGAGTACCTCACGGACGACTGGCCGCCGTGAGGAGACGGGCCGACCGGGTCAATCAGGCTCTTTATGGACGGCGATGCGCTAGCGCGGTTGACGAGTTTGCTGGGGGGCGACCCAGCATGGTGAGGAGGCGCAGCGGCCTCGAAAGTCGCGGAGCGGATGGGATCGTACAGCTGGCCGCTTGAAGCTGGACGGGGTGAAGGTGCATTGTGAAGGATATCCGGGCCGGGGCGGACGGCGGCGGAATTGGACGTCGACGGCTGCTGGTACTGCTGTTGTTGATAGTGATGCTGGGCGGGTGGCGGTGCAGATTGCGACGGCTGCATGGGCTGAGGATGCTGCGGCGGCGGCTGGTGGTTGGGCCCGATGAGGTCGGTGATTTTGGACTGTCGCGACGCTACCGGCTGGTGCTGAGGCGGCGCCGGCGGCGGTTGAGGATGCGCCGGCGGCTCGTGCAAAGGCCCTGCCGGCGCCGCGGCCAGCTGGGCGGGAGCAGGAGCCGGCGGCGGTGGCTGCTGCTGCTGTTGTTGCTGCAGAGCAGGCGCCGGGTCGACGGTCTTGCCTCTCCGGGCGCGGGGCGCGGGCGGGGCGTTGGGATCCTTGGGCGCGCGCGGCTTGCGCGGCTTGCGCTCCTTCGGTTTTTCGACGTCCGCGGCGCCATCGTGGTTGTGCGCGGCGGCGGCGGTTTCCCTCTTCTTGCGCGGCTTCTTGGCGGGCGCCGAGGCGGTTGCGGGTTGCGGATTATTTTTAGCCGAGGCGGGCGCGGCCGAAAGCGCTCCACCAGAACTTGCGACGATAGGCGCCTGGTGCGCGCCCTCAAAGTTGTAGCCGGGCGGCGGCTCGGGCGAACCCGTCGGCGTGGACAGGTCGCCGGGCGACGACGACGACGCCGCGCCCCCGGTCCCGCCTTCGCCCATCACCTGGCCGGCCAGCCCCGTTTAGGAAGAAGACAGGAAAAGAAGAAAAGCAAAGAAAGGCGGGGATTGCCACACCGCTTGCCACGCGGACAAGCCCTCAGGTGCAAGGACGCAGCAGCCGCAACACCATGGACGAGCGAACGGCAGCGCCTCTGGGCGGCGGGCGTGACGTCGGGAACAGCGCCGGCCGTTCCTGGACGCCAGTGGCCGGATGCGGCAAAGGTCTGAGGGGTAAGCGACAGGTTGCCGCTTCGAGCGCGCGAGGCCCGGAACACCAAATCCGCCCGACCACACGATCTATCGCGATAGCCCTCCAAGCAACCGCTGCGGCCTGCACCACGCTCTGGAGCTGGATGCGGCGCCGCTCCGACGCCTGGCGACGGCGCCGATGCGGCCGAGAGCTTCGTCGCGCGCGTGCGGTCGGATTTCCGGGCGCGGCGGTGATGATTTGGACGGCGTCGACGGCGTATTTGATGGCAAAAGGGCGACCGGGCGTGCAGTCGGAGTGCAAGGAAGAGGGGGAGGAAAAAAGGGGAGAGGAAGGGGCAGGCGGGTTTTGTGGATTGGGGGAGCATCTTCAATTATAAAATAGGCACGGACGGGGGCGGGCTCTGGGCTCTAACGAGAGCAGGTCGAGAGATCTGGCTGGGTCTGCGACACCAGCTTGGACGGGCAGGCGAGCGAGCCGGCGACGGGCGACCACGCACATGCACCGCAGGCGGCTTCGGGCCAGCTCCGTCAGTCGCTCGGTGCTTGTCTGCCTTCCGGGGGCTTGCTGCTGCTCCTTGTCCCCCAGCCCTACATACACAATGGCTGGTGCCCCGTCCTGCGATCCACGGACGGTTCGAAGCGGCCACGAAAATGAAGCCTCCAGCCGCATCGCCAGGTCGGTCGTGCTGCCGATGGCTGTTGCCTTGGATGCCGCCATTCGCCCCGTCCAACACTGTTGCCTCACTCGCCTTGTGTTCCCGCTCGTAGGCGGGCTGGCAACTGGCGGCGCCGGTGGGATCCCGGCCGCGTGGGAGTTGGGCGGACTGAGCTGGCAGTAAAAGCGCCGGGTGACTTGCATCCAAACGGGGCGCCGGGGTCAGCCACACCCGATCTGCGCCCCCCACCAATCCCTGTCTCTCGGTGCGAGCCTCGATCCGATGTCCCTGGAACCACGACCCATGACGGCGCGGTGGAAGCGAACTTTTGGCCGCTCTTTCTTCGCGTAGGGCCTGAAATCTCTTAGTCTTCAAAGCCATGGGTTGAGCTTGCCCCGTGGGCTTGGGTCGGGCTGGCTCTTCTTGCACAATGTAGGCATGCTCCACGCAGGATCTCCACGGCTTAGAAGCTTGGCAACCCTGCATTGGTTAGGCTGCGGCTTGAAACACTCGAAACGACATGCGGGCCGGCACACCGAGAGACCGGGCCTCGAGGGGGTTGTCCGCGCGGCGCGAACCATGCGCACGCAACGAACATCACCAAGACACAAAACGCACGATGAGAATTTAAATAGTGTGGGCCCGCGTCGGATAGGTTGAAAGTGAACGTTGGCGAAACCCCCCCCACCCCCCACCCTGCCTGGGGCACGCCCGCATGCAGGCACGCCACATGGGCCAGGCGGGGGTGGAAGGTGCAAAGACGACCAGGGATGGTGCAGCCGGCCGGTGCAGGTGCCACGGGCCCAGGGACCGCTCGGCTGGCCATGGGGATGCCTGCGCTAGACCCGATCCGGCACACCGCCTTGGCGGCTCTGGCGCCACAACACGTGCGCCCTCATCTCTTTCTGCCTGCCTGCTTGCCTGGCCCTTTCTATCTTCGTCTGGCAATCTCCACCATGGCCTTCGTCCAGGGCGAGCGCGTCAACATCGACCTCGACGACCGCGACAACCACGATGAGGTCGATGCCACTCCTCCCGCACGCCCCTCCGCCCTCTCTCTCGCCTTCGTCGCCGACGTCACCGAGCGCGCCCCGCCCACCGAAACTCCCGCCGCGCCGGCCCCGAAACCCCCGCCGACGGGCTTTCCAGCCCACAAGAAACGCGTCGCGCGCACCTCGGCCTTCAAGCAGCAGCGTGCGGCTAGGCGGCATGGCGGTGATGGTGGGACCGCCGGCGATGACGCCTCGGGCGCGCCGCCGCCTAAGGCAGCGGCTGCTGCTGCTGCTGCGCCCCGGGCTACACCGGTCGGTGGCGCGCTGAGGGTAAACGGAGCCGGAGAACAGGACGACTTTGAGGAGATGGAGCGCCGGCGCATCGCCGATGAGAACAGGCAGCGCATCGCCGAGATGTCGCCGGAGGATATTGAACGGGAGAGACGGGAGCTTTTTGCCGGGCTGCCTGCGTCGCTGGTTGAGAAGCTGCTGAGGCGAGCCAATATTAGTGATGGAGCGGATGGGCAGGAGGAGTCGCTGGGCGGGCAACTGCCGCCGGAGCCATCCAGTGGTACGAACGGTCAAGGCAGTTCGGATAAGCCAGTGAAAGAGAAAAAGAAGGTTGCCTTTGCAGATGAGGAACCGCCAGTGTCGCTAGATCGCACAGAAACGCCGTCGTCGTCTGAAGCAGACGCAGGCACGGCCTCAACACGTCCGGCCAAACGCGCCGACGAAGCCATGACCAACCCAGACGACAACATACCACTCGACGACAGCGATCCCGTCGTTCCCGCCCCCTCGTCCATCCACTTCCCGCGCCCTCCACAACCTCCACCGCTCGACCCCTCCTCCCCCAACTTCCTCGCCGACCTACACTCCAAATACTTCCCCTCGCTCCCGCACGACCCCTCGCAGCTCTCCTGGATGGCCCCGCTCCCCACGCCTGACTCGCCCGCCGACCTGCAGTCCTCGTACCACCCCTCGCAGCGCGCCGTCGCGCCGGCCGCCCTCCGCTTCGGCTTCGGCGGCGAGCTGCTCGCGCCGCGCACCGCCCGCCGCGTCCCGGCCCACCTCGGTCTGCACCACCACGCCGACGCGCCCGAGGCCGCCGGCTACACCGTCGCCGAGCTGGCCCGCCTCGCCCGCTCCGCCGTGCCCGCGCAGCGCTGCGTCGCGTTCCAGACGCTCGGCCGCGTGCTCTTTCGGCTGGGCCGGGGCGAGTTCGGACGCGAGGTGGACGACGCGGGCGAGGAGCTTGGCGAGGGCGAGCCGGGCAAGGCTATGTGTAGGGGGCTCTGGGAGGAGGTGGAGCGGGAGAGGGTCATTGACACGTTGGTGGAGGAGGCGGGGAAGTCGAAGGGGCACCTGAGTGCGAGGACGTATGCGCAGGAGGCGTTGTGGAATTGGCGGAGGGGAGGAGGGAGGAAGAGGAAGGCGGTTTGAATGGCACGTTGGGGTCATGTATGGGGAGGCGTTATGGGCTAACGTGTATGACAATAATTTTGTGATGGCACTGCATTCAGCGGGAGTTTGGGGACTTCCAAGCATTTGTTATTCTAACTCGTCTTTCCTGTATAAGGATTAAATACTTGTGCGTCAAGCAAGTACTATGTGTGCTATCACTAGAGCCTCCGGATATTGATTCCCAGCCGTACTCCCATCCTTTGTTTGCTACGCACTTACTTGGTTGATTCTGCCAGAACCGACGTCGCCTTAGTATTGCCGTCACGCTCTCTACACTGGCGGCTGTTCCGTGTATTCCAATGTTGTACTTCCTGCTATGCAAGGCTTGGTATGTTGAATCCCCATGCGATCCCTCGTCTTACCTGTCATGACGGGGTTCGCTAACATCCGTCATGACTTCAAAATCGACACGGCCTTCAAAACATCCTCGGCTATGTAGTCGGAGGCGGAAACAGTAGAGAAGACGTCTTCCCAAACGGCGTCTTTGATGCGCTCCTCGGGTGGCAGAATGCTCCAATGCGGGCTCGGCTCCGCCTTGAGCCACTTAAAATCGTCGACTTGGTCCCACTGATTGGGTCCCTCGACACCGTCCCCATCCTACGAGCGCCTCAACATTCCATGTTAGCCTGGCCAACTCACGACGAAACCACGCCCGCACGCAACCTAGACAATCAGAGAACTCCCGGGGACAACGCACCCAAGCGCCCGGCAACGGCGCAAACCTAACGCCCTCGCAGTCCTCGACAATGGGCCTGCTCGCGCAGTGCAGATAGACGTCCAGGCCGCGACAGGCGTGCAGCCGCAGCTGCCGGCATCGGACCAGCAGCACGCTGGCCTCGACGCCCGTCGCGTGCACCGCGCCCGCCACCGCGCCCCGCATCACCAGGCCCTCGCGCACGTCGCGCAGCGTCAGCGTCGCCAGCGGCCGCGGCGCCAGGTCGACGACCGAGCGCCGCAGGCCGCTCGCGTCCACGGAGCCGCCCGCGCCCTGTCCGCCGGGCTCTTCCTCGGCCGTCTTGCCCGCCCCGGCTACAGACAACTTGTTCTCGACCTGCCGCGCCAAGCCATCTTCGCCGTCCGCGACCGGCCCGGCGCCTCCACCTCCGCCTGTTTGACCGCCGCCGCCGTCCGCCGCCGCCGCCGCTTGTTCCGCCTCGCGATGCATCGGCGTCGGCGCCGGACTCGACTCGGCCGTCGACGAGTCGTACCCGGCGACGGGCTGGCCGGGCGTCAGGCGGGAGCGGCCGCCGGCGCGGCTCGTCTGCGAGGCCATCTCGGCGGCGTCGCGCAGCGAGATGGCCGACGGGTTCTTGCGCGTCGTCTTGAAGGCGAACTTCGGGCGCGGCGCGTGCGCGGTGCGGGTCCGCTGGAGCTTTTCGTTGAGGGCTTTGATGGCCTGCTTGGGGAAAGATTGAAAAGGGGGGTGGTGGCGTCAGAGCTGAGTCAAGATGGCTTGGGGATTGGTGCGTTTTCCTTGGGGATGTGGAAATGGAGGGAAGACGAGTGGAGGGCGGCCTAGAACAGAGAGATTCGGTTTTGTCTCCGTGGCATTAGGAATTGTATGTACCTCTGAGTATGTCCGCTGGTCGTAGGCTGGGATGTAGCTCGACGCATCCTTGACCTCGTGCGACAGCCTCGCGATGCCGGCTAGGCAGTGATCGATCGCGTCATTGCGTTCGCCGCCGGCCAACGCAGTGTCGCCTACGCGTTCCATTTCCTCTTGTAGAGCTGGTGAGCAGCATCTCCGCGTTAGCGCTTATACGGCGCAAATCCAGCATCCCTCGCAAGGCGGGTTGGAAGTGTCGAGCCTGTCGCACCTGTGACCTCATGCTGGAAGTAATGGAAAAAGCGTTCCTGCAGAGTATGCTCCTGCTTCTGTTCAGGTGGGGTGGAGTCTCCCATAGCTCTTTTCTGGGCTCGGATCCTGAAGAATAAGAGGCGGGAGAGAATGGAGAATAGAGAGCGGCGCAAAAAACCGAGGGCGCGCGAAACAAATAAAAGCGCATTGCTCGTGTGAGCAATGGCGGCGGCCTGCGGCTAGGCGGCGATGGCGCCGCGCGGGGATTGGCGGGGTTGCAGCGAAAGTCTGGGACACCGGCGGGCGGAAAAGAGCGGGACGGTGCAGTGGGAACGCTAGCCGTGCGCCACGGCCCGGGCCTGCCAGAGCAATTTCTACGCAGCTGTACTGAGCCGCCGGGATGGCCGCCGTAAACGGTTGCTACGTACGAAAGATCGCTGGCCGACAATCGTCTGCCTACAAGGCCAAACAACCCCCTCACGTGTCTGGGGAACCTAACTCCTCGCTCGCAGCCCCGCGGATGGACATGCATGCACAATACGCGCGCCAAGAGAGCAGGCCTGCAGCATCGCTAGGGCTCTAGGCCTGCACCCAGCGCGGGGTTGCCTCACGTCCTGATGGCGAGCCAGCATCTCGTGGGGCCACTTGACGTTCGGTCATTGCGGTATTAAGGTGAGTTCCTCTGCAGATCTGCGAGATGGGCTGGGTCATGGCGTGTCGTACCGAAGCTAATGGCATTCTACTGCGAGGTCCGAGTAGCTAGGCAATTTAAGATTGAGACGCCCGGAATCATGTCAAATTTTACGGTGGGTGCAAAGGTCTCCCAGAATCCGAAGCTCAGGAGTGTGATGTCCCTCTAGGAGCTAGCCTCAACTGAAGGGCAAACGTGATTGTAGGCGCGCAAGAAAATCTGACGAAGCCACATAGGTTGGCACAGCACATGACATGGACCAGGGTAAAGGAACGTAATTCGTCGCGAGCAGAACGTTTAGAGTGGTTCGATCAAACTATCGGCATCTCAGCATTTAGCTTAGCTCCCGCAAAATGGCGTTCGAAGCCCCAAAGTGGACCACTGGAAAGTCTCCGATGTTGATTCCTATATGTACAGCGAACCGCGATCTTCGAGTAATGCGGCAACACCAAAATGACTTCTCTCAAGCCACTTTCTAATGTGCCGGTGGTACGCCACTGAGGTCGATACCGTACTTCTCCTTGATCCGCGCTCGCCGCCGCTCTTCATAACCTTCCGGGTATATGCCTGAAACAGTCAGAATAGAGTGCGAGACAATGTTCACGAGCAGCCTCACCTCTACCTTCCCCGATTTCGGAGAGGGTCTGCTCCATCGGTATCCGCTTCGCATTCCTAAGCGCATCCTTGGCCTCGACGTTGTCCTTTGTATAGTCTTTGCCGTGCCTCGAGAAACCGCCGCCCGTGTACTTGAACGCGCTTAGGACGATGGCTAGGCCGGCGCCGTAGCCCAGCGTCTTCGGAAACGATCGCTCTGCCGCCGAAGTGAGCATCAACGGGAGTCCGCACATCGATTATGCTCGCGGGGCACCATACTGCTAAGACCAATCACGGAGCCACCGAAGAATCCACCGATGGCCTCGTTGTAGGCGTCGTCCTTTTCTCGTAGATTGGCGGCCGCCGTTGACGTGAATGCATATCCAGCACCCAGCGCCGCTACACGCACGTCAGCATCCAGATGCCCGAGCAATTTCCAAAGCAGTCGAGTCGCCTGATTCCGTACCGAACGTCCCAATGGTACCCCCAGTTCTTGTGATGAAGCCGAGGGCGCCGACATTCTGCCTCGTCAGTGAGTTCTGGATGGCTGAGAGCACGGTGCCGGCGCCGCCGACGACCATTACGGCCTTGATGGTGCGGTCGATGACATCCCGCGGCTGGTACGGCTGCTCCTCCGATGCCATGGCGGGAGAGATTGAGGCGCGGCAGAAAATTGGCGCGCAGGGAGTGAGCGTGTCGCGGGACAGGCACTGTCGTCGGCTGGTCAGTTCGGAGGTGGAACCTGAGCTCCCACCTCCGGACCGCGCGGTTGGCAGTGCTAAGCGGACGCCAAGAAGTCACGTTGCCCTTGGTGCCGCGCCACGGGTGCCTGACCGCCCGGGGCGGATTGTCGCAGCCGGCCGCTTTCTGCCATCTTTGACCGAGCTGCCCGTCACTGCGACTCGGTCACAAGCGCTTGCTTGTCACAAGCACGTCCGAGCTCGTCCCAGCTCTTCACCACCACTTGCGGACCCTCCCGGAATGCTATCCATACCTTTGCCTTACTTGCTGTCTTTGTAATCTCTCGTCGTTTATCTGCTTCCACTCGCCTGCCGGAATCTTGCCCGCTAAGGTTTGCGAGGTGCACGGCCGGGCGTGCCCGCCTCGCCGCCCACTAGCAACTGGAACAGGAGCTGCCCTGGTCGTCTTCGGCTCCTGGTATCCTAATCCTAATCGTTTTATTTTGTACAATATAAATAGGGTTTCGTGAACATTGGACTGTTGCTTCATAGCAAGCTTGACCTAATTTCTTGAGGAAATAATGTCACACCCTGGTGAGTTTCATCTTTCTGCTATACGGCCTCGAAACGTAAGGTTGTGACTAGAACGTATCTTGTGCTCACAACAAGCTCTTGACATGCCCAGGGAAAACTGCTCCTCGCCTGATCGAAGATCTCTACAATTACAACCCGAGATATGACAGCGTCATAGGGCGCAACATCCTTACCGATCCTCCACCGTTGTTTGAAGAGCGCGATGTCCACCTCCAGACCCTACCTAAGCACGCTTGCCGCCACACATTCCTACTCAAGGATAACCAAAGCGAACTGCCCAGGGACGATGACCCTCAGTGGACATTGAAGGTGGCTGCAATCTGCAAAACCTGCCGCGTACACGTTGACTTGATTCTCAATAGCCAGGCGAAAGGCCAGGCGGACCCGGAAGGATGTCCGTCTAACGAATATCCACTGCATCACTTTATTTTGGTTGCCGGCAAGCCAGAGACGAATAGCGGACCAAGAGTTCACAGTTTCCGGTGCTCCGCTCCGCGATGCCCGGTAGACTTGCAGATCCGCGTGAAACCGCCCCAACTCAAAGCAGACTATATCCGCCTTCTCCAAGATCCGGCGTGCCTCAGGAAACGGCTGGAGGACGCGATCAGGGAGAACCCCGAAAGGCAGGATCTGCAAAGATCAGAGCCGGTCGAAGTACTCGAGTTCTTGAGCACTTATCTTCGCGATGTCCTGGCACCTAACCGCACTCGGAATAGAATTCCCGCTAAGAATAGACGCTTCTTGGTTTCATTTGGCAACGACTTGGATGATCTGTTTAGGGATCTAGGGTTTAAAGATGTCTACGAGGGTTCGGACAGGGACAAGCAGTGGATCATGCCCGATGTACCAGAGCACGATGCTCTGGCGGTAGACACTCCGCGCACGTTCATTGAAGATGTGCGAGAAGAAGTTCTGACCATCATTGACAGGAAACCCGGGGAGCAGAAAGCAAAGCTGACGAGGGGGTTGAAAGTCTCGAGCCCTGCGATATCCCACATACATCGTCTCCTTGGGTGTCACGACTATGAAAAGACACCAGCCGCACGCAGGGCGGCCGACCAATCCGCTGAGGAGCACCCGTACTACGCGAGTCTCGGCGCCGTGGGCGATTTCGCGGACGACTTGGTGTATTTTGCGTACCGGAGGCAGGCCGAGTGTGATGCAGTCAACTCTCCCTATTACTTCGAGTGTCTGGAAGGCATTGCCGAGGGCCGCAAGAGCGAGAATCTGCAGACGAAGACGGCCATCCTGGCTTCGGAAGGGAAGATCAGCCGCAAGGACGTGGATCGAGCGTATGCGTACTTTGGCATTGAAAAAGCCCACGTGGGCGTTCTGAGCGACGAGCACATCATTGGCCAGTTCCAGTCACGTTTGCAGGACGCAGCCCCGGCACAAGAGGGCACGCTGCGAGAGATGCTACGCGTCATCGGGCAGGCGCGGCAGAGTGAAACGATCAAACAGGCAGCTTCGAACAGTAAGTCGCGTCGCGTCGCGTGCCTTCCCGCTGTACTGCTGTGCTGCCGGGTCGTGCCTTCCCCGTCTTGCGGATGCCCGCAGTGCGCACGTCATCTGTCTGCGCACACCCGCCGCTGCGAACACGCTAACACGGTGTGCTCCACCAGCCATCGAAACTTATGAGCAGGCGCTTAACTGGCTGAACGCCGAGAAAAGCACTGACGACAACTTTCTAATCTCGCTCTATCAGCTTAAGGTGCGTGCAGCACCCCGCCGGCGGCCTGCTACCACTGGCCGCCGCATGCCACGCGGTGATATATCGTGTGGACTACTAAGCACAAATGCAAACTGACAGCGTGGCAGACAAACGACGCCCAGAGCAACCAAGAAATCGGCCACAAAGCCATCGAAATCATCGCCCGTCACAGGCGCAGTGAAAAGCTCTACACTTGGCTTGCCAGTGGTGAGCTGACCGAAGGCGAGCCCGAGATGGACGTCGGCCGCGCATTCGCGATTTTGCAGTTCCCCGACCGCACTGCCATACCAGATGAGCAGCTTCTAAATGCGCTTCTTCTCACACGCATAGAAGAGGCACCAACCAGGCGCGAAGAGTTTGAGCAAGCTTACCAGATCCTTTGCCGGACCCGCGCCAACGGAGATCCAGGCATCGCTGGTGAAGTGTCATTCAGTATTGATAGTCGCCCGCCAGAGAAGTGGCCAGTCGGATTCCATAACATTGGTAACACTTGCTATCTAAACAGCCTCCTCCAGTTTTATTTCACGGTCAAGCCGCTGCGGGACTTGGTTATCAACCACGACAAGGCTATCATGGACATGTCCCCTGAGAATCTGCGGCGCAAGCAGGTTGGTAGCAGGAAGATCACGGCCAAAGAAGTCACTCGGGCTCAGGAATTCGTGCGCGAGCTGGGCAACCTCTTTGAGGGCATGATTACCTCGCCTGATTTGGTCGTCAAGCCTGAGGTTCGTCTTGCCTGTCTTACCCTTCTCGCCTCCTCCAAAGACATGGCTAGTCGTCGCAAATCCACAATCACGGGAGACCGCCCCAGTCTTGGGGAAATAGACGGCATGCCTGTGATGGGACCGGTCATGCGGCCTGCTTCATTTCAAAAGATAGAAGAGACCGCGGAGGAAGCCACTTCGCCCGCCTCGCACACCGCGGAGGCAGGGGATAGTCATAGCGATGTTACCCTCGTCGGTGGAGATGAGCGCCGTAGAAAGTCGGTAGACGTATCAATGGAGGATGCCGTCAAGGTCTCCAAGCCTCAGGACGGTGTCGACGTTAAGAACGCGGACACTCCAACTATGGTTGAGTCACCGAACGAGCTTTCTGCCGATCATCTTAATCGGATCGCGTCACCCGACAGATCCGTTCCTCTGGTGGACGGGGCCGGCAAGGCACAGAGCGTTGGTAATGGGCCGGATCAGCAGCAACCTAACGGCTCCGATAGTTGGATCACCAAAACCGAGAACGAAGCTAGCAGTAGTATCGCGGACAAGCCGGAGCCACCGTCTAGGCCGCCTCCGGTGCCTCCGCGGCCGAAGCCGGCTGAAAAGGAGAATGACATTGAAGATGCTGTTTTCGCCGCCAGGCAACAAGATGTCACCGAAGTTATCGACAATGTCCTATTTCAGCTCGAATGCGCAATTCAAGCTGATGACATTGACGAAGACGGCGAGCAGATTGACATAGTCAAACGGCACGTTGCATGCAGCCTACTATAGCCATTGTTCCCATGCTAACTCTAACCAGGCTCTTTTATGGCAAGGTCGTTTGGACTCACCTAAAAGCGAAATCTGTCGAGACCAAACAGGAACTTTTCAATAACTTGATCGTCGACGTTGCGGAAGGCCCTCGAGACATTTACGATGCACTTGACGCTCTCTTCGACCGCCATACTGTCGACCTCGAGGACGATGTCGTTCCGCGTTATGCTACCATCGCGCATCTTCCTCCATTCCTGCAAATCAATGTCCACCGTGTCGGGTTTGATCGTGAGCGGGGCGTCCCTTACAAGGTCGAAAACCACCTCACGCTTGAGGATGTGATTTACCTTGATAGGTACATGAGGCACGGGGATACCGCTAAAGACGAACAGCTAGAGACAAAGCGCCAGGCGAACTGGCGCTACAAAGATGTGATGAAGCAACTCAAGGAAGTAAACGCGCATCTCTCTCGCACCGAAACAGAGTTGGACGCAGCAGAGACGCTTAGCGCTTCGTCGGAATTGATCTGTTCGATAAACGGCGCCAATGGATCTGGCGGAGACGTCCACACAGATCACGATGCTCAGGCTAAGTTTTCGAAGGCGGAGCTTTTACAGAATGCCGAAGCTTTGAAGGACGAGGCTGTCGCAATTAAACGTGAACTGGAGGAGCTCTCGAATGTCATTGGCTCACCATATGAAGACATGAAAGGACACCCTTACCGTCTGCATTCTCTCTTCATGCATCGCGGAACTGCAAAGGGTGGGCACTACTGGATTTACATTCACGACTTCACTCATAACGTCTGGAGGAAATACAACGATAGCGTCGTCACCGAAGTCACCGACATGTCTGAGATCTTTGGCCAGGTCGCAAGCAATCCGCCAACACCATACTTCATCGTCTACGTTCGCGACGACAAAAAGGAGGAGCTAGTCGACGCGCTGTGTCGACACCCTGCACAGCCCGCAAGGCCCGCAGACGTTGAGATGACAGATGCTGAAGAGAGCGCCGATTCTACGAACAAGGAGCAAATGCAAGTCATTGATGGTGTTGAGTATGGTAACGTTTCAGGAGTGGGCTGGAACCCGTCCGGCGCGGACCAACCCCCAGAACAATGGGACTAGAGAAGCGTAAACAGATGCTTGAAAGATTGGCTGCGGCTTACGTTTGATATATCTGCCTAGGTGTTCTTTCAAGCACGGTCTCATGTCGGGCTGCAGTTCTAGTTGACGGTGCTCGAGTGCACAAATTCCCATGTGGGTTGCTGGAGTTCGAAGTTTTGTCCCTCCCGACAACGTGCCCTCGCGCGGGGCGCCTTAGAATGCATCAGCGTGCAGGTTCCGATGCACATGGGTAGAGTTTTTAGGTTTGCATTTGCGTGGTCAAGAGGCTGTTTGGAGCTGTTTCGGTTGGTTTTTGTCTCGGGGTCGCAGGATACCCTGGCTTTTTTGTCGAGGTTGATTGCCTTCCTACATGCATAGAAGCGGCCCCTCATGGCCCATGCCTACTAGCATGTAAGGTAGACAGCGCACAAGTTGATGATATGAGCTCATCACTTTGCTCTTTGACTAGAAGCCCACTTCCATGGCGTGGTGATTGTGTGATGTGTGTCTGATGATCAGTGTGTGAATAGTCTCAAATGACTCTATTTGTCTTATAGGTCATACCAAAACATGTAGGATTGCGGCGGAGCAGACTCAAGATTGCAAAAGTTGTTCCGGACGATTGCAAATTGAACCATTTGAGAAAAACTAAACAAAGAGAGCTTGCGATTGGTAGATAGTACGACGTCTCAACTAAGCGTTCCTGCAAGCTCTCTGTGCGTCGAAATAGAAGTTATTTGGGCGTTTAGGTGACATCTCTATTCAAATCAATCCGAAGAAAGATAATACTTGATTTTGGGTTGGGGAGCTCGTACATTTGGCGTAATCATAAGCTCTATACGATACTTTTGCTACTAGTCAATCCTTGACATAAAATTGTGTAGCTTAGAAAGCCACTCTTTGCCTTTCCTTCGATGTATAGTGACTCAATGGATTATTTTTTATTTTGGGAAGGTCGAGATATTTAATGGGAATACGTTTGACCCTCTACATATTGCTTCCATTAGATCGCCGGGATACAACGTGGGCACAGCTATGTGGGAAAAGCTTCTCAAACATGTGTCAATACATTGTCTAGTTAGAAGGACCAGAAAATATTGTGTTCATGGTCCGCCAAGTATGCAGCTATACTCCTACTAACCCAATAGGGCCTGAAAGTTGGTCCATTGGACTGCGTCCTATGGATGTTCACTTCCCATTAGTACTGGACCTCTAAATGTTTAATTGCAGATGTTGAGTTTAGCGCGTCATGCACGGATTCACTAAACTTAGATTTGCTATCGACACGTTTAGCATACTGAAGGCTGACAGAGCACTCTAAACGTTAGAAGAAAATGGTGAGCTCCCCCGTCCTTACTCCGTACAAGTAGATGACTGCGCGCGCGCGCCAGCGTTGGCCTGCCAAGCGGTTGATTACGCTAAGCTGCAAGGGGTTTGGGCAAGTATCTTGGCAGCTTGATACGGAGCACGGAGAGCAACCTGCAGGCGTCCACAAACCTGCCACCCCCATTGCGCCTCACGCCCAGCTTCCGCACTCCGTCAAATGCGCATGGTCGAGGCCCCCATCGCCCGAATTCCAACGAGATATGAGTCCTACTTGATTCCGTAAAACAGTCCCGTCGAGACGACATAGTCCCGACGCACCCCTATCCTCGTTACAATGGCCATCCGCAGGCGATGGTCTCGCGTCGCCCTCAATGTCGTGGCTGTTGCTGTTTTCTTCTACATCCTCTACCGGCTGCGAAGCCCTGGCGGCATCAACGGCCTTTTTGGGAATGGCCCATTCTCGACGGGCCGCTTCAGCTGGGCTCACATGCCCGTTCGCAATCGCGTCGAGTCCTACATCCCGCTGCCGCAGGGCAGTCCGCAGGCGCTTCCCAATGTTCAATACAACTTCCCACCCGAGTCTGCCGATGCGAGAGCCTTGAGGCAACAACGCCAAGCCGAGGTTAAAAGAGCATTTGAGCGGACTTGGAAGGCGTACAGAGAACGCGCCTGGATGGCGGATGAGTTGGCGCCGATTTCTGGTGGGAGTAAAAACACATTCGGGGGATGGGCGGCCACTCTGATTGATACGCTGGACACACTGTACATCATGGGAATGGAGGAAGAGTTTAGGGAAGCCGTAGCTGCGGTGGATACTGTCGACTTTAGCACGTCTACACTTGAGACCATCAACGTCTTCGAAACGACTATCCGCCATTTAGGCGGCCTCTTGGCTGCATTCGACCTTAGCGGCGAGCCGCTGTTGCTCCGAAAGGCCGTGGAAGTCGCTGACATGTTGTACGTCGCATTCGACACGCCAAACAGAATGCCGATTACGAGGTGGAATCCTCATGTTGCAAAACACGGGAACCCCCAGACTGCAAATGACGTTGCGCTGGTCGCAGAAGTTGGCTCTTTGAGTATGGAATTCACTCGCCTAGCCCAGATAACAGGCGACAACAAATGGTATGATGCCGTTGCTCGCGTTACGCTTATCTTGGAGTCACAGCAGAGCAAGACGAAGTTGCCCGGCATGTGGCCTGTTGTAGTGGATGCCCGAAGGCCGGATTTTGCCACCGACAATAGCTTCACTCTGGGAGCGATGGCAGACTCGGTCTACGAGTACCTGCCAAAGATGCACGCACTGTTGGGAGGCCTAGAGCCTGTGTATCAAAACATGTATAACGCCGCCATGCCTATCTGCATCCGCAACAACCTCTTTCGGCCAATGGTTCCAGATAATGCCGACATCTTCATGAGCGGGAACGTGCGAGTCCAGGCCCCCACCGTCATAGCTATCGAACCCCAAGCCCAACATCTCGTATGCTTTGCGGGTGGCATGTTCGCCCTCGGAGGTCGCCTGTTTGGGCTGCCTGAGCACGTCGATATTGGCCGTCGTTTGACCGACGGCTGCATCTGGGCTTACAAAAATTCTGCGAACGGCATTATGCCTGAAGTTTCTCACATGGTCATGTGTCCACGGGAGGATGAAGGCGAATGCTCGTGGGATGAAGCCAAGTGGAAGAGCGAGGTTCGACGTCGTGCAGCCCTTGGAGAGGGTGACGATGTAGATGAGTTTATCCGACGGGGGAGGCTACCGCCGGGGTTTTCGGGGATAAGAGATAAGCGCTACATCCTTCGGCCTGAAGCGATAGAGAGCGTGTTCATTCTATATCGTATCACGGGCGAGCCTAGGTTCCAAGAATCGGCGTGGGACATGTTTACAGCCATTATGAAAAGCACCCAATCGGAGCTCGCGAACGCTGCGGTTACGGACGTAACAGTCACGACTACTGAAGGGCGGCTCCCGAAATCCGATTCTATGGAGGTAGGCCGCCCACTCGTTTTGCTGTTTGTGCTTGGCTTTGAGCTGATTGGTTCACAGAGCTTTTGGACGGCCGAGACCTTGAAATACTTTTACTTAATTTATAGCGACCCGGCACTCATCAGCCTCGATGAGTACGTGCTCAATACGGAGGCGCATCCTTTCCGGCGGCCAAGGTGATTTGACGCGGTATTTTAGAGCGATCCGACTCGCGACTTCGGCGGAATGCAGTCACAGCACGTGCAAGCAATCTTTCGCTGGCACTTTGTATTTTGTCGGACTACGGAGCGGTCCATTTTCTCATGTGCTTCTATATTTTGGACATCACTTCGACGCAATTGCATCACTCATTCTCTCAAGGTCTGCTCGGGAAAGAAACTATGTTAAGGTGGCGGTAGGTAACTACCAGTGGTGTGGATTAGTGATTGACTACGCCAAGTATAAGCAGCGGCCTAGGTAAGCCTAGGCATGTGCATGTATGTGCAATTGCCAAGCGTCCCACCTCTCCTTTTGCAAGCCCAACTTGGGCCTGACCAGACTGCTGTGGGGCACGTGCACCAGTAACATCCAAGCGTACACCGCTCACCCCGACGCCTCGAACAATCTGAGATGGAGGCCAGGATACAGGCGAGAGGTGAGCGTAACTTTGTGCCGTAGCTGCGGCTCCAAGTCGACAGGTTCGACGCGCTCGAACCTCTGGAGGAGTCTGACCGTGGTGTAGCCAGCTTTGGTCAACGCACTCTGCTGGCCGAGGCAAATGCGAGGCCCGCCATTGAACGGCAGGTATTCCCATCCACTCTTTCGGTTCTCGAACCGCTCTGGTTTCCAGTCCTCCACGTCTGGTCCCCAGATCTCTTTCATCCGATGCATAACATGGACATAGTAGTTCACCTCCGTGTCCTTAGGCACGAAGACCGGTGACTTGCCATCCGCTCCACCACCCACAGGTATGCTTGTATCGCGCACTGCGCGACGACTGTTGAGGGGCACCACTGGGAAGAGCCGCAAAGTCTCGTTCATGCAATATTGCAGGTACGCGCAGTTCTTCAGACCCGTAAATGTGATGGGCTTTGGGTGCTGATACGTTCCGAAATGGTCGATGGCTGTCTGGCGCAGTTTAGTGTACCTGACTGGATCTTTGGCTAGCGAATACCAAAGGTATCCCAGGAGCGCAGCCGTGGTGTCTCGCCCGGCCGTCAAAATCGATAACAGCTCGTCACGCAATTTGCGAGGATCCCGGATGTCCGCCGCAAGCGCTTCCAGGAAGACGTACTTTTCCTTCTTCCCATCCTCGATGGTCCTTTTTTCGCCGAATTCTTGGTTGAGAGCCCGCTTCACGAAGTAGTCGGCGAAGTCGTGTACATTCTTGCATGCGTTTTTTAGCTCCCTGCCCTGATATATCCAGTAAAGTTCATTTAAACGGAACCCCTCGCTAATGATGTACTGCGCTTTGTCGAATGCGGCGGCGAAGTCACGCTCGCGGAGACCGTTTCGGGTCATAGAGACGGTCGCGCCAGGCATCTCCGACAACTGCGTGTCAAGGGACTCGCCGAACAACATTTCAGTCGCCGAGTCCATGGTCAGCCGGAAGAAGAGTGTTTGGATATCCTCGACGTCCGCGCAGCCATCCGGTCCCACTTGGAGCGCTTGCATAAAGTTTTGCAAGTGGTACTCTTCAACAGCGGTATCCTCAACCTGGCTTCGAGCGAATTGGGGCCGAAGCATCGTCCGAGAATGTTCCCAGGCACTCCCGTCTGTAGAAAACTGCACAGGAAGTGGTCAGTAGCTGTGCACGAGATTGCGAGGCTATCAAACTTACTATGCCGGTGCCAAGTAACGGATAAAAACCCCCAAACCTGATAGGACCGAGGGCAAAGTCCTTGAACTGGGTGGCGAGGAGAGCTTGAACGTTTTTGGGATCGTAGGTTACCATTAGTGTCTGGTTCAGGAACTCCACTTTCAATGTGTTACACGGTTTTCCCATTTTTTGCATCGCATTGCGTTCGTTTAAGAAAGCATCCTGGAGCTGCCTTTTTTGCTGTGCTTTCATCATAGTAATAGCTCGACGGATTCCCAAGAACCCGGTAGGGAGAATAGGGGGAGGCTCGCAGCCTAGTTGTCTCGCGAGCCGGGCATGCTGCCGACGTCGAACGAAGCTCGATATAAGACTGTAGATAACGAGGGCACACAGGGACCAACCAACGAGGAATATTGCGCCGAACATGTTGACGATCGGATAACAAGCTGTTACTTTGTTACGAGTAAAGAAGTAAATGGACTGGACGAAGTGGGATCGGTGGCCGTGGAAACCTTTTAGAAGGGAATGCCGTAGGGGGTGCTTTTATATTAATAGAGATGTCAGAGTAGCATACACGGGGCAATCCTAAACCGCCTCAGTGAGCCATCAAGCAGGTAGGGATCGATCATCAGTGCTTCATGCGGCTAGTCGGAGGCCAGGCAAGTAACCCCCCAGTTAGGCCTCCTACCGCGTTAATGTCAAGGGGTCGCTTGAAAGCGAACATCACTCCCGAATTCTGCCAAGGCTAACTGATAGGCTGTACTGGCCCAAGGAGGATGACATTTGGAGCGAGAAGAAAAATCCATGGAAACAGCAGTTCGCATTGAGTGGACTCTATGAAGTAGGCCGCCGTGGCCTCTAAAGTCTGCTTAGTTAGCGCCCTAGTATTGCGAAAGCTACTTTTGAAAAACGAGCTTGCTGAAATGCGTTATTAAGCTACGATTAGGGATAGCTGGCTAAGACCCTAGAACTAACTAACCAGAAATTGGCTGCTATCACTATTACGTAGTTAATGGAAGGCGGGTCGTACACGCAGTCGCGTGTGGTCAAACCCTGCTGTGACTTTCCCCGCAAATAAGTAACATATTTCCCGGGGGCCAGAACATTGCCGTTCCGGGGCTTAGAGACTCTACGCAGTAAGAAAAGTAAGTTTTGCACGCCATCCTTGCGCTTTCGCCTGGTCAGCCCTAGGGTTTCGGATCACGTCTTACTCGTCGTCAGACGTACATTGCTCTGGCAAACCCTAGTTTAACGCGTTTAAAAGCCGTATTCAGCAGGGTCGTCAAGGTTGTACCTTCGATTATGTCACCCGACTGCTCATTGAGCTTTCTCATAGGCACCGTTGGCCTTAATACAGTACTAGTGTATCTAGGGTTCGTAAAGACGGCTCCATTTTAATGTACTAGTAAAATAGCTAATTCCGAGTTTCTTTTTATTTTACTAGCCGAAGGATAAAACTACCCAATGGAAGCAGAATTAGAGTCGCCGAGTCGTCGAATTTGTCGGCAGCATCAAGTAAACATCCTCCAGACATTAGTTCACACATTTCAAAGAAAACGAATGTATATTGTAACAGACCGCGATTCTCTTTGAAACCGGTCATAGCTGCACCAAAACGTTTGCCAAGAAAGATGTCCGATGCTAACGATTAATGGCACTTCAACACTTAGGCGTTCAATAGAGCTAATACAGGTGCACATCATGTTTATCAATTTAATTGATTAAATGCTGTCGTTTTAAAATGTCTGACCGGCCCTTGGAATGAAACCGACTGTCGGGGGTTGTTACGTGCCGCTTCCGATCTTATTCCTAATCCTCTCTAGGTGAACTTATCGCGGTACGTACGCGAAAGACGCTAGACTTAAGGATGGCCCGCTCTTTGGAGAATCTCGCTCGTCGTCACTACTGTCGCCCTCTACCTCGCTGTCAGGGACTAGCAGATCTTCGCTTCCCTTCGGCTTTCCGATCCGTCGAGATCCTGCGAACTCTTCGGAGAGCCAAGAAACGTTCGGCGCAACTGCTACAGATTTTTCACTTTCTGTAGCTGCCATCAGGTTATCGTCGCTCGCGGGAATGACCACGTTGGGTTCCACGCTCGACCTGCAGCTGCTTTTGTTTGCAACATCCAGCAGGTCGGGACTGTTAGGAACTGCGCTGATGTATTCGGTTTCCTCTTGACCTGGATCTTTGCAAGACGGCTCAACGCGATTGTTTGAGAGCGGTTCGGCTATGTCGTCCCCGATAGCGCTCTTTGCTGGACCCGGTCCTTGAAATTCTCGGGATGAAGACGCGGATTGATCGTTAGGGTGGGGGTTTCTTGAAGTTAGTCGTGCGCTTGAAAGGGACTGAATGCTGGAATGAGATCGTGATCGTTGGTACGACTGGTAATTCGTAAGATCTCCCAATGACGATTTCCGTGCGTGGTACGAGAACGTAGACCTGAGCAGCTCAATGCTTATAGGTCCAGCCGAGCACGATGTCGAGCTATCCTCCAGAACTTCACCGTCGCTGCCAAACGAGGTGGCGGGAGTTGAAACTTTACTGGATAGTAATGACGTGTGCGATGATTGCGACTCCATTTTCGAAGCAGTCATTAACGATTCCGTAGCTTCTTTTTGCTCTTCTGCCTGAGTTGAGTGTCCATCCGTCGCTGTTCTTTCGGCGCAAGAGACAAGACTTTCGGCGGTAGAGATTGATCCGCCCGGCCCAATATCAGTAGGACCGGCTTTCGGGTCTTCAGTTGAATCATCCAACCATACCTCCACCTCAGATCTCCGCGAGCTTCTCCGCGAACCCTTCGCGCTGGTAACCAGCTCCGGATCGGTTGCAGGAGTAGAAAAGAATGGACTTGCAGCAGTGATTGAACTTGACCGCCTAGCTGGTGTGCCAGGGTCTTGGTCGGAACATAACCGCTGTCTCTTCATTGGCGGGGCTGTAGGCCGATGCGTTGGTAGGGACTCAGAAATGGTTCTTTGGCTTGAACTCCAGTCTAATCCCGTATGGGCTCTTGGAGTCTGCATGTCGGGCAAGCTTGGAGCAGCTTCCGCAGTCCATGACCTGGATCCTTGTTGACTATTCGAGAGGCCTAGAGCATTTGGATCGAGTTCGGCAAGAGGGATGCGCTTCGGCTTGAAGAATGTTTGAATGCTCGTGGGCCTCTTCGATTCGGAGTGCTGCCCTGACTGCGACACGGTTGTCGCTCGACGGCCTGGAACAAACGAACGGCTCGCTGACCCAGTTACTGAGGGCAACTCCCACAGTGGTTCTTTTGTATGAGGATGCAGCTCACCCCGAGCAACACCGATTGCAATGTCTTGCTGCACAAGTTGCCCGATGAACGGCATCTTATTTATGTCCTTCTCACCGGGATCGTGGAAATTGACTAACTGATTGGACCGAGGGCAAAAGACCCACTGATACAGGAACGTCATCTCTGCCTGATGGAAGCTCTGGAGATAGTCCGAGGGAACTTTGGATTTGCCCTCGAAACGGAGTGCCCGGATTACTCCTTCGACTGATTTGTACTTGCGTAGCATCCGATAAGCTGTCTTCAGCCCCATGTTGGTTACACTCGGAAGGTAGTCGCAGCCGCTTAAGATGGCCATGCGTCTGAACTGTTCATCGGACCACCCTACCAGACTGATTTCCCGGCACGCCGTGAAATCCCTGCGGTTGATTGCAACGCAATCGCCGTACTGATCGAGCTTAGTTATTAGGCATTTGGCGCCAAATACAAGAAGATCGGAGTCTTCGGACAATGTGCCTTGGGTGAGACCCTGTCGCTCTAGATAAACGAGTTGGGAGTCCGCTTCGTAAGGGGCAACGACATAGTCAATGTTGGCGCGCCTGAGTGCATCAATCAACCGTCGGGCCATTTCTGGGGTGACATCGACAGATTTAGCGAGCTCGGCGTAGGCCTGACCGCGCTTCCCGAGGTTGAGCAGCTCCAGCCCAGTTGTACGGCGCTTGCTGCGACTGTCGGCGCGGGACTTTTCAGTTCCAGCTTTGCTCGGTAAATAGTCACCGTCGAAGACAATGTAGGGTCTGATGCCGAAGTGGACGAGCATGCGGACTCGTCCCATTGCGTAGTCGACATATCTAGAAACTAGTTAGAGTGGATGAATTGTGTGCGTAAGTGGTAGGTATAATTACTTGGTGTTTTCCTTGCCAAGAGCAATGTCAATAGCGCAGGGGAGAAGCCCTCTGTGGAGCCAGCCATATGCGTCGACGCCGATTGTTTGGCCGGAGAATTCTTTGAGATTGCATGGCTTGTGGATTGACTTCAGTAATGGGAGTAGCCCTGCAAAGCGCTGGTCAACAATGACTGAAGGTGCAGGAAGGAAGTTCGGCGACTGCGATGCATACCCGAGATGCCCATGATGGCGGCTGCACGCACCGGTCTGGGAGACGCTTGCAATGTGTAGGGTGGACAAAAAGAAAACCTATATTCCGGCCATCGTGGAGCACGAAGGCTGTCCGGGCAAGAATGCGGCTATGGGGGCATGGCCAAAGGGAGTCGGGGAGGAGATTGATGTCGGCTGTAGCCGCCGGGGCAGCTGTGCGTGTTGTTTCGCGTTGCGCGCGCGCAGGTACGGGAGACGGTCCGGTCGCGACTCGCGACGCGTGCGCCCGTGCCGCCAAGCCCCGACGAGATGCAAGCTCACCGCCTTCGTCTTTCCACGGCTTTCCCGGCAGAATACTTTTCTTTTTCAACTCGTGCCGGCCCTACGTTGCACCTCGGCCACATCACGGTAGAGGCGGTCGGAATGCTTGATTAGTAGCAACGCAACCCAGCATGCCGGTGCGCAGCTTTTCCAAGGTGCAGAAGCATGTGTCTAAGAAGAAGGGCAAGGGTGCTTCTTCTCTGCACGAAAACAGCAGAGACACTCTCAGACTGCGACGTGCGGTGGCTCGCGATGATAGGGTAAACGCCGCGACCGCAGCTCGAGCCAACATGAACAAGCCGCTCTGTCAGTTCCCGAGAAAT
The DNA here is from genome assembly GCA_010093515.1 of Lineolata rhizophorae. Taxonomy (NCBI): domain Eukaryota; kingdom Fungi; phylum Ascomycota; class Dothideomycetes; order Lineolatales; family Lineolataceae; genus Lineolata; species Lineolata rhizophorae. The sequence continues at coordinate 1,162,491 of MU001675.1, read as the reverse complement.
CTGGCCACACTTTGTTCCTTCTATACTGACGGTAGGGTGTTGGCAGTGGACAGGGTGGCTTTTTTCCAGTCGGCTGCTCAAGCAAAAGAGTCGGTATTTTCAAACGAGGAGGTACATGCGACGATCAGCGTGTACGTTGCGAGCTTGGACAGATGCCTCGCTGGCAGAATGGAAATTTAATTCTACGCTAGGTTCCTGAATCGGGACGACGAAGAGCTTGAAACGTTGCAATCCGCTAGACGCTCGGGACGCCCTGCTAGCAACCGCGAGACCCTCCTCAGACAGAAGCATGCCGCTGAGGGGAAGGAATACGAATCCGGATTTTGGTTCCCGGACCTTCAAGATGACGATAATGTTAGAAAATTGTGCGCCTGGACCGGCGAGTGGGTATCATTAGGAGCGCTAAAGTTCGTGCGGGTGAGGAAGGATGGCTATAAACAAGAGTCGAGCTTTCCGCCAAAGGGTGCATCATGAAGAATTTTCGAGGATTGTGGAGGTTGGAGGATCATATAACTTTTAAGGGGCCGTGTAAAACGTCGACTGGCGTCCTTTCGACGTCGACGGGGGGCGTTTTCATAAATGTAAACTGGGCTCAAGTGGGATCTATTGCCGCTCATTTTGCACACCCTGAGAAACATTACAAAACTCGCCACATCTGGTACGAAGTCGACATCCGCGCTGGCGAGTTCACTGGTGTCCGGCGAATTCTTCGCTTTTTAGGGCGCGTTCGAAGGCTTCTGCGGTGCGGAAATCGACTTTCATTACCACTTCCTTACGCTAGTGAAGTGGGGCATGTTAAATGTACAGTAGAAAATACATGGATGAACCGTATTTGAACCCAGGAGAAGGTGAAATCAGAATTTTAGGGTTGAACAAAGTTCTTCATATCTGTGGAGCAGTTAGCTCAAGTCAGCACGCGGCACAAGGCGGGGATAACTTACTCTCTAGCCATTGCAGGTATTCCCGGTTCTCTTTGTAGTCAATGTACTCGGGCACGAAAAGCATCATGTGCGCGTCAATTCCGCGCTCCTCGAGATATTGCTCGATGAGGCTTTGCAAATCTTCATCGAGGGTGCCGAACGGCGGCCCGGCATATATACCTTGCCTTGAAAAGACGGTTTCTGCGTCCTTCGGTTCTGCCATGTTCGCATCGGGATAGAAGAACACATTGTCGACGGTGAGAGCGCCATTGCTCGTTGATGCCGCAACTGAGATTGCACCCTTGTTTGGTCGCGTTATGTTGATTGTAAGACCGATCGGGAAGGATTGGCCCTGGTCGAATTCATCGCCGTACTCCTCGTTCATATCCTCCTGGTCGGCTGGCGAGACTTTGTCTTCCGGCGCAACGTCTGGGTTCTCTTTGCCACCCCTGGCGTTAACTGGACGCTTCTGCCCAGGTGGTGCCTGGGCGTCTTTCATAGTCTCGTCCATCTCCTCGTCATCGTAGGCCGGGTCTTCGGGCTCTTCAGGCATGTCCTGAAGAGACGCAATCGAGAATGTGATTTTGATGCTGCATGGGTACGATGTTAGCGAACAAAGCCACCATCGAGAGGATGATAGTTCAGAAAGAAGCCACCCACGTCTCATCTCCATACTGGCGGGTCAATACGATCTCCTCTTTGCCCGGCAAGTCCTGGAGCTGCGAGATCGTTAGCTAAGCCGGCGTCATACGGACCTCATGTCGAGCACGACTTACCGTATACTCTGATTGATCCAAATAGTCCTGAACGCCTTCGGGGTACTTGTCGGTTTCGGGCATTTGCGCCTCCAGCTCAAGCTCGCTACAAAGTTTGGCGTGCAGCTCCTGGGTTACTGCAATGAGAGGTAAGCCTATGGCCTGCTGAAAGGCTAGAGGGCAGGCACACCATTGTCACCTTCCTGAGGCGCTCGCCGTGATGGGATGGTATGGAACGCTGATATGAAGGCGGATGGCCGGGTTGGTTTCCACATTTTCGGGACAGCCAGAGGCCTGACGGGAAGCTGCGAACGGGCGGGCTGGAGTGTGGCGCGCGAAACGGTGCGCGGGACGGCGCGCGCGAATGACCGTAGAGACATCATCTTGAGAGGAAGTTGAATGATGGATGAGGTCGGTCGACGGAGCGGGATTGTTGGTGGTGAGAGGATGGAAAGGAGCTCGGAGAGGTTGACGAGGAAAAAGCTCGGGGTGATGAGCTCACAGCCTAGCAGAGCTTGCAGGGAGGCCTTGGCACTCCCGAGCGCCTTGTGCGCCGTAGCATGCGACCCAACGCGCCGCCGTCGTCCACCACTGCCCAGCAGAGCAGACCCGCGTTGTCTCTTCCGCTCGACCTCTCTCCACTCTCAGCATGCCCTCATGACGCGCCATCTATCGCTCTGCGTTTGTTCAAAAAACCTTCAACGCCAATCGTCATCTCTACGCGCGCCATGAGCACAACCGAGAAACCCGCCCCGGTACGTTAAGGACTCCGTATGCCGCTCGGTCGTAACATGCACTAACTGGTCTGAGCTCACTAGCCTAGCGTTCTTCGCTCTCTTGTCGCGGGCGTCACCGCGGGTGCTGTTGAGATCTCGATCACCTACCCTGCAGAGTGTACGATGCGTGCTCTGCTCCGCTACGTTCGGGGGCTGACCAGACCTCTCCAATACAGTTGCCAAGACTCGCACTCAGCTCAACCACCGCCTACCAGATGGGAAGAAACTGCTGTGGCCGCCGTTTGGCCGACAGTGGTATGCCGGGTGCACGACGTTGATTGTGGGCAACTCTGTGAAGGCGGGAATTCGTAGGTTCACTTCTGTTTTGCAATATACCACGTCGTTCTTACTGACGGCTCTTGATAGGATTTGTCTCTTATGATCAATATAAACGCCTCTTTGCCGATGCCGACGGTAAAGTTACACGAATAGGATATGTTGCCGCAGGCTTCCTCGCCGGCGTCACCGAGTCCCTAGTCGCAGTGACGCCGTCCGAAAGCATCAAAACGCAATTGTATGTCGGCCCGTACTGTCTGCTCTGGGACTTAAAACGTCCATGCGTCTCGGCTGACAGTTGGCACACGATGGCTAGGATTGATGATCGTAAATCGCCTAATCCGCGCATGCGCGGGTTCTTGCACGGCTCGAAAATAATTGCGCAAGAAAAAGGAATAAGAGGCTTCTTCCAAGGGTTCATTCCGACCACAATGCGGCAGTCGGCAAATTCTGCGACTAGGTTTGGAAGTTACAACATGCTGCACCAGATGGCCATGAGCTACGTAGCACCCGGCGAAAAGCTAGGCACCATAAGCACATTCGCGATTGGTGGCATGGCGGGATTAATCACTGTGTATGCATCTTTACTACGCCGTCTATACCAGGATAACTTGGGACTGACTGTCAGCAGATATGTTACGATGCCCTTGGACACAATTAAAACTAGGTACTTGCGAGCTTACCTTTACGATTGTACCGGTAGACTGACTCTTTACTTCTCAGAATGCAATCAATAGAAGCTCGGAACGTGTACAAGAATAGCTTCAGCTGCGCAGCACGTATTTTCAAAGAGGAAGGGATTCTGACCTTTTGGTCTGGCACCTTGCCTAGGTTGGCGCGTCTCGTCATGAGCGGAGGAATCGTGTTTACGGTGTGAGTATTCGCCCGCAGCATTTTAAACCCCTCCGAGTCCTCACAGGTTCATAGGTACGAGAAGTCCATGGAGGCAATGGACAAGTTTGACCCCGAGCGGAAATACATCTAAAGCGACCTCCTGTACGTTTTGTACAAAGAGATCTGCCATTTTATCCGTGGAACACTTGATATGAGTTCATGTTCTCGTGAAGTAAATTGCAATCCTATTCAACACGAATACCTGGCGGTACTGAAGTAGGTGGGGTGGACATTGCGCTTGCAAACAAATTGTAAGGTACCGGGTCCAGGTATAGTTATATATCTCAGAGTAACCCTAGCAACAGAAGTGAGGCCAACGACTAACCATTTTGCTTCATGCAGAAATGAGGTCGAATAGCTCCGGGCTCAAAATTAACGAGCAAATTGAAAGTTGGGGGCTTGAAAATCGCCTGGATTGAAGTCTGTTGCCGAAAAAAGTTTGTCCCATTCGTTCTATCGGAATTACGCGGTTAGCGGAAATTCCGTGTCCAGAGTTGCGCATGCGGAACTTACCCAATCAATGTCTAGCATCATATCATCACCAGCTATGTTTGGACTCGGCCCCTGCGGATTCATCACGCTGCTGCTGGTATCCGACCCGTCGCGAGTATTCATCCCCAAAGGCGGGGCGAATAACGCCTCTCCGTTGGCAACACCGTTGAAACTCATGAGATCCGGGGCAAGCTGCATAGTCTCCTTGCGAACTTCCCGGCGCTGCGCGGTCGCCGGGCTTTGCCCGCTGGATGAAGTACTGCCGGCATCAGACTGCGAGTAACCTTTATTGTGGCGCAAGTTTTTAAACCGCTCCTCTAACTCCCGCGGCGCTCGCATTTTACGGAAGCTCTGGTAAAACTCCGTTCTCTCGCGGATGCCAGCCATGATTGCCCGCGACTTTTCGATGGTGGTCATTTCTCGAGGCAGCTCGAAAACGTATTCTAAGCATCGCCATATGCGTTCCTCTCGCGAATCAGGCTTATCTGGATAAGCGTACAACTCGCCTAGCAACAGCAGCGCAGTATGATATTGTTGGAGAGCCCCTGTAGTTCTGTGAGATTGAATCCTTTCAAGTATAAGGAATGCGAGCTAATCTGCCAGCTTACCAGCAAACCAGGCCCATTTTTTCAGTATCGGCTCAGTTTCCACGGTGATTGCATGCTCGAGCTGTCCGAGACCAGATCCGAGAATGATTTGCCTTAAGCGTTCCGGTATGATTCTTGTTGGGTTGCTGGAAAATGTGTGTAGAACCATGATGTGCATCCGACGGGTCAGAACTCTAAACACATTGAGGGTCATGAATTGGACTGGAATGCTCTCATCTATCAGCGGTATGAATTTCTTCTCCCCGTAAGCCAGGAATGTTTGCACTTTTCTAAGGAGAGATGTGAGCGTCGTTTTCTTTCTGTAGACACGAGGCCTCTCCACCCAAATCATCCGATGCATCTCGTTGCATTCGAACCGAACCCGCGTGAGAGTCATGTCTGTAAATCGATCCGCATCCTTCGTCGGTGGATTTGAAGCCTCCAGGTCATCGTCATCAACGTTGAGTGGAAATTCGGTGTCGAAGTCTTCGCGTCGGATCTGCGGTCTCGGCCCCGAAGCCTCGCACGTGCGTATGTCCAGCCAGCACAAATGATACCATATCAAACGCCGAATATGGACCTCGACAGGGGTGAGCCCGTAATAGGATCCATCTCGATGAAGGCCCATGCACTCTGCAAGACGAATTGCTGTCCCTGTGAGTGCCGAGTGAGCACGTGAAACTTCACTACGGCATAGAGGAATCTTTCAAAGTCAGCCAAAAACGATTGAGCGAAAGTTATTGGGGTAAAAAGGCATTTTTACCAAGTACATGACGAATGCTTGAAGGGTCTCTAGTTTGGTCGTCCTGAGGAAGTTGGCGCGTGCAAGAGCCGTTTCTGTACCCTCACGAAAGTTTTCGACCAGCTCTTGTTTGGCCACGCCGAATTCGAGAAGCACTTCATTCTCCGGCATACTGATTGCTGCAGAGAGCAACGCTGCAAGGATTACGGCTTGGAACGAAAACGGCGGCTCCACACCCGTTGACACCTGGTTCCAGAACGAGGCATACTGCCGTTCAAAGGAAGGTTTATGCATCGTATGGGCTATTGGGTGTACTGCAAGCCAGTATTGTTTTAGTAGCCTATCCGCCGCAACCTTTGAGGGAAGGTAGTGCCGTAAAGTGGCCCGCTTCGGCTCCGCAACGAAATAGAAGCTTGACGCCGGCGCGATGTAATCATGGCCAGGGCCAAGGAAATCGCCAGAGCTTGACGGTTCTATGCCCGAGGGGTTTTCTTCCTCTGGAATGAAGTCGAGTGCGCGTTTGAGCTGCAGGCAGGGTAGCTCGTCTTAGCACGGCTCAATCTTCACGGACAAAGCACTATTCACTCACCTCCTCGGTGAACTTTGGCCTCACGTATCCTCCTATCCTCTCGGTAATTCTCATTTTCCCAAACTGAACACCGAGATCCATGAGATCATCATCTGCGTCCTCGTAGTATGCCGCATCCATTACCGCCATCGGCGTGGGTTCAAGATCCTTTTCGTCCTCGGGGGCATTGAGTTCGTCGCCGCTATCGGCAGCCTCAAAAGCGGGCAGCGTCCTCCCAGCCGCAGCCTGGAGCGCACTTCCCGAGCCTTTGCGCGCAACATCTTCCTCAAGTGTCCGCTCCAAAGTGCCCATCTTCTCCTTGATCTCTGCCAGCCGAAGCTGGGCGGCAGGATCCAGCGACGAGCCTAAGAAGACGCATTCGCGCGCAAATTTGACGCAGTTGGCGCATGGTTGCTGCTTGTCGCATTTGAGCTTGCGCCGACGACATTCCAAACAGGATGTGATCAAGCGATTTCGTCGACGAATCCTAGAATTCACCGCTGAAAGGGCTGCGGATTGGCCCCTTCTTGCGGCCGAAGCGGCTGCGGCCGTAGGGGGCGGCGAGGAACTACCGATCGGGACATTCTCAGACGTCGGAAGGCCCGTTTGCCCGGCGGGCGGCGACGAGTCGATAGATTCGTCCATGCTCCTGTCCGCGCAGGAGTCGCAAGGGCTTGGCAGGAGGGGTCGCTCCTTTACGTGCGTACGGGCCGCTAGGGCTGAGCCGTAATAAATACTAGACGATCGCGAATCGCGGATGTTTGCGAGCGGGGGTAATTGAGGCCAACGGTCGCCGCGACTCGATTACGGGCCAGCCAGACGTCGGGACAAAGGATTTGAAAATACGGCAGGATCCTTCGCGTCGTGCCGTTCTGGGGCCACACTCTGGGCTCGGCGGGCGCGAGCACGGACGTCTATGACAGCGTGACTGACTCCGAGAGCTTCAACGCCAGATCGGTCAGACTTTCAGCTCAGAGGACGGTCTTGGCACGCTGCGTAGCACGCCCGACGGAAGCTCTCGAATCTTTCGGCACCCGCCAAGGCTCCCTCACCCGACGCGCGGCGCCGTTCGACTGCTTTCGCCTTGGCTACCCTGTAGAGCTGTAGATGCGGTCGGGCGGCTAAGTTTTCCATCGCTCTTTGGAGGCAGGCTCGCCGACTTTGGCTGTTGCCAGCTCTTTCTACACGGCGAACAATTTGCCCGATGATTGTCGCCACTTCGCGTCTGCCTACCTAATCGTGGCTGGGATTAGACAAATGCCACGCGGCGTAGAAATTGGCTCCCAGCAGATTCGTCTATGCCGCGCCGCAGCGCGATTGGCTTCTCGACGTGCATCCGGGCTAACCTCTGGTTCCCGCATGATAGGCGGCTGTAGAGCTCTGACCCCGTCAACTGGTGGAAATGGCTGACAAAGAAACTTCTGTGTTCTTGACTGGCTTGGAAGCTTCGTTTTTTTTTTTTCCAAGGTTAACTGTGTCGCGTTGTGGCCCGATTCAGGTGATGTTACTCGAAATACTGTCGCATCGAGTGAAAGAAACCGAAGGCGGTAGTAGCGCAAACTGCCGCGCAGCCATTCAAATATCGGGCTTTGACTGCTATCATTATGCGGACTGAGAAATTCGCAGCTGGTCATCCTATAATCTTGTCGGAGTGCCATCATTCGCCAGCTGTCGAGGCTGAACACTACTCTGCCGTAAATATCCTCGACACTCACAATATATGTAAAACCGCGGGTATAGGCCTAATCACGTGGCGCGCATAGGAAAGCAACTTGTGTCACGGTCCCGTTACCTTAACGTGGTAGGACCTATTCTACACTATTCTATCCACATAGATCGCTTATTGTTCGCCTTATAAGGCGTTAACAAGTGCCCTAGTGTCCCTCAGAACCACCAACTTTTTGATCGCCTCATCCAGCGGAATCAAATCGCCCTTGGCCTGAGTCGAAGGGTCGTCTCTGTTCCGAATGTTGACCGTCTTTGAATCTTTTTCAGCAGCTCCGACAACTGAAGATGATGTCGCGTTAGCGTGTGGTGCACCAGAGAAATGTCACTCCGCACTTACCAAAAATGAAATTGTATTGCTGCAACTGGCCCGTGCGGATTTTCTTCTGCATGGTATTTCCGCTAACGTCAATGTCGCAGTGGAAGCCTTGGCTGCGAAAGGTTTGCTGAACTTCGACGACGTAGTCATTGGCAGTTGGCATTACTGGAATGACAAGAATCTGTCGAGGGCTAAGCCAGAAGGGCCATTTGCCGGCGAAATGCTCGGTCAGGATGGCGATGAAGCGCTCAAAGCTACCGTAAATCGCACGATGTATCATGACAGGGCGGGCGCAGCCTGGCGACACTGGTTTGCGGATCGGTTCCCCCTTGGCCGCTGCTCTTTGCGAATCCTCAATTTGGGATTGGGCGGGCTCTTCCGTCTTCGGCTTGGCCGCAGCTCCTTCCTTCGTCATATATTCAAGGTTAAATTGCTGCGGAAGCTGAAAGTCGAGCTGAATGGTGGCACACTGGTGTTCGCGTTTAAGGGCGTCTGAGATGGTGATGTCAATTTTCGGACCGTAGAAGGCGCCATCGCCGGGGTTCAGTTCCCACTTTGCTCCGCCTTCGGCGGTGAACTTATTGAGCGCGGTTCTGAGCCTCTCTTCCGCAAGATCCCAGGTCGCGATCTCGCCCAGAAATTTGTCCGGCCTCGTCGAAAGCTTCATCTTGAAAGTGAAGCCGAACTTGCCGTAGACGGTGCGAAGGAAGTCAAACAGCCCGGAAATCTCGTCCCCGATTTGTTCCTCGATGCAAAAAATATGCGTGTCATCTTGCTGAAACCGACGAACCCGGGTCAACCCCGTGAGCGCGCCGGATGCCTCGTTGCGATGTAACACACCAAAATCCGCGATCCTCATTGGCAATTCCCGATAACTTCGTTCGCGGTGGCCAAACAACAAGCAATGACCGGGGCAATTCATAGGTTTTAGTGCCCACGGATCCTTTTCCACTTCAAAAGTGAACATGTCGTCCTTGTAGTGCTGCCAATGTCCCGAGCGCTTCCACAACTCCGCGTTGTACATGTTTGGCGACATGACTTCCTGATATCCTCGCTTCCAGTACTCGGATCGCAAGAAGCCTTGCAACGTGTTGTAAATTACCATGCCATGCGGTAAGAAAAAGCACGATCCTGGTGACCACTCATGGAAGAAGAAGAGCTCTTGCTCCTTGCCAATCTTCCTGTGATCGCGTTTAGCGGCCTCCTCGAGATACTTCTTGTGCTCCTCCAGCATCTTTTTGTCGGGGAAGGAGACGCCATATATCCGCTGCAGAGAGTCGTTGTTGGCATCGCCAAGGAAATACGAGGCAGAGTTCTGCAAAGTCAGCTACAAGCCGCAGTCAAAATTGTGCCGAAAACATTACCCGCATGATCTGGAAAGCTTTTATCCTGCCTGTGTGCGGCACGTGGGGCCCGCGGCAGAGATCGATCAGCGGCCCGCACCGGTAGACCGTGGTACTTGTGCCATCAGGTATCTTGTCCTTGATAATGTGTTGTTTGTACTTGTTGGTCTTGAACATGTCGAGAAGCTCCTCCTTAGTCATAGTCAGCCGCTCGAACGGCTGTTTTTCTTTGATGGCCTTTTGCGCGATCGTCTCCAAGGGCTTGTAATCGGTTGACATGACGGCTGCATTGTCCGGAAGGGCCATCTCGTAATAGAAGCCGTCCTCTACCGGCGGGCCGATGCACAGGTCGCAGCCGAACCTCCGCTCGGCGGCTTCTCCGAGGATATGTGCGCTCGAATGCCAGAACACCTTCTTGCCCTCCGGATGCTCGAAGTCTAGCAATTCTAGACGGCAGCTCTTCTCTAGCGGCCGCTCTAAGTCCCACAATTCGCCGTCGACGAGGGCGATTACTGTGCGCTCGAACAGCGACTTGCTGATCGATCGCGCGACGTCGGCTGGAGAAGTGACCCAGGATTCGCCGACTTCGATGCGCCCATCGGCGAGGGTGATGTTGATCGGCTCGCGAGGCTTGGCGGCGACGTCCTCGTCATACTTGGCCTTGAGCTTTTCGAACACCGTTATTCGGTGGTCGATGTAGGCGGGCGGAGGGGTAAGTTCAAGCGGGCGAGCGTCGACTTCCTCGGCGCCCTTCTTGCCCTTCTTCTGCTTTTTATGCTCGTCGGCGACGGCGAGCTTCTTGACGCCTTCGACGGCATCTTTGACGGAAGCCATGGCAGAATTGAGGCGCGCGGGAGCCGACGGACGGGAAGAGGAGGACGAGCGGGCCGGTGATTTTGAAGTCGGCTTGACTCACGGACCGTGGGCGGTGAACGAGGAGTTCGCGCCCCTCGACCCGTGGCTGGTGCCAGCGTAGTGGCCCGAGCTCCCACCTCGCTGTGGCGCGCACGCGCGAAATTTCAAGAGCCGGCCTTCACCCACGCCTCGCTCCGCGCGCTCGTCTTCAACTTTACCCTCGCCGTTCTCCACGCACACGGTGCGCGCCGCCACAATGTCGTTTCGAGGTGGCCAACGTGGCCACGGCGGAGGCTACAGTGCTGGTAGAGGCGGTTCGTTCGCCGTCTTTGCCCTTCAATGGTCGACACGGTATCTAACTGAGCCGTCCTCGCAGGTCGCGGAGGTTTCCAGTCGCACTACGGGCCGCCCGCCGAGCTGATAGGTACGTTGTCGCGGCCACTTGCTTCCATGTTACACTTCATAGCTTCAGGTTCTGACTCGCCGAAAGAAATGGGCACCTTCTTGCACCCGTGCGAGGGCGAGCTAGTAATCAAGTCGACCAACCCCAAGGTCCCTTACTTCAACGCTCCCATCTACCTCGAGAACAAGGCATGTGGCCAACTGCTGCCGGGGGGGTCGCGGCGAATGCTTATGCATGGCAGACACCGATTGGAAAAGTCGACGAGATACTCGGACCGATCAACGAAGTCTACTTCACGGTCAAGCCGCAGGACGGCATCGTCGCGACGTCGTACAAGGCTGGTGACAAGTTCTTTATCGGCACGGACAAGCTCCTTCCTCTCGAGAGGTACGTTTGGGGCAAGGAACGCTCGTGGAGACGCTCGCTGACTCTAGCCTTAGGTTTCTACCGAAACCCAAACCCCCGCCAGGTACCTTGTCCCGCCCCTCAAACTCACCGAAAGAAATCTCACCTTGTCGCAGGTGCGCCGAAGCCGGCCAAGGCTGCGGGCGGTGGACGCGGCGTAGCGCGCGGTGGGAGAGGAGGTCGCGGCGGCGGCCCTCGGGGCGGCGCTCGCGGACGCGGGGGGTTCGGTGATCGTGGCGGACGCGGCGGACCGCGCGGCGGTCGTGGTGGCTCAGCTGGCCGCGGCGCGCCGAGGGGAGGAGGCTTTCGCGGCGGCTTTGGACGGGGCCGCGGCTACTGACATCTTCTCTTTTCCGGAAAAGCTGGTTTCTGGGACCCGGCGTTGAAGGTTCGGCCGCCCGCACGGGCTGCCACTGGCGGGCTGATTCGGCTGTAGCATCAGAACCAAAAACCGTCTGACTTTGCCTGTGTGTATGTGTGCGCGTCGTAGCTGGCGCTCAGTCCGTGAAGCTCGTGACTTGGCCCGTTGCTGGCGGCTGGCGGGTTGGAGCTGTGCGCGAGTTGCTCGCAAGTGCCGAGCACGGCCCGCAGGCAGGGATCCGCGTGGCAACCAGATCCTGCGTCATGCAGTCGCACTGGCTTGCTTTGCATACCGTCCTACCTCGCCAACAAAAAGCCACTCCATCACAGGCGCGCCGACCTTGGAAGCCGGCCCGCGCTTGCCTTTAAACTCCGCCCTTTCTTCTTCCCCCCCCCCCCCGGGCCTGAAAACACGTTCTCCCCCCTCCTAGCCCGCCTGTATCCCCAAGAGACAAATTTGCCGGCCATGTCGCGCAGATCGGGCGCTTCAAATAGCGTCGAGAAAGAGGGAGCCAAACCCGAAAATGGTGCGTTCCTCGTCAATTATGCTGCGCGGCATGTTGTTGACCGGCTGCATAGCCCAGGCAAGGCAGGCGAGGCTGCTCGCCGAAGACACCGGGCATTTTTCGATGATTAGGTACGGCGTTCTGCGTTTGCGCCGGTTACGTGTGACCACTGACTCCGAAATAGAGCTCTCCATCTCGCCGATGTCATCACGGAGCTGAACGGTAAGCGCAGTGCCTATCTTTCCCTGGCACCCGTTGATATTTGGGGGTAGGATTTTGCGGCGTCATGTCTATATTCTCCTCGATGCGTTACTGCCTCGGCGACCCGAGCGACTTCAAGAACCTCTGGGCCGCTCTGGCATTCATGCCATTCGGGCTGTTCTTTGATTTTATGGATGGCAAAGTTGCGCGGTGGAGAAAGAAGGCCTCGCTCATGGGCCAAGAACTCGATTCTTTGGCGGATCTGGTAAGGGCTATACTTTCTACGTCGCCGTCTGTTCTTGCCAAACTCACCATGTCTAGATCTCATTCGGCGTATCACCGGCTGCTTGCGTCTTCGCCATGGGCGCCCGCACACCGCTCGACCACCTATTCCTGACCTTTTTCGTGCTTTGCGGGTTGTCGCGACTCGCCCGATTCAACGTAACCGTAGCCGCTCTGCCGAAGGATGCAACTGGCAAGTCTAAGTACTTCGAGGGCACACCCATCCCGACAACTCTAGGCATCGTCGCTCTTATGGCGTACTGGGTTTCACAAGGCTGGGTCTTGGAGAACATTCCATTTGGGGCTGTGGCAGTTGGCTCGCTACTCGAGTTCCATCCAGTTGTGAGCATCTTCGTCGTTCACGGGTGTCTGATGGTGAGCAAGACGATACACATTCCAAAGCCTTAGAAGGCCGGCGAACAGAGGGTTATTCAACATAAATCGGATGCAAAACGAAAGGCCGTATTAACTTGGACCATGAACCTTCCGACCTCCCATGACGTATACGAATGAATCATTTTTATTGTTTTTGCTAGATCGAGTTGAAGTGCTAAGTGCCCCCTGTCATTTCCTATCGTGTGTCTCGACAGGAATGCGTAAAGCACTGGACTACACCTTTTGTGTTTCTAGGCTGTCTGAAAATCAGCCAAGGTTCAACGTATTCACATCACCTATATTTGGAACGCATGCTTTGTCAACACGATAATCTCTTCCTCGCCGTACTACTCGAACATCGCGATGTCAACTCCGACCTAAGACCTGCGGCCAGTGTCATTCTACTTGTATGCTTGAAACTGCTAGCGCGACAGACTCGCGATCTTAAATTGACATCTAGGCCCATGCTTGGTACGCATCCACGTTGTCAGCTCAGCATTTCCAGGGGCAGCTTCGAGAGAGCTTGATCGCGTATCGACTCCTCGACGGACGTACGCCATTGGGCACTCCCCAAGGCTGTAACAAACATGAATGTCAGATATTGTGCGAAACAGCTGAAAGTCTTAGCCGAGGCCATATGGTAGGGCGTGAGAATCGTTTGGTTCACCCGGCAGGTAAATCCGACCCATACCTCTTAAAACGAAAACCGTATCTAGACCTAACCTCAAAGCGATGGACTGATCTACGAGTCGTCCTTCTCATCCAAGGAATACATCTCGAGCTCTGCGATCATTGTACGCGCAGGGATGGTAACGCAGATTGGGAACCCGCCATAGTCCGGATCCCTATTGGGCATCATGGCGAATTTGCCGCTGCGCGTTTCATCACCATTCAAAATCCTCGCGGTTTTGAGCTCGCCAGTGTCCTTATTTGCAACCATCTTTTCTTCGAACCGCAAGATGCCGGTGAAAGATGTCGAGGGAGAAAGGTTCTTGGCCACAACATGAAAGCCCCAGCCGATGAGCAAGAATTTGGCACCACCAAGGTGGACCACCATTCCGGCGCCAGTGCCTGGCTTTCCGAATACGAAGCAACGCTGGATGGTGACCTCCCATTCACCGAAGCGTACTGTCTTTGAGGGAGAAGGATCACGGCCGTTCGCGTGCATTTCGTCGAAGTAAAAGCCCACGCTCGATCCGAGGCGTCGTTGCGCATCGAGGACGATCTCTGAAACCTGATCCAACAGCCCGTAGTGCTTCGTGAAGGGATTGGTGGCTGGCTCTAGGGTGTCGATGCCAAACGGCGACGTTCCTAAAGCTGCGAATGAGCCAAACGCTGCCCACACGCGACGGGCCCCGTACTCATCGCGCCGCTGCTCTGGAATGAATAGTGGTTGGTTGCGGTGGCGGTAATTGGCGCACGAGGAAGTGTACTCGTTCAGATAAATGTCGGGAGCGATGAAGGCCAGGGAGGGCGCAAAGCGCTGCCAGATGTCAAGTACGGTAGGAGTGCCGCCTCCAGAAGGGTACTCTCCGGGCTTCCCGCCGCCGCCTGCAACCGTGGGAAAATTATTGTCGCTGTTGTTGCCGACGTAGTTCATCCACACGTTCGTGTACAATGGCAGCGGGTAGGCAGACTTTCCGGCGCTGGCCACGCGCTCGACGTAGTGCGCGTAGTGGTACGCCATGAAGAGCTCATCCGTGTGGTGGCTTTTGCCAAAGACTTCTTCCCACGAACCGCTGGATCTCTTGTCCGCGGTGACTCGGAATGTTGCCAAGTTAGCTTTCAAGTCCGCGTGCAAGCTTTCCCAACTGCTCGAGAGGAACGTGGTCAGCTCTGCTGGCACTAACTCGGCAAATTTCCTGTTGGCCGCGTCACACCCGTCGCGCGAATCACCAAGCAGTCCGGTTTCGTTTTCGACTTGCACCATCAAGATAGTGGAATGGGCCTCGTCGAGCTCTTTGAGGTGCGCCATAAGCGTCCCAAATGCCTTGGAGTCTGCCTTGGAAGCTTCGGGGTGAAAGATGGAAAGCACGTCGCCCGTCTCGAGATGGCCGCCGGCTTTCCGAAGCTTGGCTCGCGGAAAGCGCTTAGGATCTGTCTTTATCCACGCAGGGGCGTACGTGGAAAGGCCTTTGAAATCGGGTTAGCTGTAGTCGCATTCACCACCGAGATTATCAGCGTACCGTTCTTGAATGAACCAAACCAAAGCAGGACGAGGTGCATCTCGTGTCGCCGAGCGTCTAGGATGACCCTGTCGAGCTCGGCAAAGTCGAAACGGCCCTCTTCGGGCTCAATCATCTCCCACGTCACGCAGCCTAGGATGGTGTTGATATGAGTATCTTTGAGCTTCTGCCAGCAAGTGTTCATGTACTCGGCCGACGTGAGCGAAGAGTTTTGAAGCTCAGCGGCCAGCATCAGGTACGGCTTGCCATTGACAACGAGTTGCTTGGAATGCGGCGTTTCTTGAAGAAACGGAACGTGATAAGATGGAGCCATGGCTAACACTGATCAGACTGGAGTGCATTGTTCTTGGCCCGACAGATGGTGGGAGACGAGGTTCTATTTGAACTTTGTCGTCACATGTGGGGCCGTAAAAATCAATATCAGCGACTTGGAGGAACATGACCGAAAGTCCGACGCAGAATCTGAGAGATTTCCTTAGTCGTCAGCGATTGCAGCACGTCGCGTGCATTGTGATGGTCTGGGAGGCTCGGGGGAGATATGCAGCGGCTTTGGGAAGATCTGATTGGGCGATATTCCGCCCTCGGCCCTACTCCTTCCCCACCACGATTCCCCGGATTTCTACCTCTGCATCCACGAACCCTCGTGTGGGAAACCCGAGCAAACGGAAACTTTGGTGGTCCGACGTGCGATTGGAGTTTAGTCTTGAGCCCTGACAAGGGGGCCCCGGTAGTATTGGGCCGGACTGGAACGGCTCCAACGGCAGACGGCTTGCTACCGCAGGTCATGGCTAGAGCCGAAACTGCGCGCCCATGTTCCACCCTTCCAGTTTTCATCAGGCCGGGCGGTTAACTTCTTGGGTTTGCCGAGGTCATAGCCGGCCTGGAGCAGTTCATTTTTTTTTTTTGGAAACTGGCTTGGTGGAACGGGATTGGCAGCTTCTAACTGGCGGCCATTCCGCAGCGGGCTTTGACACTTAGCTGGGGTCTCGTGGATTCTGGGGTATGGGGTAGATCATGGCGGAGGACACGTGCTTGGGGCGAGCCTAGTGGGTAAATTCCTGGTCAGATCTCCTTACGGATAGTCGCACAGATTACTATATAAGCACCTTCACCGTATATCCTCATCGTGGCCAAGGGATCACTCGGCCTTGGGCATCTGGTTTGCCACATCCGCATCTCCTCGTTTCTATTTCGTGTTTCGACCGAGGAACAAAGGCCATCATGAAAGGCGGCCAGCGAGAGATAATGGCTCAGGAGGACCATCTCGCCGAAGGTGACGCCGTCTTTCGTGCTCAGGGCCATAAAGTGGACATCCCTCCCGTGACGTGGTATAAGCACGTCGGGCTGCGGAAGCTGTATTTCATGATGCCCATTCTCTTTTTGGGCAGCACCATCAACGGCTATGATGGTTCTCTCCTGAACGGCTTGCAGACCATGGACCCGTGGCAGGAATGTGAGTACGCCATCGCCGCCCAATTCTTTTTGAAGAGATTCTTGACAAAAGCCTATAGTTTTCGACCATCCCGAGGGATCTAGACTTGGACTATTCACCGCGATCCAGAACATCGGCGCGGTTTGCGCGCTGCCATTTTGTAAGACTAAATGGTTTGCCGCGTGGAACCGCTGATCTAACGAACGTCTAGCATCGTACCTCGCCGATCTTCTCGGTCGACGATGGGGAGTGACGGTTGGAATCATTGTCGTTCTCGTCGGAACCGTCATCCAAGTGGTGCCCAGCGTAGACCAGGGCATGTTCATCGGGGGGCGCTTCCTTGTCGGTCTTGGGTAGGTGTCACAGCATCCGGTTCCCTGGAATTCCGATCTGCTGATTCGAGAGCAAGATCGAACTTGAGTCAGGGCTCCGCTCCTCTATTGATCACCGAGCTTGCGTACCCTCAACACCGCGGCAAGCTAACTACCATGTATAATACACTCTGGTTTGTTGGATCGATCATTGCTGCGTGGACGGTCTTTGGGACAATCAAGTACGAATCCAATGCCGCGTGGCAAATTCCGGTGGGCTTGCAAGCGGCCATGCCCGTCATACAGCTGGTTGGTATTTGGTTCCTCCCAGAAAGCCCGCGATGGCTCTGCGCCAAAGACAGAGGAGATGAGGCCTACCAGATTTTGGTCAAGGTAAGTCTTGATGATGCTCGTTGTCTTGCAAATGCCGAGCAGCCCCATGAACTTTGTGCCGCGGGGTGACTAAAAATGAGACTCCTAGTACCACGCCAACGGAGACTCGAACGACGCCTTTGTTGAGACTCAGTTCTACGAAATTCAGGAGACCATTCGATTGGAGCAACAATACTCGAAAAGCGGTTGGGGTATGTTGGTGAAGACGCCTGGGAACCGTCGGCGTCTCCTCCTAATTGCCCTCACGTCCTTTTTCTCGCAGTGTTCGGGAAACGGTCTTGTATCCTATTACTTGCATGACATTCTGGACTCTGTCGGCATCACCTCCTCGTACAACCAGTCATTAATCAACGGCGGCCTTCAAATATGGTCTTTCCTCGTAGCAATTGGTTTCTCCGTCTTCCTTGTCGACTGGTTTGGAAGGAAGACACTCTTCATGATCGCTGGCGTGGGCATGCTGATCTCATTTAGTGTTTGGACCGGGTACGTACGCGCCGTCAATTGTCATCACATAGATATTTGCTAACGATTTTGCAGTTGTTCTGCTGTATACGCCCAGAGTGGGAACGAAGGTGCTGGCTCGGCGGTTATAGCTATGATCTTCCTATTCTACACCGTTGCGGGCTTTGCTTGGCCGGGTCTAACCGTCGCGTACTGCGTTGAGATTTTGCCATTCAGCATTCGCGGCAAAGGCATGGCCGTCAACTTCGCCTTGACGTCTGCGTCGTCTGTTTTCAACCAGTACGTCAACCCGGTTGGATTGAAGGAGTTGCAGTGGCGGTATTACTTTGTATACATTGCCATCCTTGTGGTCGAGTGCTTGTGCATTTGGTTCCTCTACGTCGAAACCAGGGGTCCGACTTTGGAGGAACTCGCGAGGCTTTTCGATGGCGAGGATGCAAACGTAGCCGGCAAGGAAGAAACTGGACATGTGGCAAAGGCGGTGGAGCCCCAGGAACAGCGTAAGGAAAAAATTTGAGAATCTTGCCATTCCTGGCCGCGTTTTCTATACGGGCAACCATTTTCATTATACACACATGAATATTGTTTATCGGGTAACAAACAGGGCTGTTACTCTAAGCCTAGCTAAATCTTAGTACACTTGCTAACGTAAGGCCGAAGGCCTGCCCGTGGTTGAACAAATCCTGCATTGACTCAGAAAGTGCCTGCCATTGACTGCTGCTTTAGAGTTTCAAATCCTCAAAAATTTGACTTGTTATATGATCAAAACTTGACGTCCGATATATAGTAACGGTGAAACTTCACATCTTTTCGACAAAGTCTGCTCGTTTCTGTTTTGGAGGTCACGGGGACGCTGATTTTTGCCGTGAGTTCTTATAAGCGAAGCGTCTAACCTTAGACCCAACTTCAATCCTCGCCGAACTCGACTTTTCCTTTCTCTTCTACTGCCATTGGGGCCCGGATATGTCATGAAAGTTGCCAAAGCTTGCAAACAATGTAGAACTAGCAAACGAAAATGCTCGTTGATGGAAGGGAGAGGCTCATGCGCACCATGCGCACAGAGAAAGTTGCAATGTTCCCTAGCCTCCCAAACTGGCCGGGAGTCAAGTCGACTCCATCGTCCAATCCTCCCACAAAAGGCCGATTCAACCGCTTCGACTAGCGGTGACTTGGATGACATTTCGTCAGAAGTTTGCGATGATCTTGTCGATCTGTATCTCCGACTGATACACGACAAGCCGCATACGCTCTTTCACCCGCGAACAATTCGGGAGAGGATCCAACGCGGCACGGCACCTAAAGGCATTGTATATTGCATAATGGCCCTTGGTGGTCGGTATGTCGTATAACTGCTCTCGTGCCCTCTTATATTAATTGTTATTTAGATTCTCCCGCGACAGCCAAATAGTCGCGAGGGTACCAGAATTTTCCAGCAAGGCGAGGTCTTTGGTCAAAGCAAACATCGATGATATTTCCCTAGAAAGCATTCAAGCGACGATTCTGCTTGGGAATATCATCGGCGCCGACGGGGATCATGATGCGGCATCTCTGTTCTTCGGTGAAGCTTTTCGTGGAGTCCTCGTCGCTCTGGAATATTCTAACTTTCACGTAGGCGTCGCGATCAAGACGGCTCAGATATTACACCTTCCAGACCGCTCCGCCGATGACGATGCAATTGAAATGGAGACCAAACTTCGGACTTGGTGGACTCTTTATATGATTGACAACTGGGCGTCCGCCGGTCTGGGGTTACCTAGGCAATTTCCTACTTCCACACCGTACCCGGCACCTATGTGGGAAAAGCACTTTTACGACCTACATCCAGGCGAAGTCGTCAATGACCGCCACCTGGCAAAGCCGGACTTGTGGGCGCACATGCTCACTCTTACTCGCATCTTCGGCCAAGTTCAAGACTTGCACCGCAACCACGTCGCCGGAAAGCTCACCGATTTCGACGTCGACGCGGCTACTCAAAATCTTGCGGACGAGCTGGACCTCTATGCTCGCGAGCTCCCGCTAGAAATTCAGCTGAACCGAGAAACGCTCGCCCAACATGCACGTATCGGTCTCGGCCAAGCATTCGTCGCGTTGCATCTCGGCTACCACCATTACGCTACTCTGCTGTACTTCCATTACCTCAATCTAGACCTTGAGCAAACCGCTACAGTTAAGAAGTTCGCGTCTCAGTGCAAACATCACGCGGTTGCCTACAGTGACCTACTCAGAGCGTCCACGGAACAGAAGGGTTGCGAAGCGGTCTACTTTATCGTCAGCCATATGACCGTGGTATCCTCAGCAGTTCTCTTGCACACGCTTTTATTCGGCCACGAATCGGACCTGCCTTTGACACGGGAACGGCTCGCGCGCAATTTTCAGGTCCTAATCAGCCTGCGCAAGTATTGGCCCGCCGTCGCAGTCATGGTAGGACCTTTATCTCACCATTAGCTTTAATGACTGACAGGATATAGATAGACCGTCTTTCGACGTTTCAAAATATGTGCATGTGGTCGGTAGACCCCAACACGCACCGGGTAGACAACTGGACCGTTAAGTTCCTGCTGGAACACGCGCTTCCGATCGAAGACAAGAATATAGAAGTTACTACTCTGGTAATTGACAACGTTAGACTTACAGAACGGAGGGGGTTTGCGCAACGAGCATTGTCCACTTTGTTTTCCAACCATACTACCTAGTGTTCGAGCCAAACTAGCTGAATATATTAACCGGTACTGGATCTGAACTAAATCAAACAGATTATACTTTGTTCTAAACAGACCGCTAATTTTAGTGCTTTTTCATACCCAGAATAGGGAAAAATCTAAGGACGCTCATAACTGCTAGCCATTGAAGAATCACCCCTCTACATATAATTGCTGTACCTAAGGATTATTCACGTCTGGCCTAGGAGTTGTAGCCCGCATATCCAGTGAAAGGGAGGGGTTAGAGTAAAAATCGTGGCAATAGCTCCTCGTGCTAGACCACTTGATAGGCTTGGCATGATGACATACGTAAGCCGGAATGGCACTGTCGTACTCCAGAATGACTCGCTCCGTCACCCTAGTTAAACAACGCATATCAAAGCGACCTCGAATCACAGGCATTCTACCACAACTGCAATCCCATTTAATGGAAAGCTGCCCGTGACGCTCAGGGAAGAATAGCCTGCGAACCGGCGTCGCCCCCTCCTCACTCGGAACATAAATCCTGATGCCACGTCGCTTGAAAAACGTGGAGACAAAAATAGGATCACTATGCCGTAACATGGGACTTACGGTGCGTCTAACAAATTCAAACAATAGGGTCCTGTCAGGCAGATTCCTGCTCAGGATTCGGATGGATGGGCTGTCCCTCCCCCCCCCCCCCTCCGGAGATGAATTGTGGCGCCGCGGCTACTCCGCAAATAGAAGGTCTCCTTCAAAGCAGGACACAGAGCCATGGATCGTCCGAGAGCGGGCTCTCTAGAGACGAGATTTCCGAAAAAGCATGCGTACCATGCATAGTTCACAGGTGATGTATCGTCAGGAACTAGCCCCCTTTGGGCACCCCTAGTGCTATTCACCGTGGTGCTGCTCCCCTAGTTGACGTTCGATCTAGCACCTTCCTCAAACCGCTTCAGGCATAGATAAGTAGCACATACCTCCACCTTAGAAAGCCACCGATTAAGTGGAGCAGATATCATCATCTTCTATCAAGGAGAGCAATGCTATACCCTAAGTAGAACATTGACTAGTTCTGGTATGAGCCACGGTCAGGGTCGTTACACTATATATATCTCATCCGAAACACTATACGGCCATCCCTGTAGGTTAACTCGACTTCCTTTGAAACGCAATTGAGATCGCACGCCTCTGAGAAATACCCAACAATCAGAGTTGCTTTTGAATATACTTCCAGCTTTCGTGGGTATAGAAGACTTCGTCACAACAAATCAGTTTCTGCGGGGTTTTCCAACTATCGCTCGATTTATTTGATGAAGGCATTGTAGCATTCGGCAGATAGCGTCAACAGCCCCGCGCAATCCGGCGGGAGAATATGCGGTGAGGTCTCCATTTGCACGAGACTGGTTATCTCAGTGAAGTTGGCGAGTTGCTGTCGGTGGAACTGAGCGATACCGTGATCCAAACAACAGTCAAGAGACTTTTGTGCTTGAATAACCACATCAAGTTCTTTGATCTTGCCAATGCGCACGGCAAGGGAATTGTAAGTGAACATCGAATCTCTCTCACAGATTGCGAGACCTGCTAGAATGCCTTCTTCTAAATTAGAAGCAGAAACAGGTGAACGATTTCTTGATATAACCAAGTTCAGACACGAGTTTGTTCATTTCGTGCTTTCTGTATCCGTTGCGCCTAGACATGAATGCGCTAGGCGCTAACTAAAACCCTCAAGACTTATGTTACAGCATATGCACCTAGATATCAAGCACCCAGAGGCCTTCGTAGTTCTAGCAAGAGGAACGAATGCTTCTTCACGCCAAGGGCTAATTCTGCGCACATTGCCGTGTTACGATCGAGCGACAGCATCGAGCGCAGAGATTGCTTCCTCGAGGACCTTCTTGACCTTCTGGCGCGACGTCATCTTCTCCATCCATTCCTGCAGATGCGGATATTCTTCCTCGTTCAAGACCTGGGAACGCGTCATCATGAGGTATTGCCACATGACGAACGAAATGTCCGCGTACGACAGCTTATCACCGACGAGCCATGGACCGCCGTTGTTGCCGCCGTACTTTTCCTTCTGCTGTCTCAAATATGTATCTAGCACACCCGAAATCCGTCGTATCTCCTTGGCGTAACGCTCTTTGGCGCTGGGAACCGGCTCCGGGTGGTACATTTCGAACCAACCCCACTGACCGTAGTACGGGCCTTGTCCCGAGACCTGGAAGAAAAGCCATTGCTTGGCTTGGAAAGATTCAACGGTTCCGGGAGCGAAGCTCAGACGATGCTCTGCGTCGTACTTCTCGATCAAGTACTCGAGAATGGCGCCGGATTCCCAGAGCGTCATGTCAGTATTGGGATCATGGATCGCTGGGAGTCGTCCATTCGGATTTATGGCTAGAAAGTCAGGCTGCTTGACCTCTTCAAACGTGACCGGAATGAGTTCGTATGGGACGTCGAGCTCTTCGAGGATCATAGCCACCTTGGGTGGGTTGATATGGGTATGTCCCCAAAGCTTGACTGGTTGGAGTTGTGAAGACATCTTGAGATCTACTGACTCCGAGGTACAGGTATGCTAATATCGTAGGTTTCGATTAAATCGGTGAAGCAAAGACGCAGAATGCAGCTGCAATTGCCGAGCATGTTTGTAGAGCTCAAGGTTAACTCGGGACATATGGATGATATATGTAAAGCTGCTATTCTGCCTACATTATGGCTACTATTTGGTATCTCGTCCACACGCAGGAGCGATTCGGTATCAACGCTTACTAAAAGGGTCAGTCGGATTCCCCATCGAGAACGGCATTCCTAATTATGTTGATAAGCTCGGCTTCTATATTCGCCGAATGCCGAGTTACTCTAGCAACATAGCCGATAACGTTAATGAAAATAAAGTACATAAAGGGGGTCTTAGAGGATTGTATTTATTAGAATATAGATTTACATAGAGTAGATTACCTAGATACTTAAGGATCTCGATTGTATCCTTATTGGGGGTATAATTGAATTTCTTCCCTTTTTCTTACAGCTTATTTTGTGCTAGTGTCTAGCACCCCTTTACCCAGAGGGCCCGGATCCGTGCGTCCGGAGGGTAGCGAGTGCGTGGCGCGAGTAGACGTTGGCTACGAATGGCTTCTACCTCGCCCGTTCCACAATGCCAGCGACCCTTCATCTTCTCGACAGGACAATCACCTTCTCATCGGCCGCCGAAAATGAGACTGACATACTGCGCAAGGTTGACCTGGCCGGTCAGACCCGGAAATTCTACGCATACCTATGGACCCACAAGAACGAGATCGAGGCTGTCACTGCGCATCACCTTCACATGAGCAGGATGGAGAGGTGTGTGGTATCGTACCAGGATGAATGGATCCACGGAAGGTTCAACATCTGTGTACCAGTCTTGGTGATGAGAAAGAATGGAACGTCAAGTAGAAAAGTGCTCATGAGGTTTCCGATGGCTCATACGTTAGCTGATCATGCATAGCCGGGCACCGTGGATGAAAAAATGGGTTGTGAAGTTGCGACCTATGTATGGATGCAGGACAACTGCTCCGAGATCTCAACCCCACACCTGTGGGCGTTTGCGTTTTCTGACGGCCGCGCGGTAAAGACTACCGTCAAAGTTTGGTTGCTCTCAGGCTAATATGTCTGGTGCTTAGTTCACGCACTCGGCCCACCGTCCTTTCATGTACGTCTAATGCGCGCCATTCGACGCTACCTGTGTACCATTTTACATTGTTCCGTACCGTGTCGATACGTCTGCCATTCATATTCAACTGCACACTCTCTGAAGACGGGATACGTACTCTTGGATTATATCGAACCAACGGTTGGGACAATGCTCTCAAATTCTTGGAGACAACACATCGACGATCCTGTTCGAAGGGGGAACTTACTCAAGGGTATTGCCCGCATCACCCTTCTCTTGGCTCGTACGCCTATGCCGCGAATCAGATCCTTTACATTCCATGACGATGGAACCTTATCCCTCTCGAACCAACCCCTTACCTGTCCTCTTGTGATCATGGAAAATAATGGGGCTAGCAGGGTGATCAACGGAGACGACACGTAAACCGCAGTCGAGCCGTACATCTCGGATCTCTTAAACTACCACGACAACCGCTTTCTTCATCAACCAAACGCTATTAATGATGAGGATGATGGTCGGAGCCAGATGGCTACGAAGACAATGCTCCAGTCAATTAGCCATCATTACTTTCATCGCTCTCACCGCAATGGCCCGTTTGTGCTAAGTCTCACCGATTGCCACCAAAGTAACCTTCTCGTTGACGAGGACTGGAACATCAAATACCTCATTGATCTCGAATGGGTGTGTTCGCTACCTGTTGAGATGTGCACTCCTCCCACCTGGCTTACAGGACAGGGTGTGGATGAAATTACCGAACAGAAGCTAGATGAGTATGATGAAGCCCGAAAAGAGTTCATACGCATCTTAAGAGAGGAAGGAAAAAAGCTTCTTCTGAGGGCTCAGGGTGGCTCATCAGTTGCACAGCACATGGAGTCTGGATGGGCGAACGGGAGATTTTGGTATTGCCGATGCTTAACATCGGTAAATGCTATGTACAACATCTTCGATGACCACATTCGTCAGCACTACTACCCCACGGAGCTGACTAAAAGAATGGATGAGGTTATCTCCAAATTCTGGTCCAAGGATTCCGAAGATATTCTCCGAAAGAAATTGGTAGACAAATTGGGATACGATCACGAGTTGAGAAGGAGGTTCGGCGAAGCAGAATCTAAGGCCGAGTGATTTTGTCGGTTGGAGAGGTACTTTCTTGCTAGGTCGGCGCAGTTGAGGAGCTTGCTAAAGTCTATAAAAGTTTATTAGTGGATGATGTCGTAGTAGACCTTAGATTTCATAACACTAATACCGATTATTTGTCCTTGCCCTGCTGACCTGCTCGTCGGTAGAATCGTCTGACTTCTTTTTTCTTCTTTTCTAAGCCTCTTCTCCTGACGAGATAACCATCTGCAGGTTGCTTCATACGCCACTAACCCCAACAGTCGCAGTCTCTCCGGTGCTCTTCTTTTTCCCTTTTCCTTGCTCGCTCATTGCTAGGAGAGTTCGTTGTTAATTCGATATAGGAACGTTTATTGTAGAGGATGGGATTTCAGTTCAATGGTCAGAAGAGTAGCTATGTGTTGATGTTGGGGAAAAGTTGACATATTTAAAGTGATTGCTGGAGCTAAGTAATATATAGCACACATGCGGAGCGCATTCCGCTCCTCGAGGTAAGTCGACATCTGCCTATCAGAGAGCAATGCTGTCTAGTTTACATACTCACCCCTGAGTAGCGGAACGGGCCGGCTTAAGTCGGGCTGCCAGGACTACACACATTATTTGTTGGAGCTTGCCTGCTTGTGACCCCGACGCCAAATCGGCGCCCCGGGGCTGCTGTTGTTGCTCGTTCGCCGCCGGCAAGAGGTAGACCTATCTTGCAGGCTCCTCGGCGGCGCGCTTGCGCCGCAGCGAGCTGAACGGTAAAACATGTCTGTATATACGTGCAATTAAAATATGAAATATAACGGAGCTCTACATGACTTTCCCGGGCGCTAACAACGCGGTATTAATCGGGGTCAGCATTAAAAAACAGTTTCTCGTGAATAAAACTAGTTATCACGTTACCGGAGACTTGGAAAAGCGGGATATGTATTAAGGAGAAGTGGATACGGAGTGTACTATTGGTTGCCATTCTCAATATTTATAAATCTCGAGACTGCTACCCGTCGAACACGTAGGACCGGGTATTTAATAAACCGTGCATGTCAGAGCCATGGCTAGGTCGATAGAATATCGTAGGGTTTACGGTACTGAAAACAGGTGGAACTGTATCTTTTGGGAGAGGCAAAGGCTGCTCGCCACGCCGCAAATATGGGGGGCTCAAGTACTTCGCCGAACAGCTAGAGCAAATAAGATTACCGTTGCCACACTTAACAGAGGCTGGGTGTTTGAGCATGTGAGCATGTTTATAACTCTCCGGCCTACAGTAAGCGCTAATGCACAACCCGACCAATAGGCATCAATCAGCTCACTTCTACAACTTCGTATTTGGTGTTGGGGCTGATTGCACAGCTCTCCAGTCTTGTCAAGGGGTCGTACGACTCGGGGGCCATGTGGCTACACATGCTCCTCTTAACTAGCTTCATCGACCAGGACACCTTCCTTCTACACAGCTACGTTAACACTTGAGTACTGTAGAGTGAAAAAAAGCATGAGAAGGAATTTGACAATACAGAAGAGCTCGACGGGTTCGCGGCGCGGAAGGTGCGCGAGTCAAAGGAGTACGATGACGCCTTGGAGAAGCGGGAAGACGTCAAAGCCGATGTGGACAGCGGGAAAATGACGAAGGAGTTTATTACCGAATTTAAGATACCCCTATAAACGGATAAGAATAACGACGATACCTAGAAAGAAAACCTTAACACTAGCGGAAACCACTTAAGAAGATAAACTAGAAGCGAAGTTATAGATATTATAGAATATAATAGTCTAAATTTTACTATACTTTTAGATAATAAAGTCGTCGCGAACTATCGCCTACTCACTTTAGTCCTTGTCTTACAGCCTCGACGAGCTGGATTGGGAACTGCTCTACAACAGCGGCTCATCCCGCCGTGCTTCTACAGGTCCTTGCCTTCTTGCTGCAGACTAGACTATACAGACTAGCGGCCGTGAGCTTTCTTTTTAAGAGGCGCACACATGCCTCGTGAAGGAGATGCTCCAGCCTAACTTACTTCCACAATGCAGGGACAAGGACCCGTCCGTGGACACAGGCAATACAATAGCTGCATATCCTATCAGCAACAGTTTCATCCCTGGACCGTGCCTTTGAATCCCGGGGCCCTGGCGCTACGGTCCTGCAAACAGAATGCACGACGTAGTCGCATAGACTGCCGATTTGTAGGGAGCACACACCAATCGCATGACGATAATAAATGCAGAGCATGCCCCCTGCTCTATGGAGAAAAAAAGCATAAGCAATAACCGCAGCACACAAGCACAGCCACTCAACCGCAAGCAGCACCATACCCGCCCACCGGCATCACACCGCTTTCTCCTTCCCCTTTCCCTTCACCTTATGCCCCTTCTCTCTCTTCTCCTTCTCTGCCCCCTTCCTTCCCCTCCCCCTCTCCCTCCCCTCCTCCTCCACCCTCCTCTTCTCCAGCGCATGCCTCTCCCTCGCCCTCTCCAACGGCGTCTTCACCCTCTCCCCCACCGCCTCCTCCTCCCCCATCCTCGCCCCTCCCATCCCCCCCTCCGGAAACGGCAAAAATCCCGCACTCCCCACCTTCTCCCTGCTCCTCTTAACCCACTCCCTCCTCTCCCTCTTATACCCCTCCATCTCCCACTTCCTCCACACCCCCCTGCCAACCCTGCTCCCCTTCAAGCTGGCCTCGTTCTCCGCCAACTCCTCCGCCACCCGCTCCCGGATGAACGCCAGCCCGCGCGTGCCCTCCCACACCGCGGCCACGACCCTGCTGCCGCCCCGCGGGTCCAGCGCCAGCGCCCCCATCGACCCGTACAGCGCCTGGATCGTCTTGCGCCGGAAGATGACGCTCGCGTGCGGCGCCGTGAGCGCCGCCCCGAGCGCCCGCGACCCGGGCCCGTCCCGCGCCACCGCGTGCAGCAGCGCCGCGTCCAGCCGCGCCACCCCGCCCAGGACCAGGTCCGACAGCGCCCCCGGCGCTGCCACCAGCGCCTGCGCCAACAGCGAGCCGTGCGTCTTCTCCGGCGGCGAGGCGCCCTCTGCCGAGAGGCCCGCCTTGGAGCTCGGACGGGATCCGTTCGCCGGGCCCCGGCCTGGTGAGGCGGCGGCGGCGCCGCCATCTTTGGCGCCGCCATCGCTCGGTCCTACTGCATGTGGCGGCGCGCCTTCCGGCCCCAGCATGAGCAACCTCGCGACGTCGAACTCGCCGTCGGGCCCCTTGTACGCCTGGCGCAGCGCGTCGGCGAGGCGCGCCGCCTGCGGGGTAGCCAGCGCGTCCCTGGCGCGGAGGCGCTCGACGAGCGTGCGCAGGACGAGCGTGCGGTGTCTGCGGACGAGGGCGGGCACGGCGGGCAGGAGCGCGTCGGCCGCCGCGAGCACATCGTCGCGGGACAGGCGCTCGAGGGCGCGCGCGGCGACGTAGGCGGCGGCGTCGTTGCGGGCGAGGGCCGCGAGGCGCGGGCGCACGAAGCCGCGGTGCAGGGCCTTGAACGTCTTGTGGGGTGCGAGGCGGACGAGCGTCTCGAGCAGGCGAGAGCCGACGGGGTCGTAGGCGAGGCCTTGGACGAAGGCGGCCGTCTCCGAGGACGGATCCGAGGTCGAGGCTGAGGCCGAGGGGTCTGAGTCTGGCGGAAGTAGAAGTGCCGCGTCGTCCGGGATGAGGCGCCGTAGGAGCGAGCTGTCCGACGCGGTGGCGCGCGACTTGCCGAAGGAGGCGATCTCGGCCTGGAGCACGACTTGCAGCGTGGGGTTACCGGTCGGGTGCGTGGCGAGCGAACGCAGGTCGCGTGTGGTGAGGCCGGCGAGGGCGCCCGCGATGAGGCGCGAGAGTGCGGGCGCGAAGGAATCGGGCACGGGGCGCGGGTGTGCGTTGGATTCGTCTTCGGGGAGGCCGCCGGCGACAGTGATGCGCTCTTTGCGTTTGCTTTGTACTGCGGATTTGCTGGTGGAAGAGGATGACGGGTCGCGGGCCGGGAGCGGTTGGCCGGAAAGGATAAGGAGGAGGATGCGGAGAGGATGGGAGGCGAACCTGTCGGTGAGGAGGTATCCGAGGGAGGATTCGAGTTCGTCAACGAGGGAGAGGAAGAGGGATTCTAAGGAGGGGAGAGGTTCTGTGGTAGCAGGCTCGTGGGAGTTGACATTTTGTTCGTCGTTTCCTTCCTTGTCATCGCTCGTTATCGTGAGGTTGGCGACGTGTGGAGGCTCGAGGGGTGCGGTCAATTCTTGAGTGACAATGGGTGTCGCCTTGATGAACAAAGCCTCGCAGCAATGAGAGGCGAACCGGTGCTGGAATAGATGGAGGAAGCTGTTGAACGACGACGCAATTAGAATCCGTGCGGCCCAGCTAAAGATAGACTGTTTTCAGTCGCGGGGTGACCTACTGTCCCTGGAACTTGACAAAGAGGGCCTTGATCTGTGCTGGGGTGGATAGGAGGATTAGCCTCTCCAGCAGTCGCGAACATGACTGGCTACAGGCCAGCTTGAATTCTTTGTTGGAGGCTTCGCGGTAGACGTTTTCTAAGAGCAGCGACCGTTCGTCGGCACTAGCGAATTGATTTAATTCCAGCAGCGAGTCGGCGTGTTTGAAATACTCCTGCTCGTCCTCGTCAAGGAGACCGTAGAAGGGCGCCGCGTTGGCGGGGGCTTCAGGGTCCGCGGCGCCGGGCCCGAGTTCCGGAGGCAGGTCCGCGGCGACGCCATGATCTGCGCCATCCCGGTCGTGTTGGTGGTGGTGCTTTTTCGAGCGGTGGCTGCGCTGGCGCGACTCTCGAAATTGGTGCTGCTGCGGCGGCGGCTCCTCCAGCTCGTCGTCTCCGACATCGCCGAGGGAGACAAAGTCGGCGCTAATGTCGAGGTGGTGGTTGGCGTCGGCGATGCTCTTGGGCCGCTTGGCCGCCGGAAGGCCGTTGAGGTTGGCGTCATTGTGCTCCGGCTGGTCTCGCTCACCCGTCGCCGCCACCCAGGCGGCCGCCTCATCCAGCTTGCGCTTCTTCTGTTCTGCGCGGCGTCCGCGCTTCTTGTGTTCGCGGGGCATGTTTCCGGTATGCCTTGTCTTCCTCTTCTTCTTTTGGTCCGTTCCCGGTCGTTTGATTTCCTTTCCTTTTTCTTGCGTGGATTCGCTTGGCTGGGCTCTGGACCGGTCGACAGATGCGGTTCTACGGGAGTGCCCCAAGCAGCCGGGCAAGCGGGTAAATGGCCGTTCCGCAGTCGCGAGCAAGGCCTTATAGCAGCTGGAAAGACAGGGGAGGGCTTTCCGCGGGTGGTCCGGGGAGAGCTCAGGGAAAGACAGCGGTGACAAGAGAGCCACGGTGGGACGGGGCGGGAGGCGGCAGATTTTGTCTCTGCATGACTGGCGTGACACTTGGAAGCGGGAAGGGGGCGGCCGTGCAATTGGGGTTCGGGGGGGGTCCGGAGTGCGGCGCGCGGCCGACGGTCGGTTCTCTCCGTCGTGATCGCGGCGGCTCTCGAAAGTCGGGCGTGGATCGCCCTTTGCGCAAAGAATCAAGCGTGCGAAGCAGAAAGAAAAGAAAAAGAAACTTGGGGCAGCTCGGGCCAAGGTCGGCGTGGCGCGCCAAGTGGCGCCGGCGGTGAGCGTAGGGCCGCCGATCGCCAAGCCGCGGCTGCGATCTCGCTACGCTGGCCCCGTGCGCCGTGGTACGCCGTGCGCAGTAGAGCCGCACCTGCCCGTCGAGCGTCCTGCCCGGTGCACGCCGTGCCGGCATCCCGGCCGCGACGTCCGCCTGCGGCAGCCGGGCCAGACGTCTGGGCAGCGCCGCACCCAGCTACCGCGCAGCCGGCGCGCCGCGGCCCGAACAATCCTCGCCCATCAGCCCATTTTCGGAGCCGGCGGACCCGCGCCGCCGCGCAGCCGGTGGCCACTTCCTACAACTGCCTGGATCGTCGACGTCCAGCCGCGGTGCGCGGGCGCTGGGACCGGTCACGTGGTCTCGACGCGCGACACGCCACTTAGGCTTTGGTGTCATCCCTGGTACTGGCTGGCCTTGGCCGTGCCGCGTACTACAACACCACGACCGCACAGCACCGCGCTCGCCCCTCTCCTCCGCCTGCTGCAAGCATGGCGCCATCTCTCGACACGGATACCCGCGTTGCGGATTATCTCGACGACAAGCTGCAGACGCTCGCGGACCTGGACAGTCTTGACGAGCTGCTGGCCAATGTCCGCTCCCAGCAGGGCTTACTCAAGCAACAAGTGCGTACACCCTATCTCTGGCTCCATCTAGCCCCCCTCCGCATCCATCGTACGATAGCCGCTTCTCTGCCGCGCGCCTCGCATGTTCCTCCTCCCGCACCTCCACAATCCATCCCGCCTCTGCGTCCGGTCCTTGGCGCCGTCTCCCCGAACCAGGGGAAGCCCCAAAATCAATTCCCATCCACCGCGGGAACAATCTCAGCCATGTTTCATCAACCACCCTCTTCCCCCCCCCTGCTGCTAACACGAATGGATAGCTTTCGGAAGCGGAGCGCGACCTGGGGTCTGCCAAGCAGGCCGCCCGGGACCGCGCCGCCGAGGTGCGCCGCCGCGCTCGCGACTTCGACGCCCAGCAGCGCGACATTGACGAGCACCTGCGCCTCCTGACGGGGTCTGACGCGAGCGACGATGCGCTCGGCCGGTTTGAGGCGAGCATGGGCGCCCTTAGGCGGCTCGACGTGGCCAATGCCTACGTCCGATTATTGGAGGAAGTAGATCGGCTGAGGTAGGTCGGACCAGACGTTCACGATGGCCATATTCCCCCTCTTCATTGCCCCACGTCCGCTATATCTTTTTTCGATCTCTCGATTCAGCTTCTGCCGTCCAATGATCCTCGATCCTAACCCCTACCCCCCTTCTCCCAACCCAGCGCCCAAGCCACCGCCGCCCTCTCCCGCAGCCCCGACGACGACAACAACAACAACGCCACCGCCCTGCCGCCATACCGCCGCCTCCGCCTCCTCCTCGCGCAACTCCGGCCCCTGCACGCCGCCGCCGAGGGCGCCGCCCCGCACTTGCTCGACCACGTCGCACGCACGGCCGCCGACCTGCGGTCCCGCATCGCGGCCGCCTACAGCGCCGAGCTCGAGGCGGCACTGCACAAACTCGGCTGGCCGCGGCCGGACGCCGTGCTCGCCGGCTCACTGCTCTCGGGCTTCAACCACGCCTTCCGCAAGCTGCTCTCGCTGCAGATAGCCGAGCTGGAAGCCGACGGCGAGCGCTCGTCTTCGTCCGCCGGGGCCACCGCCGGTGGGGGGAGCCGCGAGCTCGTGCTGCTCCCCATGGAGACCCTCGTCAAGCCCCTCGCCCTCCGCTTCCGCTACCACTTCTCCGGCGCCCGCCCCACCAACCGCCTCGATCGCCCCGAGTACTTCCTCGCCCACGCGACGGGCCTGCTGGCCGAGTACGCGCCCTTCGCGCGTGACTACGTGCAGCCGCTGCTGAGCGCGGCGTTTGCCAGCGGCAGCGGCAGCGGCGCGGCGCCGGCGTGGCTCGCGCGCAACCCGCTCTGCGTGGACGCGACGAGCGCGCTGGTGGCGGCGCTGCTGCCCGTGGTGCGGTGGAAAGTGCTGAAGGAGATGCCGCGGGTGGTGGAGGAGCCGGGCTTGTTGGGGCATTGGGTGGTGGAGCTGATGAGGTTTGATGGGGAGGTGAGGGGGGAGTGGGGGTTTGAAGGGGGAGCGGTGGGTGATGGCGGGGGCGGAGAAGAAGGGGGAGGGGAGGAGCAGGGATGGGAGGGTCTCGGGTATGAAGTCCTAGTGCAGAAGGGCTACGTAGAGCAGTGGTTGCAGGGTGAGACGGCGTTCGCGGTGGCGAGGTACCAGGAGATTGTCGAGGCGGCGGATGGCGGCGAGCTCGAGTATGAGAGCGTCGAGGCTGGGCAGACGAAGCCGAGCAAGGCTGCGATCAGGCTTGTGGATTTGTTGGAGACTATCACAGGTATCGTCGCCACCACCGTTGCCAATGTTATTTTCTATACCCTTCACACCGCACTACGAAAAAACCCTCCACCTCTTCCAAGAAGGATCCTAACTCGCTTATCTTCCCCGTCTATCTAACCTAAAATCTAACCTCATCTCTACTTAGAGCATTATCGTCCCCTCCCTTCGCCGCCCCACCAACTCCGCTTCCTCATCCACCTCCAACTGGACCTGACGGATCGCTTCCTACGCCGCCTCGACGCCGCCCTCGAGGCCTACCGCACCATGACGTCCCCGCTCAGCCGGATCCCCGGCGGCAGCATCGTGGTGGCGGGGCCCGAAGACCGCGCCGCCGTCGCCGGCATCCACGGCCTCGACCGCGTCTGCCGCATCCTGGGCAGCGCCGACTACGTCGCGCGCGCGCTGGGCGGCTGGGCCGACGACGTCTTCTTCGCGGGCCTGTGGAGCGAAGCCAAGCGCATGGTCGCGCGGGCGGTCGAGCGGGCAGGACCGGACGCCGCGGTGGCCGGCACGGGCCTGGGCGCAAGGGAGCTCGCGCACCGGACCTCGGACGCGCTGCTGCCGGCGGACGGCGCCAGGAAGGCGGCCGGCGCCGCCGAGCCCGAGCCCGAGCCCGACGTCGACGTCGACGACATGGCGGCCTCGCTGTTCGACGCGCAGCGCGCGTGCTTCGAGCGGCTGCGCGGCCGCGCCGAGCGCTCGCTGCACGAGACGCTGCGGCTCGGCGTCGGCGAGGCGCTGCGGCCGTACGCGGGCGTCACGGACTGGGCGTCACTGGCCTGGCCCGCGACCGCTCCGGCCGGCAGCTCCGCCGGCGCCGGCGGGTCCCTCCAGGCCTCGCCCCAGCTCGCGCCCGCGCTGACGCACCTGGGCCACAGCCTCGGCTTCCTCGGGCGCGCGCTCGCGGCGCCGGCCCGGCGGCGCGCGGCGCGGGCCGCGGCGCGGGCCGCCGCCGACGCCCTGTTCGACGGCGTGCTGCTGCGCAACAGGTTCGCGGAGCCGGGGGCGGCGCAGCTGGGCGTGGATGTGGGGGCGCTGGAAGGCGTGCTGGAGCGCGAGGGGGGGCAGGGCGTTGGGGCGGCGGGGCTGAGGAGGGTGAGGGAGGGGGTGGGCGTTTTGAGGGCGGTGGGCGTGCGTGGGCGGGATGGGGGGGGTAGGGAGCGGGGGGAGCGGCTGGGGGTGCTGGAGGAGGGCGATTTGTGGGAGATGGAGAGGAGGTTGTTTAGGGATAATGTGAGCGCGAGGGAGCTGTTGGAGGAGATGGGTGTGGAGGCGTTGACGGTGAAGGAGGCGAGGAGGTGTGTGGAGAGGAGGGTGGAGTTGGCGAGGTAGGATGGGGAAGCGTCGGTGTCTGTGCGTATCTAAGTAGGCATCTCACCAAGTAGAAGCTTTGAGACTTGGCCCCTAGGTATCGATGTAATTCTGCGCTTGATTACCAAGGAACTACACTGTCGAGCGCGTTGGGTCCGCCAGCGGCGGGGACGCACGTGCGTGCATGCGAGCTTGCGCGTTGCGTATGGCTTATTCATACTAGCATAGCACCTGCGCAACCGTCCACCCTTACCCAGACCCCCAGGTACCTTCCCAGGCACCTACTAAGGCAAAGTCCCTCGGAGCCGGGTACTGGGTGCCGGTCTACACCGTACCCAGCTGCCGCCTAGGCGGGCACCAGCTGACTGAGCGAGCCGGCGGGGTGGGGACAGGCTCCTTCCAGCCCTGCGGCCTCGCGGGCGTCGGCACCGCGGAGCGAGGGCGGCTGGGTCGGGAGCCAGGTACTTGCGAGCTCAATATGTAGGTGTATAGGTGGTATGGGCCCAAGCTGAGGGGGCCCAGGCACCTGGCTGAGCAGGTACACGGCTGCATGGGTGTCATTGGTAGTTGACTCTAGGGCGGGAGCTGTATAGTAAGGGGCGGGTGTGCGCGATCTGGGACATTAAGATCTGGGGCTGATCAAGGGGTTTTCAGATTCGGCCAGCCCTACGCAGTGCGGCGCTGGGTGCGGCTACGGTTTGACGGAGGGAACAGCGAGGAGGGAGGGGTCGGGTCGCTTTGGTTCGACTGTGCTCGGTGGAGGGTGGTGATGTCCACGCACTTCGACGGCGCCCCGAGCGCCTGCCGAAGTACATACGACCGCGGCTGGCACGTGGAGGCGCGCCCGCGGCGGCGGCGGCCGTTCTGGAACGCGGGCGGGAAAGCGGGAAAGCGGTCGGGGGGTACCGCGGATACGCACTCGTGGCACGTGGTACGCGGTTCGCGGTACGCGTCACACGGCCTCGTCCTAGATTCGCGGTACGTACGGCCTGCAGCTCGTCGCTGGGCGTTCACCCGTCAGAGTTCGCCCTCGTCTGGTCGTCGGCCCAGCCGGTGGAGCCGGCGGATGGCGGTGGGTGCGGTGGCCGGCGACCGGGCGGGTGGGTGGGTGAGCGCGCGGATGGGCCGAGAGGCGGGCGGCGGCTCGCGCTAGCATCTCGCGTCCGGCCTTGGCGCTTTGTTCCGGAGGGTTGGGTCGGTCGTGCGTTGGCGGACGAGGACAAACACAAAACACACGTGGAATCGTCGCGGACGCCGCTTGCACAGCGCGGCAAAGGACGACGGCAGGCGGGTTGATGATTGGCCGAGTGTCGCGCTCTTCCGTTTGCCGAAGCCGGACTTGGTTCGGATTCCCCTGGTGACGCAGGACCTGGGTATGTAGCACGACTGCGCGAGCGAGCTGCAAGCAACTACGCACCGCAGCTAGCAAAAGACTAGGACTGGAGTCTGCCCGCCGTTGGGCCGACGGCAGCACTCCCACAGGAAGAAGCGAGGGAAAGAGAAGAAACACGTTCGAAAGCTACACATCTACGTAGCGGTAGAGCCCCGGGTTCTCCACAGGCGGATCCGCAATTCCCGCAAGCCCCTGTCGTGACCGCGTCTCGCCCATCCCACTTAGCGGGCCCTGGCGCCGGGTCCGCAGCGCCGCGGTCCAATCGCGTCGCGCCCGGCTCGGCAGAAGCCACTGGGTGCGGAGCCGGTGGGAGCCGCCCATCTCCCCGCGAGCTCCTCGATCGTGCCTGTGCCCAGGTGGGGCCCTCGGCCACGCCCAGCGACCGGACTGCTCCCGTCCGGCTCTGCCTTTGCCGCCGCCCAGGCTTTCGTTCGCCTGGACGAAGGATGGCTCCTGGGCGCCGATTGACCCGTCTGATGCCAGCATTGAGCCGACGCCGCGTCCTGGATGGCTGAGGTCGGACGAGGACGAGGCAGAAATGGAAACCCACACAGGATGCTGAGCTATGAGGAGCTCGAGACGGCGACCGACCGGGCCGACTTGGCCACGTCCTGGGCCCCCTGTCTGTGGCGGCCGCGGGCGCTTCTCCGCAAGGCTCTTCTCCTTGGCTCCCCACAAAGAGTCCACGTGCAGGCCTAGCTAGCGCACACGCAGAGAGAAAGAGAGAGAGAGAGAGCCACAAGGCT
Source organism: Lineolata rhizophorae (assembly GCA_010093515.1). Taxonomy (NCBI): domain Eukaryota; kingdom Fungi; phylum Ascomycota; class Dothideomycetes; order Lineolatales; family Lineolataceae; genus Lineolata; species Lineolata rhizophorae. The sequence goes on along the minus strand of MU001675.1, from coordinate 1,126,151 downwards.
TCGCGGGCGCGGTACCTACGGTATGTACGTATGTGTGTCATGGTGGATGCCCGGGCCAGGCCCTGCGCAAATGAGAAGACTCTGGAGGCCTTTTTTTGTGGGGTAGATGTGCATATCCATCCCATCCAGCCACCCCCCTCCCCACCCCCTTCCCGCCCCATCTCCATCCCCGCGGGGCAAAACATTGCCAGTGCGCTCATCCGTCGATCTTCCCGTCGAGCGCCGCAACGCGTTCGATTGAACCATCCTTCTTCACTCAACAGCTTTTCTTCACTTTTGCCGGAAAAGGAGAGTCAAAGAAGGAAACGGCAAAACCCCTTTATTCGGTACTAGGTTAACCTATAGTTTGGGGAGCAACTCAGCGTATTATTGGTACCTTTCTTTTTTCCGACCTTTACTAGCTTCACTGCCACTGCCACTGCCTACCGCACGCCCAAGCCGTCGCGGTCCTTTATACCAGCTGGCTACCTAGTAAGAAAGGTAGCTTGCGTACGGCGAGAGCATTGTCTCCGCTCGCCATGACGGCTTCCGCTGCCAATGGCGCAGTCACGGCGTCCAAGCCCAGCAACAGCACCAACAAGACGTCTCCGTCTTCGTCGACCGCACGCCAGATGGAAGCTCCGCAGCAGCTGCTGCCTCAGAGCGCATTTCCGCCGCCTCAGCCGCCTCAGCCGCCACTGCTTACCAAGACGGGCCGCATCAAGAAGACGTACACTTGTCGCGGCTGCCACAAGGTGTTCAAGCGAAGCGAGCACTGCACGCGGCATGAGCGAGTCCGTAAGTGGCTCTCCTCCGCATGGTTCACTAGGGCCGCCGTTGGCATTACGTTGTGTCCTTTGTGCTCGGGCTAATCCCATCTTGAACAGATACTCAGGAGAAACCGTTCTCGTGCCGCTACTGCGATAGGCGGTATGCTCGCAAGTACGTGACGACCGCTAGTTACACCAAGCTCCACACGCCGGAGGTCGAGAGATCCAGCCATACTGACCATTGTCCCTCCAACCCTCCAGAGACCTCGTCAAGCGCCACGAGCGCACCCTGCACGCCGCCGAATTCAATGCCGCGGCTGCCGCACAGGCCAATGAGTCGAACAAGCCGACGTCCAGCAACAAGAAAAAGGACAAACCCGCCTCTTCGCCGTCTCCCTCTTCCGCTGCCAGCACCCAAGCACGCAAGTCCCCGACGCACACCCCTTCCCCATCGCTCCACCACCACCCCAGCCAACCCTCGTCCCCCGCAAGCACACGCACCTTCACCCCTACGATAAAGCATGAGCGTCACTTTCCCACCATCACCGCCTCTTCCTCCTCCTGTTCCTCCTTAACGTCAACAACCCACCACGACCCGTTCCCCGACCTCGCCGAATTCTACCCCGGCATATTCTCCCGCCTCGACCCGCCCGCACCCGCCACTACCAGCACTACTGCCGCCGCCGCCGCCGAAGCCGCGCTCGCCTCGCCCCTAGGCATTCCCGTCGGCTCCCCCACCGTCGAGGACGTCACAGCCGCCACGTTCGACCCGCCGGAGGCGCTGCACGCGCGCGCTTGCGGCGGCGGCGCTTCCGTCGGCGCCATGGGCCCGGGGCGGTGGGCGTCGCCGATTAGTTCGCGGGGGTGCGACAGCGGAGTGGACGTCGGCGGGGGGGCAGGGCCAGAGGGCATGGCGTGGGGCAACGTGACGGAGGAGGAGGTGCTCGAGCTGTCGTATCTGGGCACCCGGGGTTTCGAGGACGAGGACCTGTTGGCGGACGAGGACGACGAGGATCTCGGCGGCGGCATGGACAGGCCGCCGAAGCGGAGGAGGCGGGATGGCGCCCGGTTGCCTCGGCACCATCGTCAGCATCTGCTCCAGTCGCACCGGCCGGGAGGCTCGGGAATGCAGTCGATGCTGCCGGCGCTGCCCCCGTTTCTGGGCGAGGATTCGACGGCGGCGACCACCGGGGGTGCGGCTGCGGCGGTGGGAGGCAGCACGGCTGGCCAGGAGGGCCCGGGCGGCTCCATGGGGGCGAGCGCCGTCGAGCTGGGCGGCCTGGACCTCTTTAGGGATTTCATGTTCGATCCGAACATGCCGTTTGATCTGGGCGAGAACGGGATTGTTGAGGCGGTTGCGCCACCGGAGGTGGAGGAGGAGGAGCAGCAGGAGCAGGAGCAGCAGCAGCAGCAGCAGCATAGTGCCGCGGCCGCAGTCACGATCGTGAGCGATGCCGCGACAGCAGCCGCTTCATCATCGCACGACGAGGTGGCCATTTCCACCACTACGACGGCCACCTCTACCCTCAACAATGCCGCCCACGAACGCCGCCCCTCGGACTCCGCCATCTCCCCCGCGACCCTCTTCCACTGCGACACGCCCTCCTTCGCCCACGGCCAGTCGCGCCGTCTCTTCGAGCAGCTGCCCCAGGTGCTGCGCGAGAAGGGCGACAGCGGACCGCCGGCCTTTAGCTTCAATGAGGGCGTGCACCGCGCCGTGTGCGCCGACGCCGAGAAGCGGCTCGGCGCCAGCGACGGCAGCAGTAGCGGCGGCGGAGGAGGAAGAGCTACGCCGGCGACGGGGCCAGCGCCGGCGGCAGCGGCGGTGCTGCCCACTGCCCTAGAGCTGCAGCGCTTCTTCACCAGCTACGTCGACTGCTTCCACCGGCACCTGCCCGTCGTGCACCTGGCGAGCTACGACCCGGCCGCGGCGCCGAGCCCGCTCACGCTCGCCATGTGCGCCATCGGCGCGCTGTACCGGCTCAGCCGCAAGCGCGCCGCGGCGCTGTACGAGGCGGCGGCGCGCATGCTGGATGGCGCCGTCGCCGAGAGCCGCGCCCGGAGCCCCACGAGTCCCTGCCCGCTGTGGGTCGCGCAGGGGAAGCTGCTGCTGTCTATGTTTGGCATCTTCAGCGGGCAGCCGGCCATGGTGTTGGGCGAGATGGAGAGGCTGGGGTTCTTCGTTAATGTGAGATTTGGCGCATCCTTCCCTCGCTTCCCGGGTCCTACGCATCGACGGGCGCGGCAAGTGGCTAACGAGTAGAGTTTCGAACAGGAATACCGCCTCCGCCGCGCAGCGCTCGCCAACTCGTCGGCCAGGGATCCGAACATCTCGTGGGAGGACTGGATCGCGCGCGAGTCGGAGAAGCGCCTTCTCTGCGGCTTCTTCATCAGCTCCAACATGGTGTCGGTCACGTACAACGCGCTGCACGCCTACTCCATCACCGAGGACCTCGTGGTCGAGATGCCCGACGAGGAGCGCCTGTGGAATGCGCGCTCGGCCGAGCACTGGCAGCAGCTGCGCGCCGACGGCGCCACCGTGACCAGCCGCCGCACGATCCGCGAGGCCATGGCGACGCTGATCTTCGGCGAGTCGGGCGGCGAGGACGACGACGACGACGGGGCCCCCATCCGCATCTCGGGCTTCGCCCTCCAGGCCATCATGCACGCCGTCAACATCCACATGTGGAACGTGCTCCAGTTCACGCAGAGCTTCAGCCGGTGCGCCTTCGATGACGCGGCGAACGAGGCGCTGAGGGCGCACCTCATCTCGGCGGCTAGCACGGCGCTGACGCGGTGCCATCACGTGCTCACGCAAGGCGCCGCCATCGGGCGCGACGACGGCGGTGGTGATGGCGGCGGGGACAAGAAGGGCGGTCCCGACCCCACTGCCGCCGCCGCCGCCGCCGCTGCGGGCGGTGGAGAAGACGACGCCAAAGACGGTGCCGAGCAACACCAACGCCCGCACGGCGACGCCGCCAGCAGCGCGAGCGCGACGAACCCGCACGAGCACCCGCCCGGGCCGGGGGCGCCGGGCTCGGCATCGCCGTGGAACTCGCACGAGGGGCCGCTGATGTTCAACTGCCAGGCGCTGCTGCGCATCGCGTACGTGCGGCTGTTCACGCCGGCGTCGACGTACCCGCGGATGACGCTGCTGGCGGCGGGGGGGGAGGGCGCGGAGGTGGCGGCCGCGGCCGCGGCGTACGCGGCGGCGCCGGTGCGGGCGGCGGCGCGGTCCGGCTTCCTGACGCGCGCGGCCGCCACCGCGTACGAGGGCTTCCTGTCGCCCGTGCGCGTCGGCCACCTGCTCGTCCGCAAGACGGCCGCCTTCAGCTGGAGCATCGAGCACGCCGTCTCCGCCTGGGACTCGGCGCTCTTCCTGACCAAGTGGGTGCACACGGTGGAGCGGCAGGGCCGGGCCCGGCCGCCGGACCCGGACGAGGCGAGCATCCTCGACCAGCTGCGCGGGCTGCTGGCCGAGGTGGAGAGCGACTTCGTGGACGCCGAGGCGGGCAGGAGGAGCCTGGCGGGGGCGGTGGCGAGGGCTTGGGGCAGCTTTTTGGACGATGTTTGGGTGTGGGGGTGCACGCCGAGGATGGGGTTCATTTTGAAGGTGTTGGCGGCGGAGTATGAGAAGGATTTTCAGAAGGGGTTGGAGGAGGCGGAGGCGGAGGCGTGAGGATGTGGGTTGGGTTTAAGGGGCTCATGTGGGCTTTATGACTGGCTGGATGGGACGGTTTAGATGTGGAGTCGCTGGGGGGGGGGGCTAAATTCAACATTTTGGACGGTTGGTTTGAGGTTCTTGGGGTTTGTTTTTTGCCTTTTCCCTCGCGACATTGCCTCGAGGGTGCTGAGCAAACCTCTTGTTGAATAATGAAAACGAAGGTTGATGTTACGCAAGTCATGGATTTATTCTTTACGGGCACACGAAGATGATGCTTCGCTCTACAAAGTTCTTTTGGGCTTGCTCCTATGTAATTATTCCAACTTCGGCTTCCTTTAGGCTTTCTAAGATCATGCTTGGTGGTCTCCATAACAATGTTAACGGCCATTGGCATGGCTCGCATGTCCCGCCATGTGGAACGCCTCCCAACATTGGATATCCACGATCACAATTGCCTAAAGTGACGGCCTTTGAAGAAGCACTCTCCGTAAGCCAAACTCCACAACAACAGCCACAGTAGCCCATCAACGGCCCCACCCCCCTTTCTCCGCCTAAAATGAAAGCCACAACAGGAAAGGCAAAATGCACCCAACGACCAAGAACTTACTTGAAATCCCATGCGCTCTTGACGTCCCCCTTCTTGGGCAGCATGCGTCGCTGCCCCTCCTCCACCTCGGCGGCCAGCCGCTCGCCCATCCACGCCGGCTCCGTCTTGTGCAGCGAATCCTCAAAGTCGACGATGCGGTGGCCGGCGATGAACCAGCCCTTGCCGGTGAGCTCGGGCCGCAGCACGGGCAGCAGGAGCGCGCGCGCGACGCCCCACGGCTCGTTGGCCGGCATGCCGACCCAGATGTCGTACAGAGACTGGGGGACCATGGGGGTTTCTGTTGAGGGGAGGGGGGGGGGGAGTTTATGGGGTTAGCGTGCGGTCGTACGAGGTCGACGTGAGAGAGGGGGGGGAGAGACAAACTCGTCATCCACGGCGCGACCAGGTTCACCGAGATATTCTCGAGCTCCAGCTGCGGCCAGAGGGCGCGCAGCAAGCCCACCAGGCCCGCCTTTGCCGCGCTGTACAGGTACAGCGGCGGCGCCGGGAAGTAGCTGGCGGCGCTGGCCGTCAGCACGAGCTGGCGCGGCTCGGCGGCGTCGGCGCGCTTGCGGAAGAAGTGCACGGCCGCTTTGACGACGTGGAACATGCCGACGAGGTTGACGTCGAGCTGCGAGCAGTCGGGCGGTAGGAGGTTGCCGGCGTTGTCGAAGTGGTCCTCGAGGAAGTTGGGCTCGGCGCTGATGCCGGCGTTGGAGAGGACGGCGTGGATGGGGCCGAAAGTCGCGGTCGCGGTCTGGAAGAGCGTCATGACGGAGGGGAAGGAGGTGACATTGCATTTGCAGAAAACGATGCGGCTAGTAGGTGTGCGATTGAATGTGGATCGTGAGTTAGGGGTGCTTGTGTGATCACGAAGTTTTCGGAGGTGAGGAAGGGCGTGGAGTGGTTGCTCTTGTTGTTGGTGTTGGAGGATTCACTCACTCCTTCAGTTCATTTGCGAGTTTCTGGCCCTCCACCTCGTTGTAGTCGCCCATTGCTACGTTGGCGCCATGTTCTATCCGCGTTCCGTCGTTAGCATCGTGAGCTCGACTATGGTGGAGTCCCTGGACAAGGCCAGCCAAACAAACTCACTATGCGCCATCTCGACCGCGGCCCTGCCAATCCCCGTCGCCGAGCCGACAATCACCACCGTCTTTCCTTTGAGCTTCGCCCATTCCTTGTCGTCAATCTCGTACGTCGTCATCGTGAGAACGCCTTCACAGCGACGACGAGCGAATAATCTTTCAATTCGTTTTCCCTTTCCCCTCTTTGTTTCTACAACGAGGAGTACGAGCTAGACAATCAAAAAATACAAAACAAAAGACCCTAAAGCCACGGGACAATTGACGGACTGGTTCAGTTTCTTGCTCCAGCTGCACCCCACAGTTAACGGGTCCTCCCCCCTCAAATGCGCACCTTTAACAGAACGACTCCACCGGCCGGTCCCCTTAGCCTCGCCCTTTCTCCCTTTCAACCCGCAATCATGGACGAACCCTAAAGCCTCCCCCATCTCCCCAACCGCGGCACCAAGCTCCGGCAGCCTTCTTTGCACGCACGCGCGCCGCCGAAACGCGAGCTGGCACACCCCTGCCACAGCCCTGTCCCTTACCCCGCCCCCGCCTCCACCGCCCCTCGGGGCCCCTCCCGCCGCCGCCGTCGATGTGGGGCTCGCAGCGCCCACACCCACCCGTCCATGCGGGGACCTTGGCGCTTGGAGAAAAGAAGAGCGGCCTGCACGTGCGGACTGGGCGCCGGTGTCGTTGCTTAGAAATGCGTTGGGCGCAGGGCGAGGCGGGGAACGAGGCGCTTGCCGGCCGATCGCTCGGCAGGTGGACGGCACAAGGGTATGTGGGTGAGTGGGTGGGAACACCGGTGGTAGTGAAGAGTGAAGGGTGGTCGGAGATATTGTTGCGGGCCACGTGCACGGTGCTGGGGACCTTTGGGGTACTGTGTTCGGGTTCGGATATCAAGATGCAGGGTCTCTTTTTTTTTTTTTTTTTCTCAGGTTATTCGAATTATTTATATCTTTTCTTTTCCTTCGGTGATATTTACCTATTCACTAGTAGGGCATGGAAGATATTGTGTGACTCTAGGCTCAATTGATATATTACGATGTTGTGGATGGATTCAAGACCGTCCATGAGTTCGTAGAGGAAATAAAATATCCCACCCACGCATTGAAAACACCCCCATTCAGTTTATATCTACAGTCCATTCGCTCGTTAGCAAGGCCACTCAACAGTCCAAAACCGTCACGACAACAAATCAATTCGAACCTACTTTACTCTGTGGATACCCCATTTCCCACAGCCCGCCCGCCCCTTCCCCGAGCCACTTCGAACTCTCATTCGGGAAATCGACCTGCTGCCTAAAGTAAATCTGGTCCAGACTCAACTCGATGGCCTGACCCGTCATCTTGTCGTCGGCCAAGATGGCGTCGATGGCTTTGATGGCCGTGCTCATGGGCGTCACGTGCTCCTTGGGGAACTTGGGCAAGATGTCACGCGGTGCCAGCCCCGTGATGATAAAGGCCGGGCAGATGCAGTTCACGGAGATGTTCTCCTCAGCCAGGAAGAACTCCCCGGCCGAGCGCGTCAGCCCGACGAGGCCGTGCTTGGCCGCCGCGTATTGCGTGTTTGAGGGGAATTTGCTGGTGCATTCGCGCGTTAGCAATCTCGATTCCACTCAAACCGTGAACTCACTGTACAGTCTCCAGCGACTTTAGAAAGCGAAATAGCGTCTCAACGTACTAGAGCCCCGCCGTGCTCGACGTGATCACGATCTTGCCCCCCTTCCTCCCCTTATTCCTCCTCGCCCAAAACTTAAACAACCACATCCCCTGAAACACGGCCAGCAAATCCACTTCCATGGTAACTAAATCCAACGGCTTCGGATCCCCCTTCTCATCCACCGCCATCTCCTTCTCGAACAGATTATGGATGTCAGGAATCCCCGCGTTTGCGTGGAAGAAGTCTACCCGCCCGCCGCCCCACTCGTGCGCGCGCCGGAAGAGAGCGGCCTGCGACGCGTAGCTGCGCACGTCGGTCTGGACGAAGAGTGCGTCGGGCCCGAGCTTCGAGGCTGCAGCCGAGCCCGAGGACGGGTTCACGTCGGCGACGACGACTTTGTAGCCCAGGCCGTACAGGTGCGTGGCGACGGCGTTGCCGATGCCGGAGGCGGCGCCTGTGATGATGGCGACGGGCTTGTCGGACATGGTTGCGGCGGGACGGTTCGAGCCAATTTCTGTCGACCGGCGAGCGGGCGATGCTCAATGGTGTGGTCGTGAGGTAAGCGGTGCGCTTGCAATTGAAGTTGCGGACAGGGGAAAGGCGCGTCTAGATACTACGTAGGAAAGTAGGCAGGGAGGTCGATCGTCTACATGGCGCGCAATTTGTACGCATGGAGCTAGAGGTAGCTGCTCGCGCTTTTAGGTTTTGCTCGGCCCGGTCTGTGCTAAGAGGGGAGAGGGTCCGATGGCTGAGGGGCTGCGTAGGCGTGGCGTTCGCTCGGTACACGATGTGATGTGGGGTTGTCTGCGTATGGACCCCGCAATTTGGCTAGAGGAGTGCACGGCTGGCTATAAAGTCACTTATACACAGTAAAGTGCCCAAAGTTTCCATGACAGTAAAACTTCAATGTACAATCAATAAAACGCGAGTCATGATTCTAAGAAGCCTCCCAAGTTCAATATGAAGCACTAAGCACTTTCGTTCACAACTAGAGCTCGAAACTTCGCGATCTGTATCAATATTAAGGCCTAGACTTGGGTTATCATCCTTATTCCATCAATGCACTACAAGTTTCTTGTTATCGAGTAATAATAAAACGTGATTTACAAAGGAAAGTCAAATGAGAAAATATCGACCTTGAAAGATTGAGTTGAGAATAAAATCAATGAGCTTGGCAAGTATGACATAGGAAAGGAATTGAAGGTGACTCCGCAATAGAGAATGAAAAGTATAAAATATACTATTTAATAAATGCAAATCTCTCCAACATCAAACCAACTTTCTGTGCTCCCTCTTCCTCACCGCCGCAAATATCTCCACCCGAGCAAGCCAACCCCGATTCCGACAAGCACGAGCCCAAAGGACTGCGGACGCAGTCCATCTAAGCGTTTGGGGGATGCACCCACCCACCGTCCACCCTAATAGCCTCCAGCTTTCCCCAATGCCCACTCGTCATCGCCCTCTCCCTGTCAAGGTCCTCCCTCGCATCCTCGACATCTTTGTGCAACTGCGCGATGTTGTCTAAGAGGCCTTTCTTTTGATCCGTCAGATCCCTGACGTCCCTCTCCTTCTCCTTGAGCTGAGCGCCAAGATCCGCGTTCGCGACGCGCTGCCCGTTGAGTTGGCATGTGAGCTCGTCCTTCGCCTTACGCGCCTCCTCGAGCTTCTTCTCGACTTCCTCCTTGTCGCAGCGCGTCTTGGCGAGCCGGCCCTCGAGGTTAGAGAGCTCCGCCTCGAGCGCGCCCGTCCGCTTGGTCAGCGCGCCGTTCTCTTTCCGCAGCGTCCCCAACATCTCGTCCTTTTTGCGCAACTGCTCGTCGCGGGCGTCGAGCTCCTTGTGGTCCTCCATGTGGTCGGCGTGCTCCTTCTCTAGCCTTTTGAGGACGTCAAAAGCCTTCTTGTCGGCGGCCTGGAGCGCCTCTTCCAGCTTGCGCTTGTTGTTGCGCAGCGCGTCATTGTCCTTGAGCTGCGTCATGTACTCGTCCTCGGCCGTCTTGAGGCGCGATTCGAGGTCCTTGATCTTGGCGTTCGCACCCGCCAGGTTGTCTTCGACGCACTTCTTTTGCACTTCGGCGGCTACGCGCTTGCTGTCCGCCTCGGCATACTTGTCCTTCCACGTGTCGGCCTGCTCGAGGGCGCTTGTGAGCCGCTCATTAAGGAGCTTGTTCTCGGCATCGAGGCCCTTGAGGTGGTCGGAGGCCTCGTCGAGTTGCTATGTTGTCCCCAAGTAAGATACATATGTTAGCCCTCCAATTTCTACTAAGTGCCGCCACAAGAAACACAATTGGGTTCACTCACCTCCCTCTCCATCATAGCCAGGGCCGCCGCCCGATCAATATACGCATCGATCCACCCAATCACGTCGAGCAGCTCCTCCGGGAACGGCAACGCCTGGTGGATCTTGGGGAACTTCTTGGGTCGGAACGGAATCTCGCATTGGAAGATGCGGTCCGTCTTTTGCGGAGCCGGCAGCCGAGTCTTCGGAAGCAAGTAGGAAGGCAACTGCGTACGCGACTTCGGCAGCGGCGGCCAGGACACGCCGTTCACGGAAGTGACGTCGGCGGCGGCAGTGTCGGCGAGAGTGCTCTCGGCGGAGGGGCTAGAGAGAGGGCGGATTAGTGGAAAAAGTAGCGGCGGTTGAGTGGATTGGATGGGAAGGACGTACGAGAGGACGGCGGTGGAATCCATGAGGGGGGCCATTGCGATGTCGAGAGGTGGCGTAGAGAGTAACTTTGTTGATAAGGAACGACGGATGGTAGAATTGGTAAATAATGGAAGAGCAGAGGCGGTGGAAAGATCAGATATAGGAAAGGGAGGCTATTTGCCAGAATATGTTTGTGAACTTGGAGTTGTGCTCTTGAGCGCAGCTACGTGTTGAAGATGGATTCTCGTTTGCTTTATATATGCTGAGAATGTACGAAGTGGAGATGAAAGGCTAGAAAGGAGGCCTTTCTCCCCTTTAGAAAGAGTCGGAGACACCGAAAACACCCTGGCTCTCGTGGCGTGAAGCCTTCAGGTTAAGCGGCTGATGCTTAAGCAACTAGCGAGATGACTTCGAAAAAACGATGTAGATGAGACAATTTCCACAATCTCTGCGCATGAGCAGGGTCTAGGATCGCCTATCCCGAGTACCGTGGCTGAATATGTTGCTTGTAGTCTCTGCTGGCCAGACCGAGGGCTAGCCAGTTGAAGTGAAAGGCGAATCATGCTGCCGGAACTAAGACGAGACTACTTCCAGGAACACAAAGTGTCTTACGTTCTGGGCGTTGTTTGGCTGGCTGGAGAGTTAATTGGTCCCCACAACAGAACTAGGCGTCCCCAAAAAGCTCCACCTAGCGTAAAAAGCTACGCCTATATTTCGGCCACAGTGTTCTCTCTCGCGTGCCTTCGGGCTTCTAGTGCCGCCCGACCCGCGGCGCCGTGTAGTTTCATCCACCTGTGGCGTAGGTCTAGCCAAGCTGTCTTCTATCCACGGAGGATAAGAAACGGCAAGAAGCGGGACGACCCGTCGCAGAGACTATCCCTACCTTATCCTGGGCTTAGAACGCGTTCACCGTGCTTGGGAATTCTCTTGAAATTACCATTTTGGGCATGCAGTCTGTCCTAAACGGGTGCCAGATACGCTGGCGGCCGAGCCGCTATTGGAAGAGCAGCCAGCCACGCGATGGGCGAGGCTTGTCTAGACTCCAGGTTAAGGGGGCATCGAGGGGTCGAGTCTGTTAGCCTTGGGGTGCGCACTCCATGCAATCAAGAGGACCTCGCGCAAACTCATCGACGAAGCGATGAAGTTTATCGGAAAGTCCATTTCTCCCATGCGATCTGGACTCGATGAGCTATGACGAAGTGACTCAGATAGACTGTTGTGGGGAGCTGAAGTGTTGGAGCGCTAGCGCGAAAGCTAGTAAGCGGCTCGGCTCTAGGTTCCTCGGACACTCCGTGTTCTGGGCCTTCGTCTCTTGACGGGTGGCTTCACTCTTTATCGACAAAAGTGATCAATGAATTTGCCAATCTCTTCAATCGCCTAGTCGGGCGCAACAACTCCACTCTTAAAATTTAGAAACAAAATCAGGCGAAACAAAGTGAAAGACCGAATAGGGAAGTCCGTAGAAGTGACTTCACCTCAATAAAACGACCAAGCGTTATCCAAGTGCGTACGTATCACCGAGCACTCACCTCAGACCAAAGGTCAAGAAAAAAAAAAAAAGACTCTACTAAGAATATCAGGAACTTTATAACTCCACCTCTACGCTTGCCCAGTCAGCCTTCTGTCTCATTCCGCGGAGGCCAAATTCTACCCCAATATCCCGTCTTGCTCACCAGTTCGCTCGCATTCGCGCATCCCGGGTTCTCATGGTCTTCTTTCGTGCCATACGGCCAAATCGGTACAAAGCACACTTCGTCATACCCGCATCCACCACACTCCTTCCACACCGTCCAGTCCAGGTATTCAATTAACGCCTTCAAGTTCTTGGCCGACATTGTGGCTTTTCCTTGAGCCATGCTATTGCTGTCATCTGCCGCGGACAAAGTCAGGTTATGTGCTACGAGAAGCGTACCGCATATACGTTTCGATACATCCATCACAGCGCGGGCGGCTAGAGTGTCCTCGTCCGCATCCCATGGTAAGAAGTGTGTCGTACATCTCCACTCCTCGGCCTCCATGTCGCGCGCATCGTAGTCCAGAAAGGGCCTCACAGCGCGGTCCAGCTCCGCGTGCAGGTCCTTCGGCTGCGAGACAACATCCTCTCCGACCATAAACTTCAACCTGTCCGCATATCTCCGCACGATCAAATCCACCACTTCCTGCCAATTTACACCCTCTCCCTTCTCCAAGCCGACCCATGGATTTGGCTCCCCCATCACCATCGCATCGACCTCTGCCTTCAATTTTTCCCTCACTTCCCGTGACACATTACCCAACCTAGGCATTTTCGCCTTTCCACCATCCCACAAATCCACGTCTTCATCCGCATACACGCTCACGAACCTCTCATACCCCAACTTCACCCTCTCGCCCCCAATCCCCCAATAGCGATCCGTCACCGCCCTCCAATAGCTAAACATGTCTCCCGCCGCCGCCCAGAACCCGGGTTCCTTCCCGCCCCCCGCCCGACCAATCCTCACCGTGTCCAGGTGCTTTTCGAACTCGCACAGGATGACCTCGAACCCCGCCTCCATGCGCAAAAAGCCGTCCACGCGCCCGTCCCAGGACGTGCGCGCCAAGTCGCAGAGCTGATGCGCGCGCTCAAAGTCCCAAAAGGGCGAGTGCGGCAGCGCGGTCTGGAGGAGGATCAGGTCCTGGCTGTCGAGCGTGCCGTTGGTGGTCTTGCCCGCGGAGAGCCCGTCGAGGTAGAGCAGACGGAGGGGATGCCTTGTGCGATACACATGTAGGAAGCCCGGCTCGGAAGGCACGTGGTGGGGCGGTTTCTTCCTGCCGTCGTTCAAGAACTGTTCCTGGGCGAGAAGCCTCGCCTTAGCTGGGTGCGTTGGCAGGGTCCTTTGGTCCTGGCCCTCGCGCTGCTGTTTCTGTGGTCCTTGTTTGCGCAAAATTGAATCTGTAGCGTAACTGGTATCATTTGGAGGAAACCGTCGTGCGAAGAGCAGCGCGTGCTCTGGCTCGAAGGCGAGCCATTCCATTCCCGTCACGGGCCAGTCGATGGAGGTTCCATGGTAGAACTGCGTATGCGCAGGAACGCTAGCGAGGAAGAAGGACTGCCCGTTGTGGTTAATGGACGAACCCCATTGGCGCATCGACGAGTGAAGCGCATTGAAGATATGAGCAGCATTGTGTACGGTTTGATGAGGGGCTTGTTTAGATATGGTGCCGCTAGGCTCAAGCGCCGCAGCCTGGGACGTGAGGGTGGCCGATAAGAGAAGAGCGATGGAGAACCAGGCCTTCAATGCTGCAATGGCCATTTTTGGAGGATTAGAGCGTCGCACAGTCGTCACTCGAGTCGTGTCGTGTAGACCGCGGAGCAGGAAGCTTGAACGCCATGTTAGCAGAAGATAAAATTTAATAGCTACCCGTAGATGTGAAGTGGCACTGTAGTCTTCTACTCCCTTATCCCTGTTGTCCACGCGGTCGGCTTGTCGATTTCGGGCATTAGTGCGTCCGAATGGGGCCCTTTCATTCGGCAATTTAATTACGAAAGATAGGAACTCTGCGCCAAGATAAGCAACCCAACCGAATAGATTTAGTCTTACGAATGTCGACATTCGGTAAGTACCAATGCTAGGCACATCCACGCTACGTAAACGCAGAGCAGTACGATTACGGAATCTCACGCTTGTAGGAAGGGCGCACTCGTCTTCAAAGATAAGATTTCAAGACACCTTGAGAACAGTCTTTTCGATTATCACCATTTACCCGACAACCCTTCAGACCCTTGATTTGCCTTGTCCAAAAAATGTCGCAGCTTCCATCACTCCTCTCGCACCACGCGCACACATGTTCGCCACCAAATTCAAGCGCGCGGTCCTCCTCAGAGAAGCGACTTAGTCCAGATAGCTGCACGGCCACCACCCAGCGGTTTTGAGTCCCTTACCCCACCTGACCACAGCCAGATGAGAGAGAGCTACGAAGATGCTGGAGAGGCCGGCTTTTGATCAATGTCCCGCGTTGAATACTGAGCATCAGGGAAGGTCCTCGCCACTGTGCTCCACCTTGCAACGCGGGTATGTTTGTGCTTCGAATTAGGGCGAAAAGAAAAGAAAAGTAACAACCTACGGAGTAACTCACTCTTGGTGACTAATAACACCAAGACAAAATAAACTATAGCACTCAGGAGTGCTCTATTACTTTTTGATTGCCGTATCCCTCCAGATGCAAACTTCAGGTTGGTTATACACAATTCGCAAAACAGGCAGAACAGGAAAGAGAAAGGAGAACTTAGGGTATCCTACAGCCTATTCTCACCAATTCATTCAGCTTCTAGACCCCGAAAAGTTAGAAGCACTCAGAAGCCGTACCGCCTGGGGATACCAACCTTGTTCTTCTAAGGACCAAGTCCTCGAATTCTTCACGAACTCAGCTCAAATAGCAAACCCCACCCTCCTCCCACCACCGCTCCCGCCCCCACTTCCACCGGCCAACCCATCAACCAACCTACCCACGCCCTCCAGTCCCAACTCCCCTCTAGCAAGCAATCCCATATCTCCCTGCTTCTCCCTCTCCCTCTCGCGTTCCCTCTCCCTTTCCCTAGCCTCCAAACCCCGCCGCCCAAACAACCCACTCCCTCCCTCCTCACCTGCGCCCCCGAACCCCATCCCCGCGCCAAATCCACTCCCCACACCCCCCAGAATACCCACTCTCGACTCCCCCAAAACCAGCACATCCCCCCTCACGCCCAACGCCCTCGCCGTTGCATCCGCCGGCGGGAGCTGTTCCACCCACTTGCAGTTCTCCCCCCTCAACGTCGGCGGCACAGCGTCCAGCCTCGAGAACCCCGCCGCCGCACTCGCGACCGCGGAGCCTGAGGTTGGAGCCGCGCCCCCCTTCGCACCGCTCCCGGTCGTCGTAGAGGTGCTTAGCTTCGCTCTCAGCGCGCCCAGGTGCGCTACACGCCACGCCCGATCCGGGCCAGAGAGCCATACTGTGACGGCCTCGTCCGGTTTCTGCGGGGACGCGACGCGTGCTCTCGTGCTACTGCTACCGGCACCGGTCCCGCCAAACGCGCCGAAATTGAATGAACCGGCGGGGCTGCCGAATGAGGCATTACCCGCTGCTGCCGCGGCGGCTGCAGCGGGCCCAACCACTGGAGGCGTAGCAAGGACGGCGAGACCACCCGTCGGCGGAGCGAAGACTGCGGTATGCGTCGAGCCGCTGAAGGATGTGCCGGGGGAGGCTGCAGAGGGGGCAGTGGGAGCGAAGAGGGCAGATGTTTCCTTGGAGCGGCGAGTATTGGGTGTCATAGGCGCAAGGCTGAATGCGGTTTTGTCTTTGCGCGAGGCGCCACCACTGCCCCGGGAGCGGGCCTCTAATTCCGTGGCGCCGGCACGCTCGTCCGTGCTACTCGGCGTGGCGGTGCCGGGGAGGTAGCCCTCAGCGGCGAAACCAGTCGC
Source organism: Lineolata rhizophorae (assembly GCA_010093515.1). NCBI lineage: Eukaryota > Fungi > Ascomycota > Dothideomycetes > Lineolatales > Lineolataceae > Lineolata > Lineolata rhizophorae. The sequence continues at coordinate 1,110,362 of MU001675.1, read as the reverse complement.
AGGGGAGGAGGGCTTGAGCGCTTTAGTGACGCTCCGACGGGAAGCGTGAGATGGGTCGAGTGCCTTCGGATCCTTGAGGACCACGTCCCAGATGCCCCACCCACCATCTGCCATCAACACCATAATCGCCGATCCATGTCCGACCCACACCGCGTCGAGTATGCGCCTGCGCCGCGCCGTCGCGGGTGCCACCATATTAAGCCGCGCCACATCCGCACCGCTGCCAGCGTCGAACGGTGTGCGGAAAGCTGCGACCCAAGCGCCGCTGCCGCTGTCGAGGTCTCGCGAGCCAGAATATGCGCTAGCAGTTCCATCTTCAGTACGGCGAGATTGTGGACGGGTTCCGGGGCCAGATTGGCCACGGCCCGGCAAGAGCGGATCGTAGACGCGAACGGAACCGGCGGAGTCGGGGACGACAAGGTGCGTGTGGCGGCGGGAGGGGCATACGGAGGGGCTGAAAGCGATGCTAATCGGGGGAGAAGGGAGTACCAAGGAACGGAAGGGAAGCATAGACTCTGTTGACAATGTTTGATGATTGTTTTGTTGGTTGATGAGTGGGAGGCGGGAGATAGTGAGTAAGCCGGTCAAGTCCGTGTTAACGGAGGCAACGAGGAGATCCCATTGGCGAGGTACTTCGGGCTCTTCTGTGCTAGCGAGAATCGTTGGCGCGTCGTCGCTGTTCTCGTCATAGACGCTATCTTCGTCCCAACTCGAACTCACGAGCGGCTGCCTCGCCGTCCAGGTAAGTGCCACGCCAGTTGGCAAATCCTGACTCTGCATGCCGCCAATTGTCACGACCTCCTCACCCAGCATCCCCTTCGCTTTGGCATCTGCCGGCGGCGGCCACAGCGGTACGCTTACAACGCGCACGCTGCAATCTGAGCAGGCGACGGCAACCACGATGCGCTGGTTTAATATTGACGGCGTCCAGTTCGCGGGGCGCAGACTCGGCATCGCATCCACTGGGACCGGCGGTATGGAGAGATGCAGTACCGCAGTACCGAGCGGCACATCGATCTGCTCTACGATGGGCGCGTAGGGTTTCTCGGCATCGTATTCGTCTTCCTCAGTTTCAAACGCGGCATCATCGTAGGTAGTCGCCCAGGTAGCCGGGTCCCTACGCTTGCTACTAGAAGCAGAGAGTGGCGCGCTATTATCGTCGTCCGAGTCGTCTATCATGATAGTGTCGGCACTACTGGCACCAGAACCGGAGCCCGTACCGTTCACCTTGGGGGGCGCCTTTGCAGCGGGAGGTGCTCGCTGCTGTGGACGCCTGCGCGCGCGTCCGCCGCGCCACATAATGCCGAGGCCATTCGTATGACCATAGACGATTACGCTGGAGCCGTTGGGGGATTTCAGGGGGTAGAGACGCGCCGCGTGGACACGGTACGGGAGGTCGTAGCTAGGTACACAAAGTTAGCCACAGATCTTCAATTGCACTCACGGGTAGAAATAGCTGGGTTCCCCGTACCTTATCTGGAGCGCACGACCGTGGCGCGACACACACGGTTCTAACGGGTCCAACATGGCGATGTGAGTGGCCGACAGAGAGAGGTGGAAACGCGATGCCTGGGGTTGAGAAGTTGCCAGGACAGGGTTGGGTCGGGGTGTCGTTTGCGCGGGGCGGTAGCGCAGGCGGTGAGCGGATTTTGGCAGTGTCCCGACGCGACTGGCACTGGAAGCACGAGCGAGGCAGGACAAGCCCGCCTCCACGCGCGCCTTCCTGTCCTTTCTACCTCATTGATGGACACGTCTCAACTATGCGCGCTCGACTAATCTGCTCTTACACGTTTTCGTCCGACGTCGCCCCCGGCCACCATGGCATCCCTCACCTCACTGGGCGTGCACACCCCCTCCGCGCTGCCCTACCTGGTTGCCGAGTCGATCTTGCCCGAGGACGCCTCCGATGAGCACTACCAGTGGGAGATCTACAACGATAACAGTCTGGACGACGATGGCAACCGCAACGACTATGGACCCGATGGCCAGGAGGAGGAGGAAGTGCTCGCGACGGAGCAATGCGTCGTCTACTCGCGAGGCGGTATCGTCCAAAAGGTCTTCCGCTTCGAGGTTGAGAAGTCCAGAGTCCAGCAGGCCCTCCTCACATGGTTCCCCGCGGACGAAAAGCGCGTGCCTTCTGCGAAAGACCAAACGACACTAGCCCATCAACAAGGTACGAACAGTGGGCTCAGAGTGCCGATTGAGGAGTCCGATGACGGCTTCTTACGACCGCAAACTACAATGAGGCGAGATAGGCGGCAGAAGCAACCACAGTCCGCGGGAGCCCAGGACGATACGTCTACGGAGAGTGCTACTGCACAATTGCAGAAACAATGCCTATCGCGAGCTTTGGTCGTGCTGCTCCAGGCCCAGGCCCATATATACTTTTTGAACGGGGGCAGCCATGTAGTCAGTCTACCGTTCGAAGTTGAACGAGCATTTCCAGCTCCGAAAGGCCTCGTGCTACAAAGGAAGATACCACTTGCAGAGCCTGCTCCACCTACACCTGTTGTCCCACCACCGCCGCCAAACTCATTTTTCTCGGCGCAGTCATTCTCTCAACAACAGTCGCAATTGTCGCAGCGGAGTCATCGTGCAGGATCTTCTTTTGGCTCCTTCAGGAGATCGAAGCCGGCCCATGGCTTTTCAGGCGCAGCAAGCACCTTAACGCTCCTCGAAACGCTTTTGAAGGAATCTACAACACCACCACCAGACAGACTACCACGACTATTCTCACTCACGGACCCCCTCGCCGAACTGGGTCTCGTGGTCGCTCCGTCGAACAATACCAACCTAAATTCCTCCATCTCTAGCACCACATCGATCTCCTCTAAAAAGCTCGAGTCGCTCGAGCGGGCCGAAGAACTCCTTTACATGACCTCTCGGAACGAAATCCCTGACATCTTCGACCATGATAAAGATAGTCCTCCTCTCCTTGTGGCCGTCACTGCCAACTACGAAACGCGCATGTGGTCCGTATGGTCCGCCTCCTACACCGAACAAGTCCCGCTCTCCTCGCTCACGCATGACCGCGAGGCCCTCACTTCGACCGCTCCAGGCCGCCGCAGCTCCTTTGGTCCCGTCCGCACAGGAGCTACCACACCTGCCGTTCGCGACTTCGATGGCGCCAACATTCGCGAGTCTTTCGGGGGTGCCGCAGGTCCTACCACACGTAGCAAAACCGTCCCTTCCTCCTTCAACGCTAGCACAGGTCCGGACGGCAATAACCCCTCGCAGCACACTTTTCGTCTCAGCCAGCAAGGCCAACATCCGCACCGCAGGCACCAAAGCCAACGTGAGTCGCTGTCACAGACGGCTGAGGACGCATTCGCGTCCCAGATCGAGCCCGAATTCGACCTCTCCGCCCGCCAGCCCGGCGTCCGCGAATCCCGCCGCGTTAGCTCGCTGCTCTCGCGCGCCGACATCGCAGCTGGCGGCGGCGGATACGAGCGCTCTGCCTTTCAGGAACTCGCGTCACAGCACCAAGGGGGTGGTGGAGGTGGCCGGCGAGGCGTATCTTTCGGCGGGCCCACGGGCCATGGCGCCGGTGGCGATCGAACCAGCTTCGGCTTCTCGCAGTCTATACAATCGCAGCATTCGCAACGACTGCGGGCCTCTCCACCGGCCAGCATATCGCGTCTCAGCATCTCCGAGTTCGACCCCGGCAATGACGGCAACACGCTAGAGGACCTAGCGACGGACATGGATATGCTGACCGAGCCGGGAGATCCCCTCTTAGAAGACATCAGTGGGGTTGCCAGCGCGGGCGGGCTCTTCCCAACTGTTAGCCTGCGCAAGGAACTCGTGCTGAGCCGGCTTACCGCTATTCCTATGGACGACCCCAACGCGATGCCGCCCTTCGCCGATCTAGCTGGGCTGCGCAAACACTATAGCGCGCGTGTCTTCGTTGTTCCGGCGCAGCGCGCTCTAGCGAACCCGGATCCAGTTGTGGGGAGGAGATGGTTCGTGCACATCATGCAGTGGTCTACGCGGCAGCACGTCGAGATCGAATTCGGAGTGCAGCGTTCTTCAATTGGGTCCAGGCGATCTTCGGGAAATCAGACTCAGTCTACGAGGCTAGTTCTCATGCCGCGCGGTTTCCAGCGACACCATGGCCGGGTCGACGCTATCAAGCTCGCTGATGGTTGTGACATGACGCGTGTCCTGGTCTTGCATCGCAGCGCTGGGTCCGACGCGACGTATTTTGGTCTACATGCGAGTTGGGCGTCCAAACTGGAGCCGCTAGCTTTCACAATACCAGTGCCGCGCCTTAAATTGTTCAACCCCTTCAGTCTCGCTGAATTCGGTGATACTCAACTCTCACCCAAGCGCAGTAGCGCCGCAGGTCGTAGCCGGGTCATCAGCAGCAGCTCCAGTGCATCAAGTAACAATGCCGTCACAGCCTTCGCTTTCGGGGGCGCGAGTGTGGCGGGAGTGTTTGATGTGAGGCTTACTGGGGACGAGGTCCCAGGTAGACGCCATAGATTGAAGCTATCTCTGCAGCCGAAGTCGGGACTTGTGAGTCAGGCGCTGGGGACATGTAGAGCTGTGTTGGGACCAGGAGCGGAAGCAGAGGCGCTGACGGGATTCTGGTGGGCGGGGATGAGGGAAGTAGAAAACAGCAAGAAGGACGGTGGAAAAGGACACAATGACTGGGTGCTCTACGATGCGGAATGGTTTGCGCTCCTTGCCGCTGTAGCTTCGATGGGAGTTCTGTACTTGGGTCCGGAAGCTTTCGGGGACGACTCGCCACAACAACAACAACAGAGACAGCACAGCCGCACGCTACGTTCGTCGCCCGCCAAGCCGACTTCACGACAAAGGCAGCCTTCGCACCAGCAACGAAGCGCCTGGGACCGAATGTGGGATCGGGAATGTGGCGGCTCGATGTCGCCGCGGCCCTGGACCAGTCCAGCCTGGGCTTGGGCGCTCGATCCAACGCGTCGACCAAAACAGGCGCAGAAAGCAGCGGTACAGTCGCCGCAGACTATGTCAGGTAAATATGGTCGCGCCAGTTCGAGCGCCGTAGCCAGGACGGGCACGCCCTCAATAATAGCGGAGGACCCAATCAAGAATGCGTGTAGAGATATTATGCTCGACGCGGTGGCATGTGCAAAGATGGTTGTGGGGAGGAAGTGGGGCCAGGCGATTGCGAAAGGGCTGCAAGGACGAGATTTGAGGACTGGGTTGGTGAAAATGCTGTTTGCGCTGCATCTACTGCGCGAGGAAGGCTATTTGACGGTTCTAGCTCCGAAGCCATCATGTCCATCGGTGGTCGTAGGCGACTTGACACCCTTACTGGCTCAGATAGGAAGCTGGTTGGGTTGGGGTGGGCAGAGAGGGAGTTGGGGGTGGGAGAGGGGAGGATATTATGATATTAGTGGGGGAACAAGCTCGAAATGGAGATTTCATGAGGCGAAGCCGGTACAGAATGGAGCCAAGAGAAGCCCGCCGAGGGAGTGGAAGGAACCGCCTTGTTTTTTTGCGTGGCTTGAAAACGCGGTGAAGGGTGTAGATGGGCCTGAGTTTTCGTCTCTGCTGCAGCTTGTTGGGATAGGAGCGGAAGAGGAGTATGGAGAGCCAACGACGGGAACGGGAACTTCGGCGTACGCGAAGCAATTGCTAGCAGAGTTCACGCCGCGGACTTGCGCGGTTACAGCGTTTTTCTCAGAGCGAAATAGACGGCGACGGAACGACAGGCGGAGCTACTCGGCGGCAACAGACGTCGAGATCATGGCGTCGTGTGGCATCAACTCCGTCATGCTAGACTCATTCGTCGAGGCAGTTGCTGCGCCCTTCCGTGACGCGATCGTGCGCTGCCAAGAGAGTCCACCAACTACATGGGACCGGTCACTGCTTCGCCTGGTCGGCCGCGAAGACCTCGAGCTACTCATGAGTACTAAGGTCGACTGGGTGCGCGACACACAGGTTTCGGTGGCAGGTGCGACTAACGCGGCCAGTCGCGATGTGCGGTCCATCTGTCGCTCGGCGGAACAGGTCGAAGCGACACCCATGTCGCCTGAAGCAGACAGGTTCATGATCACGCGGCTGATCTTCAGCGAGGATAGGCGCTTCGTCGAAGCAGCGAAGCTGCTCAACCCGATGAGGCAAGCCGTTGCGGAATGCGTGCCGGATCCGTCCTGGTCGGAGGCGGACCATTTTGATGCCCAGAAGGCCGTCATGCAATGGGTTATGGTGCGCACGTTTTCACTGCCTCTGGGACATGCCATGCTGCTGTTCGATAGCAAGAAACCATTGCTAACAGAACGATATCACATCCATGGATTCAACACGAGTTGCTTGATGAAGCCCATGGAAAACGTGGTCATGGCGGAACGGCTGAACTACACTGAAGAGAAGCAGGGCTGGGCGTACTTCCACATTGGAGTGTCGGCGGGCCTCGCTATCTCCAGGAACGCGGAAGGCATCGATACTGGCTGGATCATGTTCAACAAGCCTGAGGATTTGAGCCATCGACATGCGGGTCTGCTATTCGGACTAGGGCTGAATGGCCATCTTAAGACGATCGCGAAGAGGCTCTCGTTCAAGTATCTTACGCCAAAGCACACCATGACATCGATTGGGCTTCTACTTGGTCTTTCGGTCTCCTTTCTAGGTACCATGGACACGTTGGTTACGAGGTTGCTTTCGGTGCACATTGTGCGCATGCTACCACCTGGAGCGGCCGAACTCAATCTTTCTCCGCACATCCAGACGACAGGCCTTTTGGGGATTGGACTCCTTTACTACAACACACAGCACCGCCGCATGAGCGAGGTGATGCTCTCAGAGATCGAACACGTCACCCTATCAGATGCGCCAGAGAGCGCTGACACACTGCGGGATGAAGGGTATCGGCTAGCAGCAGGCTTCGCGCTCGGCTTCATCAACTTGGGCAAGGGCAAGGATCTCAGAGGTCTCCATGACATGCGGCTCATTGAGCGGCTGCTGGCGGTAGCTGTGGGCACGAAACCGGTCGATGCAGTGCACATTCTGGACCAAGCCACCGCTGGCGCCACTATCGCGATTGCATTAATCTTCCTGAAGACTGGCGATCAAGCGGTCGCAAGGAAAGTAGACGTCCCAGACACAGTGCCGCAGTTTGACTATGTCAGGTCAGACATTTTCCTCCTACGAACACTTGCCAAACACCTCATCCTATGGGATGGCATCCACGCCACACCCGGCTGGATCGCGCAGAACCTGCCCAAGGCCTACGCAGACAATTACGATCTCAGTGGAATCAGGGTGCTGCGCTCGGAGCATCTACCGTTCTTCAATATCCTTACGGGCTTGCTGTGGGCAATTTCACTCCGGTACGCAGGCAGCGGCGACGCAGTCGTGAGGGATTTCTTGCTCGGCTATCTCGATCATTTTATCAGGCTCTGCCACTTGCCCGCTATAAAGTACGATGCTCGTCTGACGCGCAACACGGTGCGCAATTCCCAAGACCTGGTTGCGCTAGCGGCTGCAACTGTTATGTCTGGCACGGGAGACCTAGCTGTACTACGCCGCCTGCGTTTGCTGCATGGTCGGGTTGGACCAGATGTCCCCTTTGGTTCGCACATGGCAAGTCATCTGGCTATTGGAGCACTTTTCCTAGCAGGCGGAACGCACGCATTCGGAAACAGCAACCTAGCAGTCGCGAGCTTGGTACTAGCATTCTACCCGCTATTTCCGCTCACAGTGCATGATAATAAAGCACACCTGCAAGCATTCAGGCATTTCTGGGTCCTGGCAGCGGAACCGAGATGCCTAGTGGTCAGGGAGGTGGAGACTAGGCGAGCAATAAGCGTGGGAGTGGTTGTGAGGCTGAAGAAAGAGACTCTCACTCAGGAGGTCAACAGCACAATAAAGAAGGCCGGGAAAGCGCGCAAAGGGACCCAGCAGCAAGCAAAGATACAAAAGCAGCCGGCAAAACCGCGTACTTTACACCTTACAGCGCCATGCCTCCTTCCACCTCTGTCCGCCATTGCTTCCATCCAAACGACCTCCTCCGACCATTGGCCCGTCAAGCTCGACCTTGCCCGCAACCCCGCCCATGCAGCCGCCTTTGCCCGCACTCAAACCCTCCCCGTGCGCCGCCGTCCTGCCCACACCCTCGCCTCCGCCCCTTCGTCCCAGTCCCTCGTCGCCATCAAGTCCTCCAAGCGCGCCAAATCTCGCTCTACGACGCGCACCATCTTCTCCTCTGCGCTGCGCGCCGCGGACGAAACGCGCGCCGCCCACGACGCCCGGGCCTCGGGCTCGCTCGCGCCGCTCGCGGTCGGCGCCGGCGCCTGGCAGTGGATCTTCGAGGACCTGTCCGCGCTGCGCGAATTCAACCAGCCGGGCGCGGCTGCGCGCGTCGTCGGCTGGGCGGGCGCCGGCGCGGCGGAGAGCTGGGGCGTGAGCGGCGGGGGGTGGGGCGCGGGAAGCGGGCGGTTTGGCGGCGGCATTGGCGGCGTGTCGGGGGCGGGGGCGGGTCCGACGGCCGGGGGCGCGGGGGCCGCCGTGCTGGACGCGACGCCCGGGGAGGTGGACGACGCGTTGATGGTGAGGAAGGCGCTGCGGACGTGGCGCTGGGAGGGCCTGTGGGGCATCAGAGTGCTGTTGGCGTGGAAGGAGGGGGTGGAGGCGCTGGAAGAGGCGGGCGGGCGGGCGGGCGGCGGGACGAGGTGGTTGGGTGGGGAGATGTTGGGGAGGGTTGAGGCGGACATTGGAGGGTGGGCGGAGAGGGTGAGGGAGGTTGATGGGGAGGCGGGAGAGGAGGATGTCGATATGGGATGACTGGTGGGGGAACGAGGTTTGGGGTGGCATGGCATGGCATGGCATGACTTTGGTCGATTTGTGGTCCTGGGTTTGCATTAAGGTGTCCTTTGCAGCGGGGGTTGGTCGTTCCGGTAGGATGGATTTTCGAAATGCACTGCGGAGGAGTCGCTAGCATTTTCCGGTGTTATCTTGGAATTGTTGACTGAGGTGGTCTGTTTATTAAATATAAATAATGAGTCTTCAGAGGCGTATTAGCTGATGTCTAGTATAGAACATTTCAAGGGTGCTGGTATCCAGTCCTGTGCCTACCATTGTGCAAAATGAAATTCGGGCCATGTAACTGATCATGCGTACCTAGTGCTGCTTGAACATCTAGTCCTGCTTCGGCTCGTTTTAACTAGTTTGCGGTTTACTTTTATAGTTCGTTTTCGTCTGAAAGCAGTGAGGGTTGGAAGATTCCTGAGCGTCATTGGGGACCATTGTGCCCGCTATGGCCGTTTGGTCTGTAGCACCTACACTCCTAAGTGTAGACCTGATTATTCATTTAATTAAACTATCTAACAGTATAGGTCGCTAACTATAAGTAGAGTAGCCCAAAATGTAACACAGGTGGGGATATCTTTTAGCTCTTCATCTCAAATTCACTTGATTCATACGTCGTTATTATCATTTATTTCATAGGAGTGAAGATAAATCACTTTGGTCTTTCTGAGTCCGCAGAAGACGTTGCAGACCACACAAGACACTTTTTATACAACTGTAGTTCAACCGTTCAACTTCGCGAAGGGCTCTCCCGAGAAAGTCATCAAGCAATTGGTGCCGAGCACCACGCACAGATAGGTCTTCTGCAGCTCTGTTATGAGAGTTACAATTTCCTTTCCATCAATCTTTCCTCTCCCTACTCTCCCAGGCAAGCAACTTCCTTCACCCACACTCCACGCGACCTTCACGCATCCCTGCCCGGGATGCCAAATCACAGTGACGGGCGCGACAACCACCAATCCACGACCCCGCGCACTACAAACCACACACCTCAACAGGAGCAGCGCCATCCCCAACTCACCACCTCCCGTCCCGTTACCCCCAAACAGGCGCCCCAAACACACCTCACAAAGCCCAAAGCCCGCAGCGAAACCGATCCGACCTCGCCCCCGCAGGCCGCCCGCACAACTCAAGCCGCGTCCGCGAGCCGAAAGAGAGTCGAGCAAGCGCTGCCCCTCCCCCCCCCTCACGCCGCGGGGTTTAGGTTCTGAACGCTTGAAATCCACCCCCCTCCCTCCCCAACCGGAATTCTTTTTTAATAAGAAATAGGTAGGTGTCCTCCCCTCGTCGCGCCGTGGACGTGCGGGCGCGGCTGCGTGGAGCGTAGGTATACTACGCACGTAGGTGCGCCGGCGACGTCTGAGCCGGGGCGAGGCTCGCCGGGGCGAAGTACGTGTGCCTACATGTATCAGGGCGGGCGTGTGGGGAGGTGGACTAGCTAGGTATGTATGTACGGGGTATGTAGGTATGTAGGTATGTAGGCATGGACCGCACGTAGAGGGGCCGGTGATTTACCGGCGGGGGCCGAAGACGTCACGCCGGCCCTGGCAAAGGCACTGCAGGCGTCACCGTGCAGAGCGCTCTCCCATTGAGTACGTAGGTAGGAGGCGGGCCCCGTGGCGAGCGAGAAGCGACATGGAGGACCCTGAAAAGCTCACGGATCGGACGGCGGACAAGCCCCCCCCCCCCCCCCCCCCCCCCCCCCGGGCGGGGGGCCCGCCCCCCCGGGGGGGGGGGGGGGGCCCCCCCCCCCCCCCCCCCCCCAACGCCCGCGAGCGTCGGCGCCGGCCTCGTCCGGGGGAGAAGGGGGCGCCTCCCGGGGTCTGCTCAATCGGGCGGCGACGTGCGCAGCGTTGGGGCCGAAGAGAGAAGGTGGGTGCATGCACGGTCCCGAGGGTCGGCGGGGCGGGTAAAGATGCGAGAGAAAAGTCAAAGAAGGGGAGCTTGGGGTGGGGAATGGCGGGCGGCTGGACGCCGTTGGCCCCGGTCTGCTGCATACATACATGCGTGCATACTAACGACGTTGCCGAGGCTGCAAGGGAACAGGGCAAGGGTCCGCCCATGCCTCTCTCTCGGCACGCGTCCGGAAGAGAGGGATGATGCAATTGGGCCAGATGAGGGGAGCGGACAGCTATCTGGATGGCGACAAATGCCCCGAGATCCCGGGCCTGTATGCAGCGATAGCTCCCGGCTGCTAAGTCGATCTCAATGCGACGACGAACTTTCAGGGCGCGGGTTCTACCCGCGGGCCTCTTGTGCCGGGGGGAACGGCGGAGGAGGGATTCCAATAGTTCCAAAGCGGCAACTGAGCGCCAACATGCAGGTATGTACGGAGCACCTAGTGTCGGGAAACGTTCTCTTCCATGTTAGCACGGCAGCCCGAGCGGGAACTCCCCCGCTTTCGAGAAGCGCAATAGAACAAAAGAATCGACACGGCTCGGAGCTAACGCCGCTAGCGACGAGCGTTCCCAAAAAAAGAAAAGAAAAGAAAAGAAAAGAGGCACGCGCCGCGTTCCTTGTTCCTACGCCTCTCGGAGTTGCTTGGTAATCCCCAAATCGAGAAGAGCCCACCCCCGACCTGCACCCTACACGTCCCCTCCCCCCTCCCCGCGCTCGTATGTAAAAGCCACGACATGCTCGCCGCGGCGCCCGCCCGGCGCCCGCTAGTTCCAGCCACGCGTGTACGTGGTCCTAACTCAGGTACGCTGCAGGTCCGGACGGGCAAACAGGAAAATCAGGGCACAGCGCGCGGTGCGCGCGGGGCAACGAGCGGCCGCGATAAGCTCGGAGGGGGGGGGGTGTCTGCTGTCCAGCAAGGCAAGGTGCGGGCAGAGAGAGAGAGAGAGAGAGAGAGAGAAAGAGAGAGAGAGAGAGAGAGAAGAGAGAGAAGCAGAGAGAGAGACGCTAGTGCAAGGGCCGGCGGCCGCCGTGGCGGCGCGCAGTCGTACGAGCATCGGGCGGGCTCAGGCACGGTGGGTGCGTTGGGTCGTGGTTTGGTTCCTGGATGGACGTCCATCGCATTCCGCCGTCCCCGGCAAAAAATAAAAATAAAAATAAAAATAAAAATAAATAAATAATAAAAAGCCTAAATTCGGCATCTGTGGCTTGACGCCTCGCCCCAACCCTCCCGACACGCTCGGCCTCGCTCCGAAGAGCCAGCCAGTCCAACCGCAGATCGCGCCCATCGACCATTGCCCCATCGAGCGCCCCTGCGTATGTGGTTCTCGGCGTCGCGCCTCCCCGTCGGCCGCCGAACCCCGGCCAAGCGAGCCCCGACGTGCGTACGTATGTACATGTGTATGGCGGAAGGCCAGGGCAGGGCAGGGCAGCGGCGCGGCGCCGACGCCGATCACGGCATACAGACATACACAGGCATACATGGCGCGTTGGCGGGAGAGGGGGAGGGCGCTGCGCGATGATGGCAGGGCGCGCGTGCCTGGAGCGAGGGGGACGAGAAGGCAAGGCAAGGCCACGCGAGGAGGGGAGGGGAGGGAGGGGTGAGGGTAAATTACCGAGGGGTGGGTGGGCACGTGTTTGGATGGAGGTACCTACTACGGAGGCATGGGAGCGACGCGGACGTGACACGTCGATGGCGGACGCGGGATGCGGCTTGGGCGTACGGAGTACTCCGTACGGAGTACGTCGTAGTAGTAGGTACATACCGCCGTCTGACTCGTTGGTCGGATCGGAGCGCATGCGTTGGCTACGCAGGTGTGGCTGGTGAGTCCGTCCTGCCGAGGCGGGCAGAGACTATGTGCATACTACGCATGTACGTACCTACGTAGGGTGTATTGCCCCGTACCCTGGCGTGGGACGGCCCGGTGCCAGGGCCAAAGACTGCTTCTTCTCCGCGACAATTTCGCTCGCCCGTTGCCGACTTGCGCGCCGAGGCTGGAGCTCCCAACAGTTGCGGTGAGAGAGAAAGAGAGACAGAGAGACGGCGGGAGAGAGGTGCCAGATCCCGGATCCCGACCCGGCCCGGGACGTTCGAATGTTCTGGGTCGCCGTTGCTGAGCTGTATGTACCTGCTCCGCCGCACACGTAACTCGACCCGACCCGGTCTGCGTTCGGCGTGTGCGTCGCAGGTACTCCGTAGTCAGACATGTCATCAAGGCGCGACACAGCGACGGCCGGGAGGGAAATCCGCGGTGGGGGGAGGGGAGGGCCCACCCCCTCCGCGCAGGCGTCATCCCAGCAAAACCATCCCATCATTCCTCCACCGCCTTCCATCATCGAGCAGCGACCGACGGCCAACAAGCTCCTCCAGCTGCGGAGTTAGATGACATGCCCCGATGCTTGCGCGCCTACGCCGCTCTTCCGATCTCACCGTGGCCCCGCGCCCGCGCCTGCGCCGCGCTGCGCTGCGCTGCACGGCTGACGGTCCCCCTCCGCCAACGAGCAGCTATGTACTCCGTACCTCCGGCTGCACCCCGCCTTGGTCCAACCGGGTGCCAGCGCATTTGTTTCAGGTCTTGCGCGCTACTGCGGGCGCGCCCCCCGCCGGGCGCTGCGGACGAATGAGGGGTTGCGGGCGCGGCGGGAGGGCTTTTCTGTCGTCGTCGTGCGTTGCGCGGGGGAGGTCGGCGTCGTCGTCGTCGGGGCGGCCAGAGGCCTGCTTGTCGCTGTGGCTTGGCTGTGTAGGTACGTAGACAGAGAGGGATAGAGAGGGACCTACCTACGCACTAGTGGTTGATGGAGGCCTTGCGACAGCCGCCGGGCGTGTGGGACCAAGCAGAGGGCCCCGTACGCCACCGGTAGCATCTCGGGCCGCTCGAGTCATCGGCCTGTTCGCCGTTCTAGACGTCGTCGTCGTCGTCGTCGTCGTCGTCGTCGTCACTCTCCTCCAGCTATCTGCCCGGGGCGTGCAGTAGCAGCTGCAGCGGCGCGCAGCCACTCAGGCGCCGCGGCCGGCACGTCACGGGGCCCGCCGCTGCAAGGCCCGGGGCCTGGGCGAGAGAAAGCTACAGACGTACCTTGCGGCGTGTGGCGGCGGCCGGCCGTGTCGCCGCGGGCAGCGTCGATCATCGGGCCAAGCGGCGGCGACTTGCAGCAGCAGGAGGAGACTGTTCCGGCGCGTGTGGCAGTGCACTCGTCGCGCGCGCCCACCCAGTGCGCCCGGGCGAGAGTCCGCTCCTCCGCCTGCGCGCCCCCTTCCCCGCGGGGTTCGTCGCGCCCGATAACGAGAGGAGTCGCGACGTCTGGCGCGGTCTTAGGCCCTCTCGCGGACCCCGAGACACACCCACCGACGGAGCATACACGCACACCACGACACACGTCCACGCACACCCGCGTACGCCTGGGTACCGCGTGGCTGGCTTCCCTCCCCGGCGACCGGTCGAGGTTGACATCAAGCCGTCGCCGATCGGCGCCGCGCGACCCTGAGGATCCAGTGCGCTCGCTTGCGGCCGGTTCGATTGATGCCCTCACGGGGCCCCCGGCCTGATCTTCTTTTCGCTTGCACGCCACGCCGGACTGGCTCTTTTCTTAGAAAAACACGCGACCCGGCATCCGCCTTCGCCACGGCGCCCACGCCAGATGGACGATCGACGCTGCCAGCCGTGCGCCCCGATTCGCCAATCCCCGTCTGCAGCTTCAGCGCCCGGCGGCAGGGGTCGGTCTCCAAGGGCCTTGTGCGCGGCGCCGGCCGTGGCACGGTTGTGGTTCATCGGTCGCCGGTCCCTGACTCGCTCGTCCAGGCATGTGTGTACCTCTGCTAGCGTACGTGTGTGGGTGGACTGGGCAGGCACAAAAGTCCATCTTCGACAAAATCAAGTCCCTAGAAACGCCACACACACACCCTCTCTCTCTCTCTCTCTCTCTCTCTCTCTCTCGCTCTCCGGGTCGAACTGCAAGGCCCACCCGTCCAACCATCGCCAATGGCCAATCCGCCCGCGCGCCTTGCCTCTCCCCACCCCCCGAAAATTAAAAAAAGAAAGCAAAAAAAAAGGAAGCGCCACCAATTGCTGCGCTGGCAGCCCCGACGCCACTCGCCGCCGTTTAGGGTCGCGCGCCGTTGCCTGCCTTACCGGGCGCGTTTGGTGGTTCGACCGGTGGCTGCTACATACATACATACGCAGTCGAGGCTAAGCTGAAGCAGGCCTGGCCTCGAGCACATACACGATGCTACGTGTATGCTGCTGTACCCACACCCGTGCCATGGCTCGCGCCGCGCGATCTCCGACCATCCCGGCTCCAGCTCGCGGGCGACGATGCGTCCCTTGCTCTAGCCGGGGGGGCGCCATCGCATCGGCCACGGGGCCCGCAGTGATAGTCAGGCACACGCGGCGCACCGCAGCCAGGCCAAACCAGCGCGTACTACTACGTTATCCGCCGTTTCGCGCCCGTTAAACCCCCCAGCGAGAGGCAAAAAGGACGAAGAAGAAAAAAAAAAAAAAACGGCAGACCAAAACACGCCGCTTGCACCCGCCCTCCCATATCCCCCCCTCCAATGAGCCCAGTACGTACATACATAGCAACCCCTACGCGCCCCCCTCGCCGCGTCCCCCAGGACCACCACACCCCGTGCCTGCCAGGCACCATCCCAGAACCCCATCCCACACATCCCCCCCTCCGCCCGCGTATGCACCCGCGCAGCACGCGTCCTCCCACCCACCTCGCAGCCCTCCGGCGCGTGGCCGGAGGGAGGAGAGGCTCGCGGGGCGCGGGCGCGCGCGATTGGCTGGCGGGGGCGAAACGGGCGAGCGAACGGAGGGAGAGTGAAACGCGCGGGTGTGTTTTGGGCAAGGGGCGGCACGCGGCGCGTGGAGGGCGGGTCGAGAGGGGGAGGGGGAGGGGGGAGGAGGGCCGGCGACGGGCGGGCGGGCGGGCGGGCGGGAGCGGGCTAGGGATGATTGGAGGAAGGGAGGCGACTAGGACGGTGAGAGCGGGTTCGGCGCGGGCGCTGCGGCGTTGTTTGTATAATCATGTGTTTGTCTATATATATGTATATAAACAGTTTGGTGGAAAGGGGGTTGAGTAGGAGAAAAAGGGGGAGGGGGAAGAAGGGACGGACGCACGGCGCCTAGGTCGGCCTTGACCCCTTTCCCTTGGCGTGGCCTCGTGGCAGGACCGACTGGATTGTTCTGACGGGACGGCCGGGTATGAGAGATAGAAGGGAGGGAGTTCAGGTATAGACTGTAGACGGGATGGAGAGTAAGGGAAAGGGTGGCGAGTGTGAAAGCCGATCTTCCACCAATTCCCGTTGCGGCGCATTCTCTTGACTTTGCCACTCTGCCAAAATTCACTCGGTAAAAACGGATCCTGATTGGGCATTCTAGAAACAGTCCCAAAATAAAAGGAAAAGGAAATAGTGAAAGGGGGGCGTGTGCTAGGCATGGGAGGGAGACGGCAGCGAGAAAGGGGACCCCGATCCAAGGATGCAGATTGGTTTGCCTGGAAGACACAAGTTCCAGGGATGAATGGTATAAGAGGCGCCGATCCCACAACGCTGGAACTAGAATCTAAACAGATGCAAAACGACGCACGGCGTCCAAGCGCACCATATGAGAGACAAGGTTGATTGATGCTGCTGCAGACCCGCAAGATGCAATAGGGCGGCAGATGATTGTCAGGAGCAAGCCCCTCGCGTGCGTTGTTTGACGCTTCGAAACAAAAGTCTCCAAATTTAGCAGTAGCAGTAGCAGTCGTGGACAAACACACATGTGGAAACAAAAAACAGACAGCCAAGCCGAATTCGCCGCCCGCGCGCATCAAGCGCCGGGGGTTCCGGTAGGTGGGTACTGTGCGCGGTTCCGATCTGCACCCCTCTTTCGCCACACACCCACAACGACCCGCAAAGGTGGCTGTGTGGACTTGCGTCCAAGGGGAGGCGGGGGTCGGGGGGGGGGGGGGGGAACATCTCCCACCGCAGCACAATAATAAAAAAGCACAGATTAAATGCTCCGACAGTGAGAGAAAAAAAGTATTACACTTTGGGAGGCAAATAAAAACTCCCCGGGCAAATCAGAGTTTGGCAAACAAATGAAAATTAGTGTAGCCAAGTTGTCAGACAGTCTGCTGAATCGTTACTTTGAGCGCGCAGAAACCCCCCGGCCCCCAAAACCGAAGTTTGCAAAATCGGACGAGAAATGTGAATGCGTGTGTATACTATGTTCCCTTGTAAAACCGCAAAGTGCAATCTGCAGATCGCAAGATATATGGAAAGTTCCGAACAATAAGAAAGCTTAAAAAAAATCAAATGAATCGCTGCGTGTACGTGTTCAAGTTGTTGATCCAAATTCCAACAATAGGGAAAATGGGGGTATCGCAAGGAATAAATAACATCAGAGTAGTACAAAAAGGAAAAATCCCTATCCAACATGTGTGTGGTATCTTCGAAGCAAAACAAAAGAGGCAATTAGATCGAATGAGAAAAGTGAAGGAAAGGAAAGCGAACAAAAAACGCCGCGCGTGCATTCGATCGATCAGTCCCTAGCTAGAGCAAAAAAAAAAAGAGGGGCCCCGGCATGCCCATTTCCTCCATAACCGCGTTATTACTTTCCCCTCGGGCCGGGCCAATATTATTATGCAGGTCGTGATCAGTCATAAACATATATCGAAAGAAGATGTATAAGGAGTGTACGGGGGTATCTGGCGGCTTGAAATGTAGACTTTAAAATGATCGATAGAGAGAGAGAGAAAGATGGAGGAAAACAAAGTTCATCTTGGGGGGAGGCGCTTTGTAGTCGTGGTCAAGCTGTTTGGACGAGGTAAGGCTGTCGAGAAAGCTCAGAAGATCAACCTAAGCTCGTACCCTTCCGAATTGACGTTCTCCGTCACGCCGAGGTCGCCGTCGACCTGGACGTCGGTGGGACCGGCGTCCCACTCGCGGCGGACCGGCTCGTGCGGCTTGGCCTCGACGAACTCGGCCAGCATGTCCTGGCCCTCGGGCAGCTCGCGGACCGACTCGTCGTCCATGAGGATGTTGAGGCCCGCGCTGTTGACCCGCAGCGTGCGCACGACCTGCGTGGCGTCCATGTTGGACTTGGCCGCGATGCCGTTGACCAGGTCCTTGAGCGTGTGCTGCATCAGGTACACGGCGCGGTAGTAGTTGTCCTCGGGCGCCTTGCCGGCTACACGCGGCTGGATGTAGAAACACGCGACTGCGCGAAAAACCCTTGTTAGAATCACAGGCAGATGATCGGGGGAATAGAAATTGACTTACTGGGCTTGATCACCCTCTCCGGCGGAGGCTGATAGCTGTAATCCACGCCCAACGCCTCGATCCAATTCGATAACGTCCCCGTTCCGTGGTCATCGCCGGACCCGGACCCGGACCCGGACCCGGACCCGGACCCGGACCTGACCTGCACCTTGACCGGGCCCTCCGCAATCACGGGCTGCCCGGCTACGGGCGGCTGCTGCATGTCGCCCGTGGCCGTCTGCTGGAGACTGCGCCACTCGTTGGACGGGATGCGCGACGGCGGATTGAACGGCTGTGGGTGCTGGAAGGACGAGCCGCGGCGGCCGCCCGAATGCACGCTCTGGCTCGACGGCGTCGGCGACACGATGGAGCTCGTCGGACCCGACTTGACACTCTGGCGGTCCCACATGGCCGCGTCGCTCGTGTCGATCTTAGTTAGGTCCGTGGGCTCCCCGGTCAGGTGCACCGGGTGCAGGTCCGGGTCGTCCAGATCCTCGCCGCGCAGGTACAGCACGCTCGCTGGCCGTGTCGACGTGAACATGTCCTGTAGCGTCGCGAGCTTGAGGTGGAGATCTTCTTCGGCCGGAGGACGGCCGCTGCCGCCGCCGCCGCCGCCGCCGCCGCTCTGCGAGCTTGCCGACGACATGGACCAGGTGCGCTTGTGCTTGGGCACCTTACCTGGGCCCTGCGCGCCGGGTTTGATGGGCTTCGCCATGGAGCCGCTGCGTTTGCGCTTGCCGAAGTCCTTCATGCCGGACTCGACCTGCGCAATCTGCTGGCGGAGCTTGTCGATGGTCTTCTTGACGTGGGCCACGTCGTTGGACAGCTTGCGCTCGGCGCCGTGGTCGCGGAACAGCTTCACTTTGCAGTAGCAGATTTCGGCCTGCGTCATCTGCGTCGACGTCTGCTGCGGCGACTGCGACTGAGTAGCCTGCGCCTGGGCAGACGCGGCCACCAGCTCGGTTTTGGCGCACAGTCGTACGGGGATGCCCTTGACGCCTTTGGAGTGGCTAAAGTCGGTGGAGAGGAAGTTGAAGCGCACCGCGATGGAGCAGTCGGCGCCGCCATTAGGCAGCGGCGACCAGGTCACCGCGAAGCCATCGAAAGAGGCCGACTCAAGCTCTACTCTCGGCCGTCCCGTCAAGTCGCCTCCGCCAACTTGCTGGGGGTCCACGAACTCGACGGCCTGGAGCTTGCCGCCTCGCTGGTGCGCCTCGTTGGTCCCGCGGCCTTCCTTCCACAACTGCCAGCAAGACGACGGCTTCTGTCGCTGCTGTTCATCTTCGAAGGAGATGCGGATGTAGGTGCGGTACTTCGGGGGCATCTCGGCGATCTGCGTCGGTTGCGTATCTACGATGGAAATAGAGTAGGCTTGGCCCTTGTTGAGGTAGGTGACCGGTATCTCGTCGGCCTGCTTGATCATCGCCGTCGGTGCATTGAGGGTGACGTGGTATCGGAAACTGCCTTTCGATTAGCGCCACGAGCTCGTCGCGGAGCGCACGGTGCTCAACGTTGGAAGCAAACTCACTTTTCCATCGGCTGGTGAAATGGTGGGGGTCGCATGGCGGCCGCGTCGAAGCTCTGCGGGGGAGGGAAGGTCAACACTGGGGACTGCTCTTGCATGTCCACGTCAACGCGGATATCATCGAGCGGAGATTCCTCGTGCGTCTGGTCCATCGGATCGAACGCGGTCGCCGGATGGGCAAACTGATGCGGCGCAAACGCCTGCTGCTGCTGCATCGCGAACGGGTTTGGGTTGTGGAAGGCGTGAGGGGCCATGGCGGGCGCCTGGAAAGCTGCCATGGGTCCCGTCGTGGCCTGCTCGGCCGCATGGAGAGTGCTTTCGCTGGTGGGAAGTGAAAGAGGAGTGCCGAGGCCGATGCTCAGGCCGGGGGTGTGGAGGTCGCCGGCCTGGCTATGGTACAGGGTGTTGGTGCCGCCGGGCGTGGGCGTGTAGTAGCCCGGCGGCTGGTTTGCGAAGGACGCAAAAGCGAAGCTATTCGGATCCATCAGCGACGGTGTGAATCGCCATGGCTCGTTTGTTCCTCGCGGTGTGGGATCGGCATCCTCAATCTTTTCCGAGTCGCCAAACTGACTGTGACGGGGAACAAAAGAGGGCGGGAAATTCGTTAGCGACCAGCCCAGGTGATTTTAAATTTCGAACCACTCGTCGTCGCAACCAAGGAGGGGGGGAGAGTCAAGAACCACGTAAACCCAGCACGCAAAGAACGACAGAACACAGCGCAAATTTCACTTGAAAAGAAAGGAAGGATTGCGAACTAATTTTTTTTCCTTCCGACAAAAAAAGAAATCGCTGAAATTTATTTTTTTCTCTTTTTCACTCAGGCCGAAAATGATGGAAAACAAAGAAGTGAGACATTACGGAGAGTCCAGCTGTAATGGCTCTCCTCGCCCCCGGCGCAAAGCCCGCGGTGCATAACCCCCCCTTCGGTCTCGCAGTCTTAAACCAGCAAAGAAAAGAAAAGAAAAAAAAAAGGGTCGGGTAAAAAGCGGCGTACCGAGAATGCAGCTGCGCAACGTCCAGCGCGTCCGTCAGAGAGGTGGTGCCCTGCTGCTGCTGCTGTTGCTGCTGCTGCGACTGCGCAGTAGCGCGGCCGGCGGGGGCGGGAGCCGCATTGCTCACGTTGGCATAGGCAGCGCGGAAGTTGGCATAGAGCTCGTCGTTTGGCTTTTGAGAATTCGTCCTGCTCAAGTCGGGGTGCGTACGCGGTCAGCTGCAAAGGATGCGTTGGGAAAAGCGGGCGCGCTGGTGCGTGGTTCGGCCGCTTGCTGCAAGGCGCGCAGGCGCGCGAGCGAGCGAGCGAGGTGGAGTGAAAGTGACGAGTGTAGGTGTGTGCTGGGCTGCCACCACCCCCACGACCGCGGCGAGCGCAGGCAGGGGAGCCGAGAAAAAGTGAGCGCCGGACTCACCGATTTCGAAACATTTCCGGGAGGGCCGCGAAAAAGAGGGAGGCGGGAGAAACGAGGGTAAGAGAAGGGACGGGCGGCGCTGGGCGGAGGGAGGGGAGAGGATGGAAAAGAGGATGGAGAACTGCGTTAACGAGGGAGATGAGGCATCAGAGAAGATGCGAATGCGAGAAGAGGCGTCGAGTCGGCGGTGTGGGCAATAAAGTGAAACATGAGTTATGGCGCGGGCAGAGCGGGCAAGGTGTCAAGCCACAGGTGGGCGGCGGGCCGGGCTTCATAAGGACGCGACGGGGCCGGGGCGGTGGTGGGTGGACGGGGAGCTAGCGACGGGGCGGCTGGGCGGATAGCGCCATGTGGGCGGCACAGGCGGGCGCGAAATGGCAACCGCACCGCGCGGGCGGCAGCCACACGAGCGCCGTCCTCGACCCGCGCCCCCTCCCGCCCCGGCCCCGGCTCCGGGGAGGGGGTGTCGTAGGTTACGGTGGCGGCTTGCGGAACGACGCAGCCCGGGGGAGAGCGACAGGGACGGGGCCGCAGGATGGGCGTCCGCGCTCCCTGCTCCGTACTGCTCCCTACCCGGCGCTTCAGGCCCCGGCGGATGTACCAGTGCGCGCGCTGGCCTACCAACCGGCTACGGAGAGCATCATCTCGCCCGCCCGCCCTGCCGCGCTCGGGCGCGTCCGCGTGCGCGCGCATAGCTGCTCCGAAGCTCGCTTCTCTGCCGAGCGTGGCCGTTGCTCGTCGCGGCGTCAGGCCTGCCGCGCCGGCCGGAGGCGGAACCTGGAAGGTCCCAATGCTCGGGGGGAGAAGGGCAGCCCGTCCGGGGCAGCGAGCGAGCGGCGGATCCTGAAAAGGCACAACTCGGCTGGCCCTGGGCCTGCCCTGGGGGGTGGGTCGGTACACCAACCGACGACGTCTGCGCGGGATGGGCGGGCACGGGCAGGTACGGTAAAGTAAACTTTCCCATGGCCGTGAGTCAACTCGAGTCGGGCCGGGGTCCACCGGGCTGCCGGGGGGTGGGGGGGGCGGCGCGAGTGTCCCGGCCGTCGCGGGCCCTCTTGACGGCGCACCGCCACGCCCGACTCGCAGCCACACACGCGTCTGCCGCGACCACGGGGGGCCTCGGTCCCGCGGCCACCGCCGCGCAGGGGCCTTCCCGGCCAGCGGCCGCCGCGGCGCGCACGCTCTCCTCTCTGCTGCTGCGTGCGACGCGCGCGCCCCGGTGCGCTCCAGGCTTTTGGGCTCCTGCAGGCCCGCCTCCCGGCTGCGGCCCCGAGATGGGCTGGTGGATCGCCCCCCCGCTCACGAGCCTGGGAGACCGCCCCGAAAGCACTCTTTGGCAAGGCGACCGATAGAGGAGACGACGTTGTGTTGCTTGCTCTGCCGGCCTGCGCGTCGCGAGCAAGAAGGCGGTGCTGTCCTAGTCCTCTGTGGTAGTCGTCTGTCTGCGTCGGCGCATTCGATCCAAACCATCCCTCGGCCCTTGGCACCGTAAGGCGTTGCCTATCGGACCTCGCGCACTGGCTCGAGGACTCCTCCTCACTTCATGCGCCCTCGCAGCCCTCCCCTGGGCCGTGTATGTAGAGGCCCCAGGCGGGTACGCGCGCAGCAGCGCAATATCCAACGAAGGCTCCGCCGCAGATAAAGTTGGAGCCCCGGCATCTGCCGCCCCGCGGCCTCGGGCGCCGGCGAAGGATAACAGTCGGAGACAGGTGGACGGGAAAAGGCCGATGGATGGAACGTTGCTCACGATCGGAACCCGGCTGAGCTGGAACATTCCTACTCCCGGGCTGCCTTTGACCCATCGTCGAGCTGTGCGCCTAGGCCGCCAAAGTCCATATCGACGAACGCTACCTCGCCCGAGCCCAGGCCCGAGCCTCAATCTCCGCTCCGCAGACTGGAAGGTTTGGCTTTCGCGCTTGCGAGAGGAGAGGTGGACGTGGCGCAAAACCAAACTATTTAGTACCCACCCGCCCACGAAACCGCCCGGGTCTACTGTAGCTTTCCAGAGCCCTTCGACGTTTATCACCCAGTCGAACCGGGGATGCGCCCTATTTTGGATGCGGGCAAAAACCAAAACGCCCCGGCCCCAGAAGAACTGATTGGATTTGTTTCCCTCAGGTGCGCCCTACATTTAAAGAAGAGTCAGTTTGTTGCGGGAGCGTAACGTAGCCCGTCGCTCCTGAGTTTTACGCCACCGGCCCTCTCCGCCCAATGGGATGCCAGGGGAAGCATTTTAAGCAGCCAGTCTTATAGCGAGTGATAGTAGGCGCTATACAAAGAGGGTAGGTATGGTACTGCAATCAACTCGATGGCCACTTACCTCCCTAGAGCCCCTAGGTAGCAGCGTAAAGTTCGGTCGGCTTCTCGGCCGCCACCGAGCTCCAACACCACGATCGCCGCGCGACCTGCGCTGCAACTTGCAAGGCCCTGCAGCAACGGGCCCCGGTCGAAGAAGCGTGACATTTCGCGCGCGCATGCGCTCTGATGCACTCCTGCTCATCGCTTTTGCCTCATCTTCGTCACCGGGCGCGCCGCAATAATAGAAGCAGGAGCCAAAGCGGTAGTTGGGATGTCAGATCAGAGACTAAGGGTTGAGTAATGACGTTTTGGCCGGCCAGTCGACCCGCGCGAAAGCGCGACAGCACCCCGGCCCCCGCGGCACGCTCGCCAAGTCGCCTCGTGGGCCAGAAAGGGCTTCGCGAGCAAAGCAAAGAGAAACCTTAGCGGGTCCTTTAGATCTGCCGCGGCACTTCCCGCCGAAACGGCCTCAGGGCGGCAGTGAGAGGGGGGGTGAGGGGGGTCGGCGTTATGTCGTGGCAGCCAGTCGATTGGCAGATGGGCTCCAACTGGCAATCAGCCGTGTCGCTTGCCCGGAACAATGGTGTGATCCAAAAGTAATTTTACCGCTACGTGGAGATTGGCGAGTTCGAGGGGTAGAACGACTTTTCCGTCATCATTTCGTTGTCGCGGAAGAAGCGTCGAAACAATTCTTTGCGCCATTCTAGAACCGAGATGAGATGAAGGAATTACAGGCTGCCCCGGCGCTGCAGCCTTGGGAAACGGGCGCCTGGGACGCTGTTTGCCGTTGGAGTGTTCTTCCCGCCCCAAAAGCGGAATACGTATGTAGGAAGCTGTGGAGTACATCTTATTAAACAGCGCCCTTTTAGGGTAAGATGAGATGGGGTAGGCGGTACAGTGTATCAAGGAAGCACCTAGCTCCCACCTCCCTCGGGTAGCCCTAAACTAACCCAAGTAAAGTGTGCGAAGGGGAAACAGGAGCTTAGGTTCAGCGTTCGATTTGGCGTTCGCGATCTCGCGCCCTTTCGAATATTGCAATAATGCATTCACTAAAATTACCAACAGTAAAATTGCTTTGCAACCTCTGTGTTCTCCGCCTCGGCTCACGAGATAAAAGTCAGCAACGGAATTTCTACCTCGCTACGGCGGCACCCGCGCGCCCGGACAGTGCCCATGTTTGTGGACGGCCGGAAGGCTCCATTCGATGGTACGGCGGCCGGATCAATTCGAACCACGGATCGAACGCTCCCTTAGTGTTGCCACAACTGGTCTCGTGAGACGTCGGTGGCTACGCACGGTGGTTCCCAAGGCCTCAATCTCCAGGCGATGATGACAACGGATGCAGGTTCGGAGTCGCGATGGATGGTGTCGCCAGTGCAATGTGGACGTGGGAGTACGTACCAGTGTGGCGAGGCAGTTCAAGGCGACCTGCGACTGGACGAGCGAACAAGGTCCGACCGCAATGCACTTGCTCGGAATCGGGGCCGCCCCGGCGGGGAGGGGGGTTTGGCGGGATCGTGGTTGCAAGTTCTCTTGTCCCGCACCGCCGCCGCCGCCCGGAGGACGTTTGACTGGGGGTGCTAAGGGTTTGTGCGCGACCTCTCTAGCTCGTTACGTGTAAGGTGTGCCAGGGGATTGCGCTCGTTGGTGGGTCCGCGACACCCCGGCCGTGGCAGTGTCGGAAGGAACAGCGCGAGCCTGGGCAACTGTGGCGGCCGTTGATCGTGGCATGAACTGTGGCGTTCGCGGCCCACTCACCCTCCCATCCAATCGAACGGACTGTCCGCCGCGCCCGCGCGCACGCGCGCTCTCTCGTGCGCCTTACCCTTAACTCGAAGGACCGATAACCCGCCGCGCTGGCCGAAGGCAAT
This sequence comes from Lineolata rhizophorae, assembly GCA_010093515.1. Lineage (NCBI taxonomy): Eukaryota > Fungi > Ascomycota > Dothideomycetes > Lineolatales > Lineolataceae > Lineolata > Lineolata rhizophorae. Next base: position 1,085,327 of record MU001675.1, on the reverse strand, counting down.
CGGTTCTTTTCCTCTTTTATCTTGCGACGCGTAATGTCGTTGACGAACTCTTGCATGCTCCTGGAAACCGTTCTGTGCTTTTGCGCAAATGAATGGGCCGGCCCACTCCGACCTTCAGCGCGCAGTCGCTGTCGTCAAAGTGAGACGCACCCGTCTGGGCGGTCTTCGAGGGTGCGCGCATGGTGTGGTGAAGGCCGCCCCGTTGCGCGGCAATTGAGGCGCAGGTGTCACAGCTTGCGCGACTTGAGGCCCGCATCGCCAAAACGCGAAACAAATCCGCGAGAGATGTACCGGGCAGAAAAGAAAAAAAGAGAAAAAGGAAATTGTAATCGCACACGTAGGAGACGTACCGTCGGTCAGGTCGCAACGTGATTGGCGCCGCGCCGAATGATGGAGGCCGGCTGGGTTACTTTTCCGACGCCACTGTCACTCATCCTACCTATACTTGCCTATAGTGAGGAAACCATGCTATAACAACTCGGTCAGGCCTTTCTCGCCTAAAATACTCAATAATGAAAAACCCGCGATTATTGAAACCATTCACAGAGCTCGTAAGCCTTTCACGAACGAGGATTATCCTGGGGCAGTCAGCTGCACAAGCCCGAATTTTGACTATGCTACCTAGAATTGCCGCCTTTTCGGGTCTCAGCGCGCTCCTCGTGACTCCTTTATTCTCCCACCTTCTCTTCCCGTCGGAGCATGTTGTCAAAGTTGCTGTTTTCGGCTACACTCCGGCAACCCTTCGTTCCGAATGTGATATGGTATCGTGAGGTCAGAACCTTTTTTCCCCGTCGAACGTCCACAAATTTCATAGGCTTAGTCTTTGTCCCTTGGATTAACTCGTTTTGTTCTTCCCCCACCCGCCAACTATGGTATGGCCTTGATTGAACAGAGTGGGGAGGGGAATCAGTAGCCGTGACGTTATGATTCCAGTCGACCATCTCCTGCTCCACTTCCGGCCGGTCCCGCGCCACTGTCTCCGCCGCTATGGGCGGTCGGCGGGTTGAGCACCGATCTGAATTTGTCGCTTCGAAGAATCGGGCTACCGGAGGACGAACCATAGCTACGACCTTCGCCTCTGCCCTTTCTGGTGTCATCTAGAGCAACGTTGGAGGAACCTCCGTGGTCGGGTGAGGTGCTACAAGTGCCGGCGGAGCGACCGTCGCCACGACTTGAGTCGGCCGGTCCGTGATGGATGACGGTCAGCAAGCTGGAACTCGAGTCTTCGCGTTCTGGCATTCCACCTTGATTGTGACCTTTGTCCGCCACCGGTGCCTCGAAGCTCTCGGGGGAATTCTCATCGAACGGCAGGAATTTGGGCGATTTGGGCGCGTTGACTAGCCCTGGTAGTAGGTATGATTTCGCTAGCTTATACGAGTTCTCATCTGTCGTACCTTCAGTATGCAGAGGCATCATTGTGACCTTGTCATCGGAAGCCCACGGAAATGGGCGGCTAGAGGAACGCTCGGGGAACGTACTCGCAGACCCGGCCTCTCGAAGATGGCCCCGAGTGCCAGTCACGGCTTGTCCAGGATTCTGGCCGGATTGCGGATGATCTTGTGGCGACGGCGAAGGCTGTTCGACAATATCCGCAGTACCCACTCCCTGGCCGCCTACAGCTGACTGAACGGCCTGAATTATTTTTGGCCCACCATAATTCGAAAATCCGATATCATTTTTCGCAGTCGGCGATACAAGGCGAATCTGACTAGAAGCGCCACCTCCAGCTCGTTTCGCTAGCAGCGAGGTGTTTGGTTCTCCTGCGGATGCCGTTTCACTTGCAGACCTCCCCGCCGTCCAAAGTGTCAGTCCATCTTCTGCATCCTCACTCTCGACTGCTCTATCCGGCATCGAATTTCCGCGAGATGCGAAGCGAAAGTGCTCGCTCACGGAGGCCCCGGTTGTTTCCGCGTAACGGTCGCTATCCACCGCCTTCTTATTCCCTTTCGGTGGAGATAAGAAAAGGTTAGCAACCATGGCCATGGCACGGGCGCGCCGTGAAGGAGTTCCCTGAGGGGGTGCAGATGAAGGGGGATTACGAAGGTGATTGATCTCCGTAGGGTTTAACGATGACAGGGGCGCCCCCAGAATATCGCTAGCGGTGTCTACGTGTCCAGCAATTTGACATGTTATTACAGGACCTCAAACCACACTGCTTCTGCTCACCCCAGAACCGAAGACTTACCTTCGCGATCGCGTTCCGCACGCAAATACTCCGAATCGGGAATCTGCAGAGAAAGCAGCCTATCGTGGCGCCTCGATGGCAATGGCGTGGTAGGTTTGTTTGTCAGGATGCCGCTGCTATTCTCAAGAGCGAGTCTGCACCGTTCGAGTTCATCATGCAGCGTTTTCTTTTCTTTGGCGGTTTGAAATTGCAGCTCGTCGAGAGCGAATTCAAATTCCTCCCTACGTTTCGCTTCGTCCTGCCGCTCTTGCTTGAGCTTCGCCACCTCCTGCTGCAGGTTTCTACGATCTTCAAGGACTTCGAGAACCGCCCAGTTATCGCTTGTCGGAATGGATGCCGAAGGATCCATAACCAGGCGCGATTGCAGCAGATTCGCACACGTGTCGGGCTCAATGCGTGGAGGAATGGCGCTGCGGTCAAAGCGCTCGAACTCTTCGCAGTCCTGCTCGATCGCTTGAAGATCCACCTGCGATGCGCTCGCGTTTAGATGCGTCGAGATGTAACTAGCGAGCCGAGGGAGAGGCTTTCGCCGAGGCGGTTGAGTTGTGGTAATATCCGACATGCTCAACCTAGCGGGTTGAAGGTCAACAGACTCGTGACGACTGCGCGACGACAACCCAGCAGCAGCTGCTGGGGTTGGCTGGGGCTGCTCACCCCGCCGACGGCGGGGCTGGGCGTCGCTCATCGCCGCCAAAAGTTTGTTGTGGAATCAACGAGTATTGAAACTTGACGGCACGGCGTTGTGGTGTTGAAGTGGCAAAGCTGTGCAGAGCTGTTTGATCTGCTAGCCGCTCCAGGTACCAACAGAGTGGGAGCCTAGTGACTGTGCCTTCCTGCGCAAACAGCCCCCCACCCCAGGTATGGAGGGAGCGATTGAATGATGGCCCAAAGGAGAAGCGATGACGTAAATACAGGTAAGATGCCATTGGAATGGCAGCACATGATAAGGTGTATATATACGGTATGAGCAAAAAAGGGATCCAAAATTCTCACGACGAAACACGTTTGGATAATTGAGTTTGGAAAGTGATGTAAATTAAGGAAAGCAGACTTCAGTACGCTATCACTGTTGGACCATCCCTCGCGCATATCTGAAGTACCTACCTAAACATACCATGCCGCTACATTTAAGGGGAAACATGTAACCTGCCCTCCATGCACCGCCTGTCTGATGGTGAACGCAGTCGACAGTGTTTGGTAATGGGCGGGTGAGTCTCTCTTGGCACGACGGAATATCCCTTCAGCAGAGAAGCGCATGGACGAGCGCGATGCTGTACACACAAATGCCGTTATCACAGTCAGAAAACATGAAGGACAGATCGGAACAAGGTACGGGTATGTTTGCGGCAGGTCTGTCGAAGATATCGGATGGCTGGGTCTCAGTTCCCCAAAATATGTCCTTGGGCATCCTGGGCTTGGAACACAACCTTCCAGCATCGCAAAATAGGCCTGGATTCGTCTACCGTGGCCTAGAGAGACGTGTTGCTAGTCGGAATCGGATCATCCCAACCTCACAGCCGTTGCGCATCTCAGCCAGCACCCATATATGCCCAAAATACTCCGTGCATGCTTAACCCGGACCTCCACAGACCCTCATGCCGCATCCCGCTTGCCCTCCTTCACCTCTTTCTGTAAAGATCCAAAGCAGTTAGTCGAAGACGTTCTATAGTATATTACGCCTTTGTGATTACGAACCAGCGCGCGCATCGTGCCGTGTAGGGCGTGCCTATGGTTTCTCCGGAACTTGGGGTCGGTGCCCTTGAGAGAGGGGTAGCGATGCGTCTTGGGCTTCTTGATACTGCGGGTTGAGGTGTATCAGTCTCTACACTATTTTCATGTCTGCCTTCTCAAAGCCAATCGCAAACTGTTAAGTGGCGTTTGGGTACGGGCGATCGATAGTCATACCCGTTCTTGTGGGCCTTCTTAGCCTGATTGTGCTGAGACGAATTCTTTGACTCTGTTAATATCGCAGTAATCAGCCTTCCTAGTACTCTCGACTAAAAGCAGCGCAAAACTTACTAGCCATGGCGACAGATTCTTGGTGCTGGCACGGTATCAATCGCTGGGAGGGTTGGCAACACAGAGTTGCTGTTGAAAAGGCTTACTATCCGGTCGTCAAAATTCGGTGCGTTCGCTTCGGGTGGCTGGGTCCGCCACGCGCTAGTCCGGAAAATCTCTCTTCCGCGCTTTAGACTCTAGGTCTCAGTGAATGCTCCCAGGTTTTCACGACTCCATATTTGGGTAATTGGACAAATTATAGTTTAAGCAGACTTAAAGCTTTAGCTTTAAATTATGCTCTACCTCATTTCAACATCTATCATCTTACGAAGGGAAGCCAGTCCTCCCATATTCGTTTTCCTTTTTCCCTCTAGTACATCATCCAATCACCTTTGTCCGATCACGATTGCTTGGTGATCATTGTCAGTGATTTTTTGAGCAAAACGACGAGAGCATCATTGGGCATTCAGCGACTAAAATGGTCTAAGAAATTCATTGAATGCATTGAGCGTGCTGTGTGATTCTTTTTGGAATCTCCGAAGCTAACCGGGTTAGATACAAGTACGATACTAAAGGTCATAAAAACATAGTGTAGGGAGCTATGAAATCAGCATCTAATTTGGCGCTGTAGAGACTGGCCTTAATTTTAACTACGCCGGATTTCGTTAGGCACGGGCTGTGGCTAAGTACAATATGTATAGCGTGCCGACGCCACAGCACGTGTTGTCCCGCCGTCGGCGAATATCCACGCCAAGCCCCGATTGTTTACCAACACAACACCATCGCTCGTCCAAACATCACGCCCACGGCGAGCAACACTAAAAGACTCACCGTCAATCAGCGTTCTCAGTTTGCCATTCCAACACAAAGAACTAATCAACTAAAGGGCGAGAGCACCAATACAGCAATGTCTACCGCTTCACCAACGCGGCCGTCGCGTCGCGCCGCCGCGGCTTCGCGCCGCAAGCTCGTAATATCCGACGATGAAGACGACTCCACGCCATCGCGCTCCTTAGCCGATACCGTCGCAAACGACGACAATGATGAAGAAGAATTTACGCCTGCGCCGCAGAAAAGCCCAACGCGGCGACGACGAACGGCGGCGGCCGACGCAGTGACCCCTCATCGCGCCGGCGGCCGGACGCGTCGCGCGCCCCAGCCGGCGGGCGAATCCGTCATGGAGCCGTCGCAGGTGTTCAGCCCCCCTCCAGATACCGTCGATGCATCTGCCATGAGGCCCGAGTCGCCGACGAAGAAGAAGGCCGCCGCTAGCCCGCGGAAAGGCGGTAGGAAGACGAGCGCGAGGGGAGCGGCATCGGCAAGGCAGTCGCGGGCCGCTGTCCATGTCTCCAAGGACGCGCCGGATTTGTCGCAGCTGCCAACGCCTCAGGCATCACAGTCTCCGGAGCCCGCGTCTCAGGCCCGAGCCCCGTCGCAGCAGCTGTCAGAGCGCGGGTCTCCTTTGGCGGATATTACGGATGCGGCGGTGAACGAGCAGAGTCTGGCGCCAGCGGATAAGTTGGTTACGAATGTGGATCCCAGGGCGGCGGTGCTTGAAAAGCCCATAGATATCGTGGTTCGGACGCGTAATAACGCGATGCCCGCGTCACTATCGCAGGAGCCTGGACCCCCGAAGTCTCGCATCGTCATCACGTATCTCACTCTCACAAATTTCAAGAGCTACGCTGGGAAGCAGGAGGTCGGACCATTCCACGCGTCGTTCTCGTCTGTTGTTGGTCCCAATGGGTCAGGAAAGTCCAACGTCATTGACTCGTTGCTCTTCGTGTTTGGTTTTCGCGCGAGTAAAATGCGTCAGGGCAAGATCTCGGCGCTCATTCATAACTCCGCGGCATTCCCGGACCTTGAATATTGCGAAGTCGAGGTCAAATTCCAGGAGGTCAAAGATTTGCCTACCGGCGGGCACGAGATCATCCCGAACTCTTGCCTGAGCATCTCGCGCCGCGCGTTCAAGAATAACCAGAGCAAGTACTACATCAACGGCAGGGAATCAAACTTCACGGAAGTGACCACTCTACTACGAGGTCGAGGCGTGGATCTCGACCACAAGCGCTTCCTAATCTTGCAGGGCGAGGTTGAGTCAATTGCGCAGATGAAGCCAAAGGCAGCAAACGAGCACGATGATGGCTTGCTCGAGTACCTTGAAGATATCATCGGCACCTCTAAGTATAAGACGCCCATCGAGGAAGCAGCCGCCGAGACGGAGACCCTTAACGATGTCTGCCTCGAGAAGAGCAACCGCGTGCAGCACGTTGAAAAGGAGCGTAACAGCCTCGAAGAGAAGAAGAACAAGGCTCTCGCTTATATCCGCGACGAGAACGAGTTGGCTATGAAGCAGTCTGCGCTTTACCAGGTCTACGTCGAAGAGTGCAACGACAACCTACAGGTCATGCAAGAGGCAATGATGCAGGTGCAGGCTGCGCTCGACGAGGAAGTGCGCAAGCATGAAGGGAACGAGGAAGGGATCAAGGCGCTCGAGAAGCAGTACAAGGCTGATGCAAAAGAATACGAACGGATGGAAAAGGCGACGCAAGCGATGCTGAAGGAGCTGGCCAAAAAGGACAAGGAAAGCGTCAAGATCGAGGAAAAGAAGAAGTTCTTGGCTGGCAAACAGAAGAAGCTTGAGAAGCAGCTCGAGAATAGCAAGTTTGCCGTAGCGGAATCCCAAACGCTAGGAAGACAGTGTGCAGACGATATTGAGCACAATGCGGCACAGATTGCTCAGCTCGAGGAAGAAATGAAGGTCGAAGAGAAGGAGCTGGCTAACATTCGAGACAGCATGAAGGGCAAGACGCAGGGTATCTCCGACCAAATTGCTGTGAAGCAAAAGTCGCTCGAACCCTGGAATGCAAAAATCAACCAGAAGCATTCTGCTATTGCTGTTGCGCAGAGCGAATTGGACATTCTGAAAGAGAAGGATAACGCTGGTGCAAATGCCACCGCCCAGGTACAGGCCAAAATTGAAGAGTTCAACGAAACCCGTGAGGCAAAGCGAGCAGAGCTTGAAGAGTGCAAGCAGCACAGAAAAGAACTAGAGGCCGAAGCCAAGCGGGTTGAGGAGTCCATGGAGGAGCTAGCTCAAAAGGAACCGAGCCTCAAGTCTAAACTTTCTGGAGCTCGCCAGAAGGCTGACGAAGCTCGTGCTAGCCTTTCGGCCACCCAGACGCAAGGCAATGTCTTGACAGGTCTTATGCGTCTCAAGGAATCCGGCCGTATCAATGGGTTCCACGGCCGTCTGGGCAACCTCGGTGCTATTGATCAGAAATACGACGTCGCTATATCCACTGCCTGCCCTTCGCTTGACAACTTGGTTGTCGATACTGTCGAAGTCGGTCAGCAATGTATTGATTACCTCCGCAAGAACAGCCTTGGCCGAGCAAACTTCATCCTGCTGGACCGCCTTCCTAGGCGCGATCTTTCCCCGATCCAGACCCCAGAGAACGTGCCCCGACTCTTCGATCTCGTTAAGCCAAAGCACGACCGCTTCCTCCCTGCCTTCTTCAGCGTGCTTCAAAACACTCTCGTCGCCAACGACCTTGCCCAGGCCAACCGTATTGCCTACGGTGCTAAGCGCTGGCGCGTTGTCACGCTCGATGGGCAGCTCATCGACAAGTCGGGTACGATGACTGGCGGTGGGACACGTGTTGCCCGCGGCGCCATGTCAGCTAAGCTGCAGGCCGCGGACGTGACCAAGGACCAAGTAGCGCGGCTCGAAGTTGACCGGGAGGCGCTCGAAAAGGCTTTCGCCGAGTTGCAAGAGGAGCAGCGGAGCCTTGACGCGCAAATGCGGTCGCTCGTGCGCGAGCAGATTCCGCAGGCAGAGACGGCTGCCCAGAAGCTCGTGCTCGAGCTAGATAGCGTGGAGCGCAATATCACCGATGCGGAGAAGCGCATCCGCGAGCTGCAGGCCGAAAAACAGCCGTCTAAGGCCGATAGGGCGAGCATGGTCAAGTTGGAGAAGAACATCGCAGCCATGGAAGAGGAGGTCAATGCGCTCCGGGCAGAGATGGCCGGTGTAGAGGAGGAGATCAAGGCACTACAGGATAAGATTATGGAAATTGGCGGTGTGAGGTTGAGGAGTCAGAAGGCGAAAGTTGACGGTCTGCGGGATCGCATTGAGACCTTGACAGAAGCTATGTCAACGGCAGAGGTAGGCAAGGCTAAGGCAGAGAAGCAGCGCGTCAAGCATGAGAAGGCGCAGATGCAGGCGGAGGAAGAGCTCGAGAGCCTGGCAGCAGAGATGGAGAAGGTGGATCAAGAGATCAACAGCCAGACCAAGGATGCTTCGGGCTCAAAGCGCCAGGCCGAGGAGGCACAAGATGCGTTGGAGACGAAGAAGGACGAGCTCCAGGCGTTGAAAGCTGAGCTGGATACAAAGACAGCCGAGCTGAACGAGACGCGTGGCGTCGAGATCGAGATACGCAACAAGCTCGAAGAAAATCAAAAGGTGCTGACGGAGAACCAGCGGCGCCTGCGCCACTGGCAGGACAAGCTAAGCAAGCTTGGTCTCCAGAACGTCAGCGACCTCGGCGAGGAACAAGGACAGGAGACGCTACCAACGTATTCGCGAGATGAGCTCGAGGGCATGGATAAGTCAGCGTTGAAGGACGAGATTGAAGAACTCGAGGCCAAGACGCAGAATGCCAACGTCGAGCTTGGCGTGCTGTCCGAGTACCGTCGCCGCGTTGAGGAGCACGCCACTCGCAGCAGCGATCTCGTGGAGGCTGTGACGCGTCGCGATACAGCGAAGAAGCGCTGCGACGACCTGCGCCGGCTGCGCCTCGAGGGGTTCATGGAGGGCTTCAGCGCCATCTCGCTCCGCCTCAAGGAGATGTATCAGATGATTACGATGGGCGGCAACGCGGAATTGGAGCTGGTGGACTCGCTGGATCCGTTCGCCGAGGGCATCTTGTTCTCCGTCATGCCGCCCAAGAAGAGCTGGAAGAACATCTCGAACCTGTCGGGCGGTGAGAAGACGCTGAGCAGCTTGGCGCTCGTGTTTGCCCTTCATCACTACAAACCGACCCCGCTGTATGTCATGGACGAGATTGACGCGGCGCTAGACTTTCGCAACGTAAGTCATTCCGTTATTCACGTCTGCGTGTGAATACGGGGGCTAATAGAAATAGGTTTCGATTGTCGCGAGCTATATCAAGGAGAGGACGAAGAACGCGCAGTTCATTGTCATTTCTCTAAGAAATAATATGTTTGAGCTCGCCTCGCGTTTGGTGGGCGTGTACAAAGTCAACCACATGGTGAGTTTAAATGCGTCCAATTGCAACCCAAAAGCATGCTAATGTTTCTTTAGACGAAGAGCGTTACTGTTGAAAATAGGGACTATATTACTCAAGGCAGTGCATAGAGTGTAGGACTTACGCAAGAGATCGTGGGACGGTAATAATGATCGCATGCGAAGGATGGTCTGCCTGGTTTTGGGTGTCCGGCGTACTGGCCCTTCTAGTTGTTTGTATATAATTGTTTTGGAGTGTCAACAAGTGCCATGCATTTCAGGAAGCACCGGTATAACGTGCAACTTGGACCATTACGTGCTGTTGGTTTGCCCATCACGCAATTCGTCCAATTTAACTCCTGGCCGCTAACTTTTCCGAGGCTAGCCTCTAAGACGGTTTCCCCATGTGCGGAGCCAGTCATCCGCCGCTCACTAGAGCGCAGCAATCCAAGTTTGCATCTCCGCATCCAAAGACCCCTCTTTCTCTCTCCAGATATTTACTAACGAAAACTCAGTCCCATGCCCCATTTCGGTGCCCCAAATCTTCCGTCCCATGAAAGTTCGTTTCGCTCGGCCCTCACGCCACTGTGCTCCACTTCTAGGGCCAACGGCTTGTTTCACTAACGCCCGCCTCCGCAGGCCCGAGAGCCCACTCCACCCGGGGCAATCACTACTACTCCACTCACTCAACTCGTCTCTCCGTCCAACCTGGCCAACCCCGCTTCACACGTGTCCGCCCATCCTAGGCATCGCGGTTTAGCTTTTTGCCTAAGCCAGCAGAACCAAAGGAAAACGAATAGATATTGTAGCGCCGAAAGTAAAAAGCGCCGATTCGCTAGAAACAGAGATCGCATTTGGTAACACGAAAACGGCAATTGGGTGAGGTGTTGCAACGGCAGAGCATCTGCCGCGCTTTCTATGTATTACGTATATAGAGCACATCCCGACTCAAATGCTTCAATTAGCGCCAGCGGGGTGAACCTTGGATTTTCGCTCTTCGCTCCTAGCCGGGCATTAAGACTCATTGCGTGATGAGTCTCCACTTAGGAACGCCAAGTGCTGCGAGTATGGCATGCACTGGAGTCACTTGTAGGCACGGCATACGCCCAGGGCGGTATATACGACAGAACATCCCTCGCTTCCCGTCATACCTTCGGCTTCCTGACCTCCTCATCCTTCACAGCCATATGCCCATCCCATCACCGCCTAAAACCCAACCTATCCACCCTCACGACCCGCCCGAGCCTTGGCCCTCCCCTCCACTTCACCGGCCATCCCACCTGCCTGCCTGCCCGTCGGGCACGCGCACACATACACACTCCCGCTCGACCACTCCGGTCCTCATCTCCCCAGCAGCGCACGGGCATCATCCCTATCCGTCCATTCATCCACTCGGCGACCGTGCTACTACGTACGTAGCTAGTAAGTGGTACCCGCCAAGTTCGAACGGTCCACGGGCGCCGCGCCGGCGCGCGACAGCGCGCCAACCGACCGACCAGCTTCACCGGCCAACCAGCAGGGTCCTCAGCGGAGGGAGAAAGAAAATTTTTCCTCTTCCATAGTACTTTTTGCCCTCTTTTTTTTTCCTCTGAAGTTCTCTCCCCTCTGCTCAGTTGCAAAACCCCCGCGTTCACACTCGTTCCCAGCTTAGTTTTGGCTTCAGAGGGCCGAGGAAAACTGGAACTCTCGGACGCTTGCTCTTCTTTCGCAACCCATCTCATCACTACATTCCGCTGTCTCGCGCCCGTGCCTTCTGTTCTTCTCGGCCCTTCCGACTACAAAACGAACGACCAAAACCGCAAACCTCACAAGCCTGCAGGCTAGAGCATCCCCTTCTCTCCTCTAGCCTAGGTAGTGATCACTTCCCATGTCCGTCTTCCCGGAACCGCGTGCGAACATAACTCGAGGCTCTGCTCACATTGCCACCTCACACTTCCCTATCCGTACCTCTCATCCGTCCTCTATCCTCTTCGCATCCACCCACTGACCTCCCTCACGACACCGTACTCAATCGCAAACCCACCAACTCAGAGCCAGAACGCAGCCGTCAACAACTTCAAATAGCTATCTTACTATCTTACAAAGACCCGAGTCCCAAAACTCCACTCCACTCCACTACACCGCCAGTCTTTCCCCATTGCCTGCCCACCTCCCTATGCGCAACCCACACGCATTTCGAACCGGGCCCAGAGAACTTAGACGGCCGTTGAACTAGCGAATCTCATCTCTTCTTCCGCCAAGGCGATCACATCGCGCCCGAGCCTGCATTGCCCGCCACCTTCCTCCTTCACCCTCATCGCCTCCCCAACATGCACGCACACACACACACCACCGCAGCCCCAACCACCCAAATCCCTAGACTAGAAAGGAAACACATAACGCATCTCGAAGGCCGTCAAAAAGAACCACGCTCATTTGGAGCACAAAAAAAAAAAAGCACACCAGTCATGAATCGACCGTATCAACCAGCCCAACAACAAGGAGGGCGCACCTACGCACACGAGGGGGGATGCACAAAGAACAATCTATAACAGCATCCAGCGAAGCCCCAAGAATCGCTCCAGAGGGAAGACGGGGAGGCCTCACACCCCCCCCCCCCCCCCCCCCCCCCCCCCCCACCCCAAAAAAAAAAGGAAAAGAAAAGAAAATAAAAGAGGCGCTAGCAGCAAATCCCCCACCCCCTGCGGCGCGGCAGAAACGCTAACATCTCGCCAGCAGGACGAGCGAGAAGGGTATCTCGAACCAGGAACCAGGAACCAGGAACGGAGGACGCAAAAAGGCGCTAGAAGAGGCACTACTACCCTCTAATCAGCGGTCTGGAAAGCCAAAGAAAAAAAAACCCCCCAAAAGCAGCCGTCTCAACCAACGGCAACCACCACACCCAACAAGAACCGCCTACGCGCGACAAGCCAGAAGGCCCCAGAACAAGAAGACGGAGCGCCCTCCCCCCCCCCAACCCACCCCAAAACACTCACACACACACATTCTACACCTCACACTCCCCCCCCAACCAGCCTCCCCAGCAAAACACAGAACCGTGCATGCACCTCGACGAAGAAGCCCTCCTGGCCGACAATCTCGGCGAGGCCCTTGCCCCGCGGCCGGCCCGCCGCCTCGGGCCCGCGCGGATACCCGTCCGGGTCCACCTTCTTGGCCGACAGGAACGACGACACGGGCGTGATGCCCGCGGCGCTGTGCGGGCCGGGGCCGGCGCCCGCGCCCGCGCCGGGGCCGGCGCCCGCGGGGCCGCCCCCCGCGTGCGTGCGCGCCATGGGCGACGGGGGGTGCGAGTGCGATTGCAGGCGGCCGGGGGGCGGGGGCCGGGAGGCGGCCGAGGCGGCCGGCGGGGCGGCTGTTGGTGCTGAGATGGTGGTGGTTGCGGACGAGGAGGTCTTGGTGGGGCTGGTGGGAGACGTCGGCGAGGTGGGCGCGGCCTGCGCAGGCGCGGCGGGCGCGTGCTTAGGACTCGCCTGGGCCGGAGCCGGTCCCGGTCCCGGTCCCGGTGTCGCGGCGCCGTCCGCCTGCTGCTTCTCTTTCTCCTTGTCCTTCTTCTCCTTCGCCTGCTGCTCCCTCGCCCGCTCCCTCACCGGCGACGCGGCGGCGCCGGGTCTCGGCGCGAGCGGGCTGCCCGGCGAGCTGGCCGGGCCGCCGCCCGCGCCGACGGCACCGCTCACGCTGCCCGTCCTCAACGGCAGGCCCCCGCCGCCGTAACCCCCGAAGCTCGAGCTCAGCCCCAGACCGCCCAAGCCGCCCGCCGCCCACCCTTCCCTCTCCCTCCTCTCCAACACCCTCTCCGCCCTCGCCACCACGTCGGCCGCCATCCTCTCAAACACCTCCGTCACCATCACCATGGCCGCGCTCACTCTGCAGCTCTCTCGGCCGCCGAGCGCCAGCAGCGCGTAGGTGCGCCGCGCGCCGCGCGCCATGGGGTCCGGCAGGCGGAAGATGTAGGCGATAGTGTAGCCGGCGACGGGGTCGCCGAAGTACAAGGGCCCCGAGGAGGAGCCGCGCGGCAGGGACTCGCAGGAGAGGGTGCGGATGCAGGAGCGGCGGAGGAGGGAGTATGCCGTGGGGGAGGAGGGCTGCCGCGTTGTGAGGTAGGTGAGGCGGTGGCTGTGGGGTTGGGGGTCCTGATCGGCGTGGTGGCTGTGGTGATGATGGCGCTGGTGCGGAGAGTGGTGCGAGCGCTGCGTGTGCGCGTGCGCGTGTGCGTGCGAGAAGGTGCCGCCGTCGCTGGACGGTGACGAGGGCGAGGCCGAACACGGGGACGAGGACGACGGGCTGTGCGGCGACGAGGAGGGCGACGGCGACGTCGACGGCGACGGCGACCGCACCGACGGCGGCGAAGACGACGACGATAGATGCGGCACCGTCGTCGCGGCCCCGGACGATGCGTTTCCGCCGGCCGCAGCTACCACCTTTGCCGCGTCGACCGGCACACCCCCATTGACGGACCCGCACGAGTCGCCCTCGGAATCCGACACGGCGACGGGCCCTTGTGACGTGCACCCGTCACCTCCCCTCCCTCCTCCTCCTCCGCCTCTCACCCCAACATGCCCCCTACTCCTCCTCCCCTCCCGCCCCGCCACCTTCTCCCTCCTCGCTGCTCGTCCACCATCCCCATCCCCACCCCCTCCCACAACGAGCACATTCTGCGTCGTCCGCAGCACAGGACACCCATTCCGGCCGCGTCCGTCCTTCGTCGGGCTGCCGGGCGCCCCGTCCGGCAGCCTCGCCGACACGTCGCGCGGCACCACGAAGGCGCAGTTCTCGCAGGCCTCGTCGGCGGCGCCGGCGCCGGCGCCGAAAAAGGCGTCGCTGAAGCGGGTCCCGCCGCCGGCCCCGGGGCCGATGGCCGCCTGGTACTGGGGGGCGCCGCCCGGCCCCATCATGCCGGCCGTGGTGCTGATGGTGGCGGCGTGTTGCCGGGGAAGTGGCGGCGGCAGCGGTGGCGGCGACGCCGCAGTGCCTAGAGACACCGAGGGGAAGTAGGGGTTATGCGACGAGGTGGACGGGGTGCGGGGGCTGGTGGGCGGCGTCTCGAGGGCGGCGGGCGAGGCGGTGAGGCTGGTGGGACCGCCGCCGGTGGCGAAGCGGGTCTGGTGGTGTTGGTGGAGGTTGTGGGATCCTTTGTGCTTCTCGGCGTCGCGGTCGCCGTGTTGGGCGTTTGCTGCTGTTGGCGTTGTGGTCGTGCTCGGCTTGGGCGTGTCGGACGGCGGCGGCGGCGGTTCGTAGGCGAAAGGGAAGCCCGAGGACCCGGTGCCGGCGGAGCTGCGGGGCAGGTCGTCGGTCGAGGGCGTGCCACCGGCGCATGGATGGCAGGTGGGACAGGCGACTGGGACGATTTGCGTGCATAGGATCGAGGTCGGGCCGTGTTTCTCGCAGAAGTGCGCGAGCGAGATCTGTTTGGCGGAGGGGGTTGTAGCTCGTTAGTCGGGGAGGCCGGACAATATATATATGAAAGGAGCGATTTGAGGAAGAAAGTCGAGGGAAGTGCGCATAGTGTGTATGTAAAATGCAGGGTAGAGGTATAGACGGCGCCAAGGTGATCCAAGTCTCGTGGCGGCGTTGTTGCGAAGCAGGCTGGAGGTGGTCCATGGTGGTGGGGTACTCGGCGGCGGTGGAGGGTGCGGGACGGGACGGCGCGCGCGAAGCCCGCGCGCACGCGCACACGCGGGCTGCCAGCCGCCGAGCGGCGCACTTCAGACGGGACGGCAGCCCGAGCTGCGGCGCACTTGATGGAGGGCACGGGAGCGCAAGGCGGGCTGAGCCGTCTGGCGGCAATAATCTCCGAGCCGGAAGATCGTTCCGCGCCCGTCCTCGTCCCTGGCCGCCTCTCGCATCCGGCGCGCAACAGCCCGCCCGTCGCTTTCAGGCCGCAAGCCCGTTTGCGGCGGTGGTCCGCTCGTCGCGCGAGAGCGGCCCCCAGGGCCGATTTGACAGATGGACAGACGCGCCCGGATGCGTAGAGCGTGGACAACAAAAATGGAGGGGGCAACAAGCCAGGGAAAAAAAAAAAGAGGGATCAGGAACTCACTATAAAATCCATAGTAACACGGCGCTCTGCAGCCAGTGTCTCAGTTGCGCGCGCGCGCGCGTACGTACCTACGTGCGTGCGTGCGTGCGTGCCTTTTTGCGCTAGGCAGGCCTGACCTGCCTACGTAGCAAGTAGGTAGGTATGTAGCTCCCCCGAAGCGGGCAGCCTAGCTAGCTAGCTAGCTGGCCGGCTGAGGCAGCTGGTACGCGCGCAGGGCACACGCACACGCACACACTCACGCCCCCTCAGGAGTGCGCGGGCGCGGCGGCCATGACGGCGGGCGGGCGTTGGCGCGGTCGGGGCTAGGTTGGGGCGGGTCCTGGCGAGGCGTGCGGCGTGCGGTTCCGGCCGGTGGTGGTGGTGGTGGGTGTGGTGGTGTACGGCCTTGCGTGCGTGTGTGTGCGCAGCGCGTGTAGACGTCAGAGTATGGCGGGCGGGCAGGAAGTCCGGCGCCGGGTCGCCGTCCAGCTGACACGGACACGATCGGATCGCGCTCGCGAAAGGTGGAGTGGAGGGTTCGTGCTGGTGGTGGTAGGGGTGGTGCGCCGGCCACCCTCTTTCTTGTACTGGGAGCGTCCGGGGGCGCGCCCGGTCGGACGGTGGGTTGGAGGTGAGAGAAAAGGAGGGCGACTGAGACAGCTGGCGGGCAGGCCTTTTTGGGCGAAAAGGACGGGGCGACGGGTGTGCGAACCCCCGGAGCGCGGCGCAGCGGAGCGGAGCGGGACGGAACGGGCAGGGCGATCTCTGGTCGCTGGCAAGGCCGGGTGGAAAGGGTGAAGAAGGGCGGGAAATGTGGTGGCGAGGTGGGTGGAGGTAGGTGGTGGTGGTGGTGATGGTGGTGTTGCAGGCCCCGCCGGGCGGTCAAAGGTCCAAAGAGCGAGATCTGGGATCGCGCGACCCGGACGGAAGCCCACACGCAAAAACCACAGCTCCACACCTCCTTGAAGCCCTCGGGCCTTTTGGTGGCGGCGGACGGAGTTGCGCCGGTGCGCTGAGAGCGACGACGGCACGTAGGGCCGGCCGGCGCCGGCGGGCTGGGGGGGGCCTGCTTGTTGGCTGCTGGCTGCGGCTGTCAGAGCTGTCAGAACAGTGCATGTGCTGCAGGCCCGGCGCCGGTCGCACGACGAGAACCGAGGCCGGCGCCGCGAAGGGAACCGCGCCAAGGAGGGAGGGGCTCAAAAGCAGCCCGGACGGTGACGATTGGGAGAAAAGGAGGCAAGTTCGAGGGGGAAACGAGAAGGGTAAAAAGGATTGGGACGAGAGAGAGAGCGGGCGAGCTGGTGCTGGTGCCGGTCTAGCTCTCTGTACGCGTGCGGAGCAATTCCATCAATCAACTCTCGTCCGCAACTGCAAGTGCTTGCTCGCCCGGCGCAGTATTTGCTACATATACCTGCGTCCATTATAACGGATGCAATCTGCCTGGCCCGGCTACCTCTTCGCTCTCCCCTTTCTCGCTGCACGCCGCCGGCCGACGACCTCGCAGCCGCAAGCGCACACTGCCGGCAGCCCAACGCCGCCATCGAGGAAACCCATCCCCTCCCCTCCCCTTCCCGCACGGCCTAAACATTCATCCCCCAAAAATCCACACGATTTGCTCCCGCAGTCCCCACATCCCCATCGCCGCCGACGCAGCCATCACCCGACTCGCCATCACCCGCACACACCCACCCACCCACCCTGCCCTAACCGGCCCGCCGCGCCAAAGCCCGCGCTCCGCCGTCCCTCTCTCCCTCTCCCTCACCGCCATACCTGCCCGCCTACTCCGTACTACGATGCATGATGGTACGTACGCAACTTCTCCCCGTAGGCCCCCCAGCCCAGCCTAAGCCGCGCTTACCACCGCCCGCGCCGCCACTGCCTGCGAGCGCCCAACCGGCGGACTGCGTACGTACGTAGTATGTACACGCGCAGCGTGGCTCGTTGGGTTGGTATGTACCACGACGGCGCCGGCCGGGACCGGGGCCCGGGAACCCGGCCCTGGCGCATTTGTTGTTGGGTTGGGCTGGGTTGGACTGGGCTGGGCGGGCCTGGATCTGGGTCTGGGGCCTGGCGGGCGGGAGGGAGGTACGGAGTATCTACATACTACGTCCGTTGCTGCGATGGAAGTCTGGTCGTGTCGTTGCGTCCCCTGGCCTCGTCCCGGGCCCGCAAGAAGAAGGGCGCATCTGCAATTGCGGCTTCGGCTTGGGATCGAGACCGGCTACCTATGTAGGTGCGTACATGCGTGCCCTACGTCGCCCTGTACGGTTTTCGGCGTATGCCCCTCAGGCCCTCGGGCCGCCGTCGTCATATGTATGTGCAGACCTACTACGGGCGCCCAACCGCTACATGGCAGGTAGATAGGACGTACGTGCATGCCTACATACGTAGGACGTAGGTAGTATGCGCATTGCCGAAGGGACACGCCCGCGATGACGGAAGAAGCATTCTCGAAGACGCGGTTGGTCGGGCGCATGGGCCGACGGGAGGCGGGAGGCGGATGTCGCCCCCCTCGGCCGACTGGACCGAGGCCAATTGGCGGCGCCGGCCTTTTATGCGGGCCTTGCTCCTTTCCGACTGGCGACGTTGTCTCTTTTGTGGAGTTTTGGGCTGGGCTTGGAGAGAACTTATGTAACACGGAGTTCTTTTCCGTGCACACCCACACCGTTTGGGGATCGAATTTCTTTTCTTTTCCTTTCGCGCTCGTCTTTCGTAGTTAGGCCCCGCTGGCTTTGGGCCGAGTTTCACCGAGGCGTCAGGCATATTGGGCATTCCAGAACTAGATGCACGTCCGCGCGAAGGGAGCAGGGCGGGCAGGTCCTACATTGCCCTGAGTGACAGCCAAGGTAGCACAAGTCACGACGGGCTGCGCACGCGGCGGAAAAGGGGCCAAAGGACAGCTGCGTCCGCGCCTTGTGCGGCCGACGTCGTGCGCCCGCCCTGTCCGTCAAAACCTACATACGACGACGTGCCTTGTTTACACGGGATGCGCCGGCGATGCCTTGTCAATTCGGGCAAGGGACTGTTCAGGAGTGCAGCCACCAGCCAGTGCTCCGTACGCAGGAACAATGTCATCTGTTCGCAACTCGCACGAACCCGTACCTCGCGAGCAACGATCTTTCCTCCC
Organism: Lineolata rhizophorae; assembly: GCA_010093515.1. Lineage (NCBI taxonomy): Eukaryota > Fungi > Ascomycota > Dothideomycetes > Lineolatales > Lineolataceae > Lineolata > Lineolata rhizophorae. Next base: position 1,066,753 of record MU001675.1, on the reverse strand, counting down.
TTGCTTCCTGCAAACCCATGCGCGACAACTCCCGGCGTCATGTATCAATGTCCGTTTTCCCCACTTCCCTCGGGATATTAACCCGCGCCGTCGGCGCACACCTCCACCTCCACACGCAGCCATCAATGCCCAAACTCCAGGCGTCCGGCCTTTCTCTCCTTGTCCGCGCTCGCCAATCGCGCGGCCAATCAGAGCCCCGTCGCGCCGCCAGAGGACCCTGGAAGCTCCGACCCGCTCTCGGCCCTATTCACATCACGAGCATGTACTAGTACGGCGTACGTATGTATGTATGTACAGCGAGTGCCACAGTACGTTATAGCTCGGTAAAAGGCTTCTCGCCCCACACACACAAACTCTCAATTCTTTTTTTTTGTTTTGCGCATCTCGATGCCGTGCGCGCCCGCAGACCAATTCTCGCCGCACATGGACATATCCGACCGCTCACTTCTTCGCGGACAGAATGCAATCAGACTCCCAAACCACCCCCAGCCTCACCCACCCCTCACCCCCGTGTTCTCCCCCGCAAAAAAAAAAAAAGAAGAAAGGCGAGAGGTCACGAGACGCGATATCTACTACGTCCCTACCCACAAACGCAGCATCCAATCTCAACCCCGCGACAGGGGCCCCCCGGCCCGATCTGCGATCCGCCAGCCCCTCCCTTCCACTCCCAGATCTCCATCCCCTCCTCTCACTTTGCTGCTGCTCGCTTACCCGGCCCCGCCCCGCACACCCGCCCTGCTCGTTTTCCGCAGGCGTGAGTCCCGGTTGCGACATGCGTGCGAGCGTGCGAGCGATGCCGTCGGAGGGGGGCGGCCGGGAGTCGCGGTTGTGCAGAGGGGCGGTGGGCGGTGGGCGATGGGCGGGATTTTCACATGCGAGGGCTAGGATTAGGTACATAGGTATGCGTTTGCGTTCGGGCGAGGATGCCTGCGCGCGCGCGTTAGAGGGTAGGTATCTAGGTTGCCGCGCTGGACGCGTCGTCCTCCGACGCGAAGGACCCGAGTTCGCGCCTGCCGTGCGAGGAGAGAGGGTCTGGCTTGTCGGTTGGTCGACTCCGCAAGCGTGCTGTGCTGCGCCCAGCCCAGGTGCAGGGGGTACGCCGCGGTGGTTTGGGGGCGTGCGTGCAGGAGTCGCGTGGGTTTTGCGCACGTTTGAATGCCCTTTTCGGTACGTCACGTGGGGGCTGTGTGTGTGAAAGAGAGAGAGAGACAGGCGATCGCTCGGTTGGCACAACTCGGCGCACGTACGGGGAATCGTTTGCAGAAACGCCACGGTTTGGTGCAGGTCTCGCAGGTTGAACGTATCGAGCGAGGGATGCATCCCATTTAGAGCGCAGGTCGCGCGGCTTTTCCTCCCTTCGAGCGCACGCATCTCTGGGAACCGCATACGTACAAACTCGCACCAAAGTGCCATCCAAAATGCGGGCTGCAGCCCATCGGCCAATGATGCAACCTTCCTACGGTGCCGCTGACGGGGTGCGCAAAAACTGCAACGAGCTTCAGTGGTAGATCGCGATTGGTGATGAAAGGAAGCGGCACTGGCGAGTGGGGGCCGAATATTTGTTTGGCCGGTTGGGCTTGGCGATCGTTCGTTTCCCATGAAGCGAGATCTACCCGTCTCAGTGGTCACGGGGGGGCAGCCTTGATATTGTTCTCGCCGTGGTGGGGTGTGGAAAAGGGAGTTTGGATGTCGCTCGCAAAGTCAATATTGAGATGTTGAAATGAGAGACGGGCGAGGTCGTGGTGGAGGAAATATGGACTTGACGGACATTAAGCCGCACTCAATGCAAACCCATTGCTTTGAATCGCTAGAATTGTGGTTGTAAATGGTCCCAAAAAGTAATCAGAAGGTATTCTGAAGTAACCCTTTTGCAGTTTGCATACTCTCCTAAGTGATGCCATGTCTTCTACCGAGGGGAAGATCGAGCGAATGGCATGGTGACGTAGTGATGAAGGATCATCGGACTTCAACTATGCCTAGTCGAGAAGGAGGGACATGACTGAGTTCAATATAGTGGTACAGGAAGCGTATCTGGGGGCAAAAGAATTCGTAAACCCAAGAAATAGCGACGGCTAAAATAGGGGTGCACTACAGCATTGAACGGATCGTCGCCAAACATGAAGCCGGAGCTCGCTTGTCGTTCTTGCCATGCACCGTACCGCGTCATACACATCCGCCTCCCCTCAATTTCTGTACGTTGCACGCCTCCCAAGCCGACCTTGCAAGAACCCAATGAAGCACGCCGCGTCTAAAATTGACTTCGTATATTCACGTCTATCATATCGCGCATCGTTTCCATCTCGGACCGGCCAGTCGTGAGATCCTTCCCTAATGGTCCCATCCACCAACGCCATTATATGCTGGTGAAACAAACTTGAAAACCGCTAAAGGATGTATCGTCGCCGAATCTCTTCCTTCCGTGCCAGGTCTACCTCCTCCGGCATCTCGACCTGCCGGCAAACCCACGCTGTCGCAATCACCAAGGCCAGCTGCACGCCGCCAATCAGCCCCAGAATGACCGAAAACATCACCGGCAGCTCCATCTCCAGGCGGAACCCCTGAGCCGGCTGCGCGCCGTCCACCACCTTGGCCGGATTCGTCTGGGCCGCAGCGGCCACGACGCCGATGGCGAACCGCGACAGCTGCTCCGCCATGCCGGTCGCACTGTTGTTCTGCACGGTGCCGAACGGCAGCCCGAAGTTGTACGCCACGAACTGGTTGCTCATCTCGGAGCCGTTGGCGAAGAAGAACTCCGAATGCACCTGGCCGGACAGGCCGATGGCCTGTGCCGCGACCGCCGCGTTCCGCGCCGAGAGTTCCGGCGTGTTGGACGAGACGGTCACGTTGCAGTCGTAGTAGAAGAAGCTGTCGTAGAAGGCCGTGCCCTCGGCCGCGGGCCCGGCCCGAGGCTCGAAAATCTGGACCGAGCTGCACCCAGGGCCGCAGGTGCCGTTGCCGGATTCGCTGCCATCGGTCGAAAGGACGGGTCGTGTCAGGTAGTAGATTGATTGGCTGAGCGTGGCGATGGACGGGAAGCTCACGTTCCTATCCGAGCCCTCGGCATGGATAACTTCGAGGTCACCCTCCAGCGTGGCGTTGAAAGGAGGTACCACGCATTTGGCTGAGGAACGCACGACCCGATTGCTGTATACGGATACAGCACGCGGGTTGGCTGAACCCTCAAATGGCGCCGAGTCCAGGAACACGTATTCCCAGTAATCGTTTCCTTTCCAGAATGACGCAGGGTTTGAGGCCCAGGGCTTCCCTTCCAGAGGCTCATCGGGGAGCGCAGAAAAATTGAAGCTAGATCCAACGTCTCCTAGAACATGCGCGGAATAGGACTGAACCGATTGTTCTTCCGAAAAATATGACGGTCGTGCAAAGCTTTCCATGTTTGGTATGGAGACGTCATTCTGGCCGGGCCTAAGAAAGATGTCTCCTACCCCCGGAACTGCTTCGAAGGTAAGGCCTAGGACCGCGATGCCGACTTGTACCAACTAGGTCGTGTTAGTGTCGCAGGGTTCGAGTCGTAGCTTTCCTCGGTAGGGGACCAATACTCACAACATTGAGCAAAAGCCAGAACAGACAGGAAAAGACTAATGTCCTTTCCTTTGCGACTACAACAAGCTTCATAATATTTAAAAAATCATCACAGTGTAATATCAGGTCGACCTTCCCAACAAGTTAGCGAGATGTGCGTTAAACCGGTGGAAGGCATGGATTACCGTTTGTGGAGGCCTCTTCCTGAAGCTCACGATCCACCACCTCAAACTGAGCGCATTCTCTCGCAAACCAGCCGCGATATTCAAACCAAAGGCAATAGACAAGGCGACGGTAATGACATCGAATCTTGACTTCATGCTTGGGCTAATCACCTGGTCTCTGTATTGCCAGGACAAGATGTGGAAGCCGGTGATGAGGCACCAACTGAGGACACATCTTGCCAGCCCAGAGCGGAGTAGTCTTTTGAGGTTACGCTTTGCAAACTCTCTACTACTCCGGTTAGGACGTGCGATGTTCAGGGCCTCATCTAAGCCTTGATTCGGATCCCGACCTGAGGTAGTTAGTACTGGGTTCCTTTGAGGGATCGTCTCATGGGTGGTGTTTACTGTATGATCCTAACAACGAATCGTCCGTTCGCACCCTTGCATGAGCAAACAAGGCCTTTTCCTTCTCTGGATCCGGCCCAAAAGTTGGTGTGCGCTGCTGTGTTATGGGGGCATAACTTATATTCTCGGTCCTGCTGTCGGAACCGCCCGAGGGAATGGAATCTGAAGTCAAAGTCTCTTGCGAAAGATCTCGAGAAGAGGACATGATAAGACACGCCGAAAGAACGATTAGGTAGCACAAAGTGCGCTTGACATGGCGGAAGGATCATTTAAGTCGAAAGGAATGCATTCGGTACGGAATAAAGGCGGAATATCTAATCAACCAGCGTTAAAGTCATTCCGATCGAACTACTGTTTCAGCTGGCTTACGCCTAGTGAACGCGACGCGCTCAGGGCGTTGCACGTCTCGGAATTTGGCCTCTTGACGAATGAGATGATAGTATCCGGATGCTAATGGGGCCTCCATGCGCACGTAGTAGCGTCAGCCACAACACAGCCGCGAGGGCCTTGAACTCCGATCTACGCTCTACAGCCAATAAGGCTTCTATTTTAAGACTTTGGCTGTAAAAGCGGCTAAACACCTCGCCACATCAAAAAATTGACGGTATGCCTATTTCGCTCACTATCTTCGAAAACAGCAAAATAAGTGCTGGTCGCCACGTACTTGAAATTCAAAACAGGCGTTTGCACAACAGAATGCGTGCTATAGGTAGGAAGACAGGAGGGTATTGCTAAGCAGCCCAGCCGGCCTTCCGAAAGCCTCGGAAACGTTTAGAAACCAAAAGCCAATGGAAAGAAGCTCGAGGCCAAAATCACATTTTCTCGGTGGCAATACTATCGCTTCCCTCCATAAGGAACGAACAACAAAAGTATACTGAATCCTGCACGCCATCCCTAATTCGGGCTTAAGAGTGGAGAGCCGAGCGATGATAAGTTGTCCGGTAGCCGAGTGGAACTGCCGGTACGAACCTCAACATCCATGCTGTTCATCGACACGCTCTCCAAACCTCATCATTCGCCCAATTTGTCATAACGAAAGAGGGTATTAATCAGAGGGCACACGGAAACTACTGCCCTTATATGTGAGAGCAAAGGTTCTTATAGACATCCCGACATCTCTTTTCTGTCTGTTCTTACAGCCCCACTTTGAGTTGTGCTATTGAGCGAGCTTGCGGCCCCGCTCTCAGACCTGCATACGCCCTGATAAACTGATTAAATATTCTTAGACGTATCCGACCACAAACTCCATACTAACTTTTTTGCTCTAAGTCGCAAGATTCGGCTTCTATCCGAAGTTTTGCAAGCTTGTCATCTTCGACAATGTCTACGGACTGGCAATCAATCGCGGCCGCAAAGCGTGCCGAAAGGGACGCCAAACTGCCGCAAGAATGGCGCCTCGATGCATCATTTCTCAAGGATGTGAATGAATCGTCGGACGTCAGCGTCATGCATGTGCCGCGCACGTGTGGGCTCCTCTCCGAAGATGACATTGCCCTCACCGAGAATTACGACGCCACCGCGCTGCTTGACGAGCTCGCGAGCGGTCAAATCAAGGCGATAGATGTAGCAACGGCATTCTGCAAACGCGCAGCGATTGCGCATCAGTTGGTAAGGAAGAACTGGATATCTGTGACCAATTGAAAGTTGGTGGAACTAATGACGTGGGATATTTCTAGACGGGATGCTTGACAGAGATGATGTTCGATCAAGCCCTGGAGAGGGCAAAGATGCTAGACGAATACATGTCTAAGGAGGGGAAGGCACTGGGACCTCTTCATGGCCTGCCAATTAGCCTCAAGGTAGGTAGACGTCAAACATCGCTGTCTTCTACATTCGTGAACGTCATCTAATCATGCCGCATTTCTAGGATGGTAAGATAAGAAACCACAGATTTGCTGTCACGACTAGCTCACAATTGTCCTAGGATACGATGTCAAGGGTGTGGCCAGCACCATCGGCTTCGTGTCGTTCATATCACGAGGCCTAGCAAAGCAGAACGCAACAATCGTCGACATTCTGCTTGAACTCGGCGCCGTCGTCTTCGTCAAGACCAACCTCCCTCAAACACTCATGGTGAGATTCTCGCTCTTCCAATATCCAGTCTCCGTTCCCCTCCCAAACCCATGACCGAGAATCCTCCCTAATCTCACCCGTAGACGGCCGATTCCGAAAACAACATTTACGGCCGCGTCCTAAACCCTCACCGCCTTAACCTCACGGCCGGCGGCTCCTCTGGCGGCGAGGGCGCGCTGATAGCGCTGCGCGGCTCCCTCCTCGGCGTCGGCACGGACATCGCCGGCTCGGTGCGCATCCCCGCCCTGTGCGACGCCATCTACGGCTTCAAGCCGACCGCCAACCGCGTGCCCTACACGGGGCAGACGTCGCCGGCGCGGCCGGGCGCCTTCCCCATCGCGCCGTGCTGCGGACCCCTGGCCACGAGCGTGCGCGACCTCGGCTTGTTCCTGAAGAACGCGATCGGGGACGATCCGTGGGCGCGGGACGAGGCTGCGGTTGGTGGGCCCTGGCGAGAGGTCCCGCCCGTGCCGCGAGGGAAGACGTTGCGGATCGGCTTGTTCGTCGAGGAGAAGGCGACGTACCCGGTGCATCCGGTGGCATTGCGGGCGCTCCAGACGGCGACGAAGGCGCTCGAGGCGGCGGGCCACGCGGTCGTGCCGATCCCGGACGATGCGGTGCCGTCGATTGCCGCGACGTTGAAACTATCGTGGCAGTACTTCACCATGGATCCGAAGAAGACGGCCGTGGGCCATGTCGCCGCGAGCGGGGAGCCGTTCATCAAGAGCATCGCGACGATGCGGCATCCGGAGTTGGCTGACTGGGCGCCCGGCCTGGATGATGTGTACGGGCTGAATGTGCAGAGGCGGATGACGCAGAAGGCTTGGAAGGACGTAATTGTGCGGGAGGGGTTGGATGCTATTCTCATGCCGACATATCAGGGGAGTCCTCCGCCGCATGACATGTATGGCCTACCGCCGTACACGGTGCTGGCGAATTTGCTGGACGTAAGTTTTACCGCCGTGCGTGATGACTCAAGGCATAGGAGAGCTAATCGTGGGTTCGTGTGCTATTAGTACCCTGCCGCAGCGCTGCCGTTCCTCAAGGCAGACAAGAAGCTTGATGAACCATACGTTCGAGATGTCAAATATACGCCACCATGTAAGTCAGTGAACAACGGTAGCCACACTAAAGTTAGGACTGATTCGCACTCGCAGACAACAAGGAGGCCATGGAAGGCGGCCCATGCGGAGTGCAGGTCATGGGTAAGCCCATGAAAGACGAGGAGCTAATGCGCATCATTGAGGTTGTAGACGCCGTATTGAAGAAGGCATCCTGAAGGAAGGAGGAACTCGAATAACTATGATTTTAATGCTGAACTGAAATCGTACGCGCGGAAACTAGCACAAAACGAAATGATAGCAACTAGCTCAGTCCTAAGATCATAGAGAATATTTACCGTGGGCGCTGTAGATATATACAGAAGCGTTGCATGAACAAGCATAGTCATCACCCCAGCCACTTCGCGGTCTGGCGGGGGACAATCACAACGGAGAAACCACTCCTCTAATTCCCTGTCCACCAAGCTAAGACACGATTAGCGAACCTCTTCCCTCGCATGGTACAAGGGATAACCTACTGTAGTTCCCCGTTTCTTCCGCCGAATCCCACACCAGTTCACTGCTACTGTCCGCCGGCCTCTCCGGCCACACATCTGCTGTGCCCAGCCAAGCCTTCACGGTGCTTACCTCTGCGCTAGCCCCTTCGCCATCCACGAAGACCCCAAATCCCCCGCTATCCTCCCGACTAGGGTATATCCGTGTCGTAAGCGCGAACCTATCGTTCGCATATACCTCGAGCAAGCTCCCGTCGAGAAACACCGTCATATTAATCTCCTCCTGCTCGCCCGTCTCCGCCAGCGTGTACGGATAAAAATACCCGACAACGCTGAAATTAGCGAACTGCGAGATGGTAGACGAGTGGGCGCGGTCCACGACGATGGTGTGGTTCGCCGGCTCGTAGTACACGTTCGTATACTCCTCGCCGTCCGGCGAGGCCGCAACCGTGAACCCGACACGCGCCCCAGCGGAGCGTCGCGAGAACGAGGCCACGAGCTCCATGTGATCGCTGCCCTGCTGCATCAGCATGCTACTCGAGGCACAGGCGCCGACATCAAACTCCTTCGCCGTCGCACCAGCGCGGAGCCCCTCCACCACGTCGGGAAGCGGCTTGATGCCGAGCGTGTACGCCGTGAACGACGTCCCATCCGCATTCGGCACCGCACGCGCGTTTCCCTTCTCCGTGAGCGCGCCGTCGTCCGAGTTCGCCACGCCCTCCGCCACGTGCACGAACAGCTCGCGCGGCAGCGCCAACGCGCCCTGGTACCCCATCTGCGTGAGCGCGAAGCCTTCCTCGGCGACGTCCTCTGGGCTCCACCCCCACTGGACGCGGCGATCTCCGTTCCTGCCGTCGACGAAGGATGTCAGCGCATACAGGTTGCCCCAGTCGCCGGCGCCTGCGGAGGCGGGCGTGAGCTCGACGGAGCCGTTCTCGCGGCGGGTGACGATGCCTTCGGTCCAGAGGGCCCAGTGACCAGACGGGTGGAAGGAGACGTTGCCGCCCTCGGAGCCCATCTGGGCGAAGAAGTGGAGAGCGCCCGAGGGGTCCGGCAGGGAGAAGAAGCCCGAGACTTCGAAGTTGAAGCCGTTGCTGCCGGTGGCGAGGACGGAGCCGAGGCTCGAGTTGGCGGCGGGCTCCCACAGGGCGCCCAGGAAGGTCCAGTTCGCGAGGTCGCGCGCGGGCGCGCTGTAGAAGGGCATGCGGGGGCCGATGGCCTCGCGGATGCCGGAGCCGTACACGGCGTAGTAGTGCGGCGAGTCGTGGGCCAGGAGACTGTCCATGGCCGGCCAGGGCTCGACGAACGGATCGCGCCAGCCGGTAATGTTCCAGCCGTCGGGCGGATCGTCCAGGAAGGGGTTCCCTTCCCACTTCTGCCACGTGAGGCCGCCGTCGCTGCTCGTCGCGATGCTCTGCGACTCCGTTCCTGGCAGGTACGGAAGCGCATAGTTGGTCGGGAGTCGCGAAACCGAGGTGTAGAAAATGGTCAGGTTTCCGTCGGTTTCTCCGTGAAGATTCACGGGCTGCGCCGTACCGGAGAAGATTCCTAGCCCGTCATAGGAACCAACTGGACCCGTTCCAAGGGCTTGAGCTTGGTCGTCCTGCCAGCCACCCACGTCGGCCCACGTGATGAGATCATTGCTGGTCGCATGGCCCCAGGAAATATTGCCCCAATTGACATGATTAGGGTGCCATTGATAGAACAGGTGGTAAGTATCTCTCATAGGGTCGTACATGGGGCCGCACGGGTCCTGCGTTGAGAGATCAGTGAGAGCCTCTGAAGCAGAATGGGAACCGGGCATAGTCTGACATTCATCCATCCTGCCGGAGCCATGAAATGAGATATCGGGCGCCAACGAGTGAAGAGGCTGTTGTTTCCCATGCTCTCGATCATGTCGGCCGTGAGTTGGGCTTGCGCCGCAGCCAGCGGTGCAATTGCACCCACGACCGCAGCGTACATCCATGCAGGAAGCATTGAGGGCTTGCCGAACTGAGGCGCGACCAATTGATCCAGTAAGTCGGCTTCTATGAAGGTCGGGCACTCGCACACAATGATTGTAGAGTCCAGCTGCCGTGGTTCTACCCGCCAAACTCTGGGTTACCCTGGCATCGTCCTTTAAATATCCCCGGACGACGACATCGCTCTCGCCTTACCGATCAGCCTCCTCATCATAGACCGCCCTGGTTGCATTGCTCGAAAACGCGGCCTAACCTGCCAGGCTAATGCGAGGCACCCCCGCTCCCCGCGTACCCCACAGCAACCTCTCGTGGACGACGTCCCGACGACACCTGCCCCTCTACGGCCTTCTTGGCGTTAACGCTGCCTGTGATAGGCCGCCGCAGACACTGACGGACCGGGAACAGGCATGCTGTCTTTGCGGGCCGATAATGGAGCCGTCCAGAGCACCGCCCGAGTGAACTTTATTACGAAAATGTTCTCAGTCGGCGGTTCGGGGGCTCTGCGGATCGTCGGGGTTGCAGAGCCTCTTGGCGCGTCTCGGTCCGAGACCGACAGGCGCAAGGGTTCGGCACATCCGGTCGGAGAACGGATCTTCAGCTTCGTCTGCGGCGCTATGTAGGTTGCCGCGGAGGCCAGCTAGATGATGTCAGTCACCACGAAAGGAGTCTAAGAATCGATGTAGTCTTAACGGGGAATTTGTCCCCGCAAAGCTCCACGAGCGTGGCTTCACGTGCCGCGGTAGACTACAGTGCGCAGCCTGCCAACTCCGCTCTTGGCAAGCATCCAATGGCGATGTTGGCCTGCCTATGCCGCACTGCTGCCGTCTATCCCGAGTCCGAACGAGCGGAGGGAGTGGTGGTGGTGGAAACAAGGGAAGATCGGTGCGGCGTGATGCGCGCCACGGGTGGCGTTGTGGCGCAAACGACCACGGTAGCTCGTTCGGCCCTTCCCGATTGGCTACCCGGCGGCCGGCGCGGCCCAGCGTGGACGCAAACGCGACATTTCGGCGACGACAGCTGTCTTCAATGCCCGCTTCCTGTGCGGAGCGCTCCGAACCTCTCCAACCACTAGCTTGCCTTCTCACCGCTCGTCTCTCCTTGTGCAACGTACTCTGCCACCACTCTGCATGGATCGCAATTCCGCCTCCGCCTTTTCAACGTAATCGCCATATCCACCAGCTGTTCGTGAGTGCAGCGAGCTCCGCGGTCGGAGCGACCCGCGAGGATGCGGCTCAAGCTTTACGTCGTGGTATGGCCCCATCAGCAATGAATTTGCTGCACGTGGAAGGATCCAGCTAATACGGAAGTAATATGTGTAGGCTACTATGGCCTCAACGGCTATGGTACTTCTCCGGGCCTTCAGCGAGCGTCCCAACTTCTATTCCGCAGCGGTCTATCTCGGCCAGTCCAATGAATGCATCCTCGTAAGTCGTCGCAAATGCTCGCCGGAACACACATATGTCCATCTCCAGGCTTGGAGCACTAATCTGGTTTTTTTTCTTCCGCCCAGGTCCTGGCCAACTTCGCCCTCTTCTTAGCCGGGGCCCTCTCCATCAACCTCCAGCGCCTCGTCTTCGGCGAACTGCGCGTTCTCGAGGCCGAGCAGGTGCGCGAACGCGCCTGGTTCAATATCATCGAGACGCTGTTTGCCATGACCATGTTCCGGGATGAGATCGGACCGTGGTCGATATTCTTGCTGGTGTCGTCCCTCAACGCGAAGGTCTGGCTTTGGATCACCGACAAACGCATCGAGCAGCTCGACCAGCAACCCCCGCGAAACCCGCGCCTGTTCCACACGCGCCTTTGCGCCGCGCTGGGCATAACGGCCTCGTTCTCGTACTATATGACCCGGACGGTCATCATGATGGTGCTGGATGAGGCCAGGCCGAGCATGATGCTCATGTTCTCGCTCGAGTTCATCATCCTGCTCTTCTCGGCCGTCTTCTCAGCGTTGAAATATATGGTTTTCATCGTAGACGGGAATATTACGGCCGCGCAGACTGTGAAGATGGTCAAAGCCAAAAAGGCGCAGGTGCGGGCGCAGCGTGAGCGCATTGCACGGGAGAACGAAAACGGGTCCGACGCGGCTGTGAACGCCGCGTTGGCCGGCGTACCGCGTGAAGAAGATGTTGACGAGAACGACGTCGACGTCCCGGGATGGGAGAAGAAAGGGCAGTGCCTCTTCATTGTGGACATAATTTCAGGTACGTGGCCGCTCTTTTCCGCCCATTTCCCTATACAAATTTGAGGAACATATCACTGATGCGGATACCAGACTTTGTGAAGCTGCTTCTCTTCAGCGCCTACTTCATAATTCTCGTCCTCTTCTCCGTCACTCCGATCCATCTCCTTCGCGACCTTTATCTTACCTTCCGCGCCTTCGCCGGCCGCGTGCGCTCCTACTTCCGCTACATAGAGGCTACACGCGACATGCAGCGCCGCTACCCAGACGCGACTCCCGAGGACCTCGCCACCGAGTCTACCTGCATCATATGCCGATCTGACATGTACTGCGGCGGCATCGAGACGCAAGGCCTTGGAGCAAACGGTGAAGTCGACGAGGCGACTATGCGGGCCCTCGGCGAGCGCCAAAAGCCGAAGAAGCTACCTTGCGGTCATATTTTGCACTTCGGATGTCTGAGGAGCTGGCTCGAGCGTCAACAAGTCTGTCCCACGTGCCGCAGCAGCGTCGTCCCGCGCGCGGATGCCAACCACGGCCGCAGACACCGCCACCGGCACGCTCGTGATAGAGGCGCCGGCGGAGCCGGTGCGCATGACCGACGCGACGGCGGTGCCGACAACGACGAGAACGATAGAGGAGGCGGCGGTGGTGGCGAGGGGAATCGGCCCGGGCCGGGCGTGCGGAGACGAACGTTCCAGTTGGGCCCGATCCAGATTGTGTTCGAGCGCCAGAATCTCGCCGGCGCTGGCGGGGGTGACCAGCAGCTTCCGCACGCATTTCCACATCCGGACGGGCCGATTGCGCCTACGCTAGCGGCTGCGGCGGCGCGGATGAACGCAGCAAACGCGGGAGGCGCGAATGCGGGAGCGGAAGGCGCTGGTGGTGGGCTAGGTGCATTGGGGCTTGGAGGAGGTGACCTTGGTGGAGGGCCGGTGGCGGGCACATCCATCGAGAGGCAGATTCAGCAACTGCAAGATAGGATCATGACGGAAATGGCGCGGTTGGGCATTGCGCAGGAACAGCTGGACAGGCTAAGTCGCCAGTGGCAAGAGGTCCGTGCAACGAGAGCTGGCGCGGCCGGCGGTAATGTCCCTGGTGCTGGAAACGAGAACTGGATCGCTGGTATCAGAGCCAGAGCCGATCGTGTCAGGGCCCAACTCCAGCAAGGTCTCGAGCCGAACCAGAACCTACGGGACTGGCACAACTACTCGAGAGAGCGCCGCCGAGACCAGCAACGACAGCAGCAGCAGCCTTTGGTGCCGGGCCAGGCCATGGGCCCGGGCGATCCGAGGCTGCCTGAAGGAGTCGCTTTGCCAGAAGGATGGCGCTTGACGCCGATGTATACGAGGGGTGAAAGGCCATCCTGGTTTTCACCGCCAGGCACACAGCAACCGGCCATGCCAGACTCGGCGGCGACTTCTGTGGGGGGGGATCGGCAACAGCATCAAGCCAACCCCCAGCCAACCTTCCCCCAGCCAGGCTTCCCTCCCACGGCCGCGGCCGCCGCGCGGGGCGCCTCCAGCGTCCCCGCCTCCCGCACCTACAGCCCCGTCCGTCCCGGCGGCGGCAGCGGCGCCCTTTTCCAACCCCAACCGCAACCCACAGCCGCCCCCGGCGCCAACAACGCCTCCTCCACCGCCGACCTCCTCGCCCAGCTCCAACCTCCCCCTCCCCCCCCGCCGCCCCAACAACAGCAGCAGCCAACCCAACAACAGTCGGCCGTGGACGGCCAGCATCACCACCAGCTCCAACCGAACGCGTCTCCCCTGGCGCAGGGGGCGCCCCCGCAGCCCCCGCCTCGCAGCCCCACCCACCGCCTCGCCGAGATGCGCGACCGCCTCGCGACGGTGCAGGCGCAGGCCGCGGCCGCGCGGCGCGGGCGCGAGTCCCGCCGCGAGGAGCTCGAGCGCGAGCGCGCGCGTCTCCGGGATATGGAGGTGCCGCAGTGGTGGCTGGGGCAGGGGCAGGGGCAGGGGCAGGGGCAGGGTGACGACGGCGATGGCGATGGCGATGGTGGCGCGGCGGCCGTCGCGGAGGCGGTGCGGTTGGTGGATGAGGCGGCGGGGAGGGTGCATGGGGGCGAGGATGGGGAGGCGCGAATGGCTGGGGAGGCGAACGAGGATGTGCGTGAGGGCAATGGGCGGTTGGTGGAGGGCGCGGTGGGAGGGGAGGAGGAAGCGAGGAGGAAGGCGGGGGAGGCGGCAGCGAGGAGGGTGGCGGGAGCTGAGGAGGGGGCGCCTGGAGGGGTGGCTAGGCCCAGGGGGGCGACTGTTGAGGATGCGAGTGAGGAGGGGGAGTAGAGGGTGTGGGTCATGGCGGTCGAGCGGTCGGAAGGCTGTGCAATGCGGGTTGTGTGGATAAGTGAGCTAGAGAGGTAAAGGCTGGTCTGCTGATCTTGTTTCGGGTAAGAAACTAGGGTTGTAAAAGGGAAGTGGTGAGATTGGTTGGCAAGGTGGTGGGAAAAGACGTGGTGAATACCGCTACAGGCGAGCACGGTGCGGTTTGCATAGCGAGGCGTTGTGTTGTGTGTATTTGTTTTGTCTCACAGCTCGGTCTTGGTGCCGGGCTTGAATAGTTGGGACAGTGATCGGTAAGTTGCGTGCTGCGGGAAGTACCATGTCCTAGTATAATAAATACGTATCTTTGGGGGAGAAGAAAGGACCATTTCTGCTTTGATATTGGCATCTTGGGGTTGAGTCTGGCTAGTCTTCGTTGAGTAGAAATTTAGCTGCACTGAAATGAATTAATTTAGGAGGGGTGGTGGTGCTAGGAAGTCAAATGCCGGTCACTAGAGACCCAGCTAGACATGTAGAATCGTATGGGACAAAGGAGTGCCAAGGTGAGTTGGGGTTTTGCCCCGGGTTGTTAGTTTGATTGTGTAAATAGGAGATATTCATGACACCGTCTGAACATGAGCAACTCATTTCTTCTCTAACTTGTTCCCATACGTTTCTAGGTAGCTTCCTTACAAACGATTAATAGGGAAAGTAGAAGATATAACCAAGAAAGCAGGCGAGAAAGTTGACAATGAGCCGAGCCTATCGAGCAAAGTACCGCATTCGGACCGAAAGTTTCATCAAATACAGATATTTTGGCTTACATTGTAATAATATCGCGGCAAGTAGCACACTGGCGCCAAATAGCGGCTAATGCATTGATATTAGAATCAAGCTTATTTCAGCCAAAGAGCTGCACGGTTTGAGATAGATATAACATAGCAATAAGACTAAGGCCGGTAGAAAATGAAATTATGATGACACGTCATGCATTCAATACCAGTCTACGCAGCAGTCAGGTTATACAGCATAACAAGCATCAAGCCAAGACTAGCCACGTCTAGGTAAGCTTATCGTCTAGCACTCTTATCGCGATAATTCAACCATGCGCAAGAATATTAGATAAAGGGTAAGTAAAATAGCTAGAAGGGTTCTAATAACGCATTCTAACAGGGCACTTTGTCGGTATTGCAACCTGGAAAATGCGTTCGAAAACACAAAAAGGGAAAACGAGAAGAAAGGGCACAATTCGTATCGGCTACTCTTGGCCCTGATTGATTAAAGATTGTCCGGAATATCTAGCAGTATTTGAGGAAACATCGAGATATACGTAGTCTAGCATGCACATTTACGGGAAAGAATTAATATAGATCGCCAACAGCTCTTGGACATCCGGGACCCAAAAAAGATTAGGCGAAATGAGTGTGCCATTAGCACATACTCAGATCTAGGCATTGAAGAAAACATCAGCGACGTTAAACCATAGTTATTTG
Source organism: Lineolata rhizophorae (assembly GCA_010093515.1). Taxonomy (NCBI): domain Eukaryota; kingdom Fungi; phylum Ascomycota; class Dothideomycetes; order Lineolatales; family Lineolataceae; genus Lineolata; species Lineolata rhizophorae. The sequence goes on along the minus strand of MU001675.1, from coordinate 1,051,104 downwards.
TGATCGCGACAACGTTATCGAACAACGAAATTAGACAAAGACAGAACTAGGGGTCTTCGATACCTTAATGTTAGCGAATAACCAGGTAGGAAATATTGAATGTTAAAAGCTAAAGTGTTATGGGCAAAATCAAAGCTCTTTCACAATCCGAAGAGTGCGAGATAGCTAAATCGATTAAATCCGTTGAATTATCACCCTCACATCGTTGTTTTAGATAAATGCAATTATGATGTAGCCTTAGGCTTTCGACCGGTAACGACCCGACTGTTGAATTTAAAGTTAGCGAAAAGATCCGACCAGCAGGGCGGATAATACCTCAATTTGACGAGTAGAATTGAAAAGCACAACATAGGAAAGAAGGACTTACAAAACATTATATCCGTGGAACTTCGTGTTCTTCAAATCGCTTCTCAGCCCCACAAGGAACACTTCCATCTCCTCTTTGGTCCATCCCTGCACTTCAACCAGCAAGCCCAGCGCATAGGCTTGGAGCGCATCCAAGTATTGCACCAACTGGTACCTTCCCAGCTGCTTGAGTTGTGGATCTTTCGGCCAGGCGTTAAAGGGCATTTTCCAGGTCTGCTCTCTGATGTCGACAAAGCCGGCGTCCTTAAACATGTCCTTTAGTCGCCACGGGATCGAAGTGTCTAAGCCGAGTTTGTCGCATGCCCCTCTACACTCCTTTTCCCACCGCCTTAGGTGGCAATTTTCTGGGATAGAGTTGTCATCGCTGACCGTGACACCGTCGGTTTCTTTTGCTTCGAGATAGCCTCCTGGGGCCAAGTTGCTGGATGATTTTGCGACATTAGTCGTCTAGACTTGATTTGGCATGCAAATACTAGAAGGGAACTAAATTTCTCGGGTACTTACTCGTAGCACTGCTTCAGCAACTTTGGCCAGTTTGAAATGCATGCATTCAAGTTCTGAAAGTGTATCAGGTCGAAAATCTTACTGTACGTCCAGTCCAGCTCTACGTTGTCAATTTCGAATTGGAGATTTGGAGGGCTCCTGTTCTCGACGTCAGGTCAACTTGAAATGCTATGCAGAATGTATGTGTTGCTTCGAACCATGACGGCTGGATTGGCGAAATGTCCGTTCCTAATAGTCAGTTAGTGCCATTCTCTCGCGCTTTGATCGAAAGATAGATTCTACCAATCACTTCAGCGTTCGGATACTCGCTGTTTACGTAGACGTGGAAACCTCGAGTTAGTTATATGACGGCTTAGTTTAACTGAGCGGAACTTACTCGGCGACATTGATAGCCCATATTCCAGTTCCAGTGCCGATATCCAATATACGCTTCAGATGGTTGCCGATCGGTGCGATAATTAGACGCCCATCGAGCATAATGCCGTAGATATGGTGGAGGAGGTCATTCCGATCGCTTTCCCTCTAGTCGAATTGCTGTTAGCGCGTGGGCTAGCATTTCCCGTGCTTTCCACATGTTCTAACGAACTTCATCGTTTGGCAAGACGTATTTAGCACCTCGATAGGCTGAGTATCTCCGCCCGTTCTTGTAGACGAAGTCGGTGATCGAGGAGGTCAAGGAGATGAGTTCGCTGTGGCTGTGCGGGTGTGAGTGAGAGGTACATAAAGAGATCGGACAGGTGGAGTTAACGTACATATCGCTTCCCACGGCCGAATCTGTATCACTTGTCTGACATGATCACAATTAGTCAATAGCATGATTCGAGGCTGAAGACCCTTATTTAGACACACCCACATCTGGCTCGATGACGGGATTCGGCACTTCTGGCTCCGAGGTAGCCATGTCCGAACGGAAAAGCGATGCCGGTGGATTCAATATCAAAACAACGCAAGAAAGCAATGAAGCAAAGGTTTTGGTGGGAATTATGTACAAAAGGTGGGGAGTGCAAGGTGTTGTGAAAACCGAGAGGGATACGTATTCTTATTTGGTGCGTCGGGCCGCGCGGGGCACTGCAACCGCCCCGCCTCGAGATGCCCTGTCTACCACGGAAGTTGTAGACGCGCCCAGGGTTATAGTCGCCGGCGGGACTTCGCCGCTGACTACAAATTCTTTGCCCACTACGCATTGCGAGGGGTCGGTCGCTTTGGCGTAGCCGAGTGGCATACTTGGCGAAGTTCACACGATAGAGATTGAGGACTTAATTACCGTAGAGAACAATACAATCGAAATTTTAACCATATTGTGTGTTTTGTTTCTACTGCAGAATTAATAGGGCCCCACACTAAATCTCTACAGAAACACCAATCAGAAGAGCAGAATCCAATAGAAATACTTCGTACGTAGGTACATACCTAAAAAGGTAAACCGCTCATGGTCGAAAGAGCTACGGCTGCTAAACTCCTTTGGTCTTAGCCTGGCGACCACCAAGTGCTAACGCGGGTACTTGCATTAGTCTCGTTTCTAAGCACTCAAGTTTCAGCTCATTCGCGTGTTTTGTGTGCTATGTTGGATTTCAGGTTGCGTTTTTCCGCGTTCGTTCTAGGCTTGGAGCATATATAATGTGGTCTATTCATGACTGCACTACGCTAGCGATCTTATTCCTTGCGTGCAGGATCTGAATTTAGGTCTGGATTGAGGCAAAATAGAGCGGGGTCTTAAGGCGAACGAAGCGGGGGCCCTGCGAGCGATGCGAGCGGCGAGGGAGGGCTGAAGACCCGCCCTCGTTGACGTAAGCCTCATGGATGGTCGCGACAATAAGTGCGTCTGTTGGCAGACGTCCGGACAACCTTCAGCAGAGCGTGCTGCAATCACGCTCCTAAATAAGATTCACAAGGACGTTTGGAGTAGATCTTGACAAAAGAATTGAGCTATAATTTCAAAGCCTCTAGTTAGGCGAAGAAACTCTAGTCAAGGACAAAAACAAGCTAGCATCGCTAATGAGCGTATTGTATTGAGAAATAGGAGAAAAAAACAGAGCCAAGTGAAAGAACGAGACCGAAATCAAAGCAAAATTAGTGTATCATGTGCCATTGATCCCACTAGCACCCAAGACATCCATAGACAACTATTCCCCTCCATTGTGGACGGCCTTCATATGCTTTACCAAGTCACGCTTGCGAAAATATCCCTTCCCTTCCTTACGATCACACCCGGGTTCAGCACAGGGAAACGGAGACTCCTTATGCTCAGTTCGCATGTGAGCCGTCCACTCCGATCTCGCCTTGAATGGTTTCATTTCCCGGGGGGTCAGAGATGGTAGCGATAGATCTCGGTAGTCCGCGCATGTCTTATGTGGACAAACAGGGACGTTGCTAATATACCTAAGGCTCGTATCTAGATGAACGTTGTGGGTCTTTTGCATATGCTGAGTGAGATGATCGTAGCGCTTGAATACCTTTGGGCCTTGATATCGGTCGCACTCTGTGCAGGGGAAGCCCCTCGCATCCTTCTTGTGGGACAACATGTGGCGTTTGTAAACATCCACCCGAGAGAATGCGGCGATACAGTCACTTTGGTGACATTTGTATGGGCTGTGCCCGCTGTACCTCGCATGGCGTTTGATTTTTGACTTAGAGTCGGCAGTCATTCCGCATTCAGAACATCTGTGCAGGATACCTGTGTGCACCTCCTCTTCATGAACCCGAACAGTTTCCCTGTTGTGGCCTCTAAATTCGCAAAAATCACACGACATGTGGCCGTGTTGGTCACGCACACGCTCAGTTGCGTCCTCGAGATCTGAACCGCGCATGTCACATTTGCAGTGACTCAGCTGGTGTTCATTGCACTCTTCAATTGATCTAAACGTCGTGTTGCACCCGCAGCAGGTGTGCTGTTTCTCATGAAGTTCGCGTTCCTCAGCTTTGTGGAATTTGCTATCGCAAATGCGGCACTTGTGGTGCAAGTTAACATGGGGAACTAGGAGTGACGTCGAATCGAAGATCTGATTACAGTATGAACACTGGTTGAGCACGGTAGAATCTGGTTCGTTGTCCATTGTGTTCGAAATGATGGAGCGCTCGGATGTCATTGGCTTGATCGATGTTGGGTCTAGCCACGGGACGCTGTGGAATTCGGGCCTTAAAAAATCACATGTTATAAATTCAGAAATATTAGAGGCGGACATATTTGAAGACTTACTGGTTCACTACTGGCGGGGCATTACTGGCGAGAATTCGTTCGGATTGAGGTGGTAGACTTCCGACACCTGCTGTCATTCCATAGGCAGTCGTCGCCAAATCTGTTGCCAAGCCCTTACTAGCACTTTTTGCCAGTTTCGCCCTCTGAGTTAGCAAGTGGGAAAAAAAAAAACTCACCGCGAAGCCCGAGATTCGCCAACGATTGGCTCCAAGGCTTCACCGGAGAACTGCGTCAAGTCAAACATCCATGCCGGCAACTGCATCCAGTCCATAAAGTCGTCACCGGCTGACATGGTCGATAAGGCGGCAAGTGATGCTGATTGGCGGTGATGGCGTCGTGCGTGCTGACAAGTGGACTTTTGCGGTGCAGGGCGAGCTAGGGGCTCGCGATAGACTTATGTGCCGCTCTGAAAAGCCCTTTCAGCCTCGTCGCCGCTTTATGGCCGCAAAGCGGCTAAGGGACAGGGAAGACCCTTGGAGAGAGGGCGAGATCACTGCTGAGAGGGCAAGGCTAGGCGCCAAGAAGGCGTCAAGAGGGTGTGAGAGGGCGAGAGAGGGCGAGGCAGGAACACGTCAACCATCATCTATCCGAACTCGACGGGTACCCGCCTGGGAATCTTGCTTGGGGCGACGCGATTGGCAAACTTCTACAGTCAAAAGTGAAGGGATTTGTCAGAGTTCAGCACTACGTTGTCTCTTGTGCGTCATTCCAAAGAAATATGTTTTAGTTTTTGTTTCTAGGTGCTCCATAAACAGCTTGACGATCGACCGGGCTTGTAAGTCTACTCCTATATGGAGTGCAGCCTATTCGACCAGACAACTGTCAAAATCCGGGCCCGGCACAAACAACTCACTAGCCCGATACGGCGCTCTTCCCGTCTAGCATCCTTCGATTAAACTTCTGATACACCCCCAACACATCTTTCAAATGCGCCACGCCCAACGGCTCTCCCTCCGCGTCCGCTAGTGCCTTGGCAGTGCGCACTGCATACGAGATGACCCTGCCATTCAGGTCTTCCCGAGCAAGCACGTCGAGGTCCTTTGAGTCCGGCCCGACATCGACAAGGACATCGGCGGCTGGGAAGCGCGCGAGGCTGTAAGCCCAGACGTCGCGGCGCATGGCGCGCGAAAGGTCCGGGTATTGGAGGGCGAGGTGTATGCGCGACGTGAACGCGTCGTCGAAGCGCTCGACACGGTTGGTCGTCAGGAAAAGGATGCCGGTGAAGTACTCGAGCTCGCGGAGGAAGACTGGGCGTTGTTAGTGAAACCTGTAGTGGGGATGACTGCGAGGCTGGGAAGCAAGGTTGGTATTTACCAGAGACAAGGCTGTTCCTAGCTAAGTCCGTGGCGCTACGCTGTTCGAGGAAGATGTCCGCTTCGTCGATAAGAGTAATAGCGTTCCAGCGTGCCGACAGAGCTAGAATATCTTTCAAATTTCTCTCTAGATCGGCGGGCTTGATTCCAAGTTCTCCTCCGCCGACAATGTAAAGCGGGCGTCTGAGGTGCTCGCAGACGCATTCGGCAGTCCTTAGTTACGCAAGTTAGCCTAGAAAGTACCCATGCATTGTGGGTAATAAAAAGAGAAGTTCTTACAGAGTCTTTCCAGTCCCCGGGGTTCCGTGCAAGAGCACTACAAGTCCCTTGCCCTTTCCTTCAACAACGCCAGTTTCTTTCCCCTCAACGAAAAGACGTGACGTGACAAGACTCAGAATGACTTTCTTCTGCGCATCGTCCATGACCAAGCCACGAATTGCATCCGTCTTCCAGTCAATCTCAGCAAGGTCGTTCACGCGGAACTCTTTCCACTTGTGGTGCTTGAGCGTGAAGCCGTACACCGTCGCCGAGCAAAGCATCATCTCCTCCTCCGAGAGTTCGCGGAGTTCATGATCGTAATCGTCCTTCGTCTGGGCGACCTTTTTAGAGCAGACACGGCAGACACAGCTGCTCTTGCTCTCGATCTTCATGCGCTTTTTGTACATCTCCTTTGGGAATACGCGCTGTTGGTATGTCTTGCAATCGACGATGACGCGGCCATGCTCTGGGTGTGCCCGCTGGTGCACGCCGCGCAGACTAAGGAAAACACGGCCACGCTCCGTGAGCCTCCGCTTCAAGCCGTCGACGTCGTCGCAGTACTCGAGCGGCAGCAGGTCCAGCCAAGACAATTCGCGCGGGCCGCTAAACTGTGCGAAAATTACCTTTCGAACTTCCTTGCCAACGGAGACCCCGTCGTAGTTGATGACGTGGCAGTGCACTATGAAGGCGTGCCCTCCGCCGCATTCGACGTATTCGGAGCGCTCGAAGAAGTAGAGCTGATCTGCCCCCGAGGAGTAGACCAACGTGCCGGGACGGTAGAGCATCCACAGCCAGTCGTACTTGATGAGCCCTTTGGCTAGGTGGGCTTCGCATTGGTCCATGTCATCTCCCATGCAGACCCGCAAGTAAGCCAAAAGATAGTTGATGTGGAGCTTTGTCTGCAGAGAGTTTTCGTCGGCGCCGGCGATTTGGCAGGCGTATGTTGCGAGCTCGTGGCGGTAGTGGTAGATGATCGCCGGGGGATCGCCAATGTCGATCACGTCAGAGACATCCAGAGGCACATCCGGGGAGTATTTGATAATGTTGCGAAGAGCAGTAACAATAAATGGCGACTGGATCTTCAACGTCGTCGACTCTAGCTTGTTGTCCTGGCTGTATTTGCGCGTCACCACCATGCAGTACTCGTCGAACAAAGTGGTTGGTTTATTGTCCATGTTGCTGATGAGATCGAACGGCTTCGAGCTTTCCGACACAGTAAGATCGCCGCGTTTGTCGTACCGGGCATCGAGAGTCTTGCACTCATTCCTTGTCCCGCGAGCCAAGCCGCCTTTGTTATTGGAAGTAGCGACGTTGTTGTTGGTGCTCTTTGACGGTGCATCAGGCGCTTTCATCCCAGGAGGGAGAGTGCCGGCCTCCTTGAGATTGCAGATCGAGTCTGCAGAGTCATCGTCGCGGCGGTTCTGCTCGGGCTTGTTGTCTCCGTCTACATACCCCGGAAAGACCTGATCCAGGTTCCGAGTGGGATTGTGGTTTCCATAGTACCAGTGCTTGAAACCTTCCGAGATGCGCAGACGGAGTCCAATCTTTGCGCTGTTGCCCTCGGAACTTATCTGGAACCGCCCAGGGCCTCCTTGGATGAACTTCATCTTCATTGACAGTACGGAGCGTACAACAGGGTAGTGCCTGAAAATGTGCAAATTGGAGTGGCCCAGTCAAACAATTTCTCGAAGCAAAGGTCTGGGAAGATGAAAGCTTGGTAATGACAAGCGAAGCATCGAGAGTTAGGTAGCTTCTTATACGTGAGACAGAAACGCGGACTGTGTTGTTGGGTTCCCTTTGGATGTGGGGCAGTGCAAGTCTCACATCGATGGAGCAGGCAGCAGCGGCCATGATATCCCCAAGTTTTGTAGACAAAAGCTCAAAACCGACAAGGTTTGTTTGGTTGCGCGGTAAGTTTCCGACCCAATTGGAGCTCTGATACGGCTTAAAGTGGGCGGACACATCAGGCAACAGCGCGGTCCTGCCTCCGACATCTCCACTTCCCCGCAGTAAAGGACACTTCCACAGCCACCCCCACAAGAACTGACACGAAGCTGGCTTTATTGGCATTACTGCAAAACGGAGAAGAGGAGGCTGCTTCAAGCTCATTTCCCTGAAATAAGCGAGTTGCTTGTGATGTCGCGTCGGATACGATCCTTGCGAAGTGGCTGTGCTCGACGTACTAGATATCGCACGCTCCTTGGAAGAGATACTGCAGTGCACTAAAGGGTGAGACAGCATGGTCAAGAAAAGCGAAAGTCGCCGCTGGCCAATCCACGCCGTGCTGATAATAGGTTCGACTCATAGAGACACGAGAGTTTCTGCACGCTGCAAGCCTGCAGCTGCATCGCCAGCGTCGAGGTAGGGAGCCTCGGGGTGGCTTATCTGCACCAGCTCCAGCCGGCGCCTCACGCCAGAGATTCACCCTATAAAGCGGCAGGTGAAATTGGGAATGCCTGATCTCGAGGCCCAGTCCAGATGGCTCGGACCTATCACCGATGACATGTCGAGTTCGCTGAATACTACGTAAGCGTATCGCTAGCCGAACCGATCTGCGGAAGCGCCCTTGACGGGAGGACCGCTCCGTCCATCATCACCGGATGCGCTGCAAATATTCAGCGCCTGCGTAGGTGTTTTGCAATCGTCCGCTTGGTCCACTCACACGCAGTGTTCTCGTGCGAGGGGCGCAGTGCGTATCATCGGTGCAGATAAGGACCAAGTAGACGGATCCGCGCGCTGTTACCTGCCCGGCCCGGCTCGAGACCGGCACGCGGGCTTGTGGCTGGATCATGCAGGCGCGGTCGACGGTGTGGCAGGGGCCTCCTGCCGCCAACGTCACACGCCCGGGGCACCGACGACAAATCGATGCAGCGTGTCAATTGTCGACGGCACCCCGCGTCGCGCACCGCCAGCACCGCCCAACGCCCGCACGCGGGAGCTCTCCCTACCGCGCCCCGTTGTAGATCATGAAGCTGCCCGTCGCGGAGGAGCCGCAGCAGAAGAATGGAGCTCGACGTGTCCTACAGCCTGGAGAACGAGCAGCAATTCTGGGATGGTACGCGCCGCACATGCCGCCAATCTGCGTCCTTACCTGCGAACCATGTCGCTGCATCCACGACTCGGGATCCTCCAGCTAACGAGCCGTCTGTTTCGCCACGCATCTAGAGCTCGAAGACATCGTCACGAAGAAGTGCGACTCGCACGAAGTAATAGACAATGCCTTGCGCACCTATCTGCATTTCACCACCAATTTTCGAGGTATGCCCTTCTCGCGTCTCCAATTCCGGCTCGAGTCAATGGCCCCGTCCGTGACGTTCGATTCGGGCCTCTTCGTGCTGCCGACGGCGGACTAGACCGCGGCTGACTCGACAAGACCAGTACCTTCAATCCGAAGATGACGTCCTACGGTGTACCTTTAAGCTGCTGGAGGCATGCCTATATGCCGACCACAAGGAGTATGTGCGGCGGCAGCTGGTATATTGCTTGTTGCAGGTATGCTCCTTCATCCAGGCCGAGCATTTGCACGAGTGCTACTCGCGCAGAGCGGGTCGGATCCGAGCGCTTGCTTCAGGCTGATCGAAGACTTCATCCCAGCAGGAAGACGACCCGCCTACTCTTCATATCATTACTGCATTCCTTCTCTTCGACGGCATCCATCATGATGAAACCTTCGAGATGATGCAGACCGAGGGCGCATTTCCGCGTCTTATCGAGCTTATACAATCGCCCAATTTAAACAGTGACTTCCGTTTGCACCGCCTGTTGCTCAGGCTGCTTTACGAGATGTCCCGCATACAGCCCTTGACATGGGAAGACTTAGGTACGGGTGTCCTGAGACCTTGGTTTGGGTCCGAGCTTGTCATAAGACTGTTAGGCAGTTAAGACGTGGGTGCTGACGATGCTACGGCGGGTTAGTGGCGGTCGACGACGCCTTTGTGCTTCACTTGTTTCAAATTATCGAGCAGCTTTCGGACGACGTTAATGATCCATACCATTACCCTGTAATTCGAGTTCTTGTAGGTCTAATCCTACCCAGCCGATAGGACGCCCCAACGCTAACGTTTCCATTTCAGCTAGTCCTTAATGAACAATACATGGTCATGTCCACGGCCTCGAGTCAACCCCTCACTAACCGCGTCATCAAAGCCCTCTCTACCCACGGCCACCTCTACAAGACCTTCGGCGAGAACCTGATCCTCCTCCTAAACCGCGAATCCGAAACGTCGCTCCAACTCCTCATCCTCAAACTGCTCTACCTCCTCTTCCAATCGCCCTCGACGGCCGAATACTTCTACACCAACGACCTGCACGTGCTGCTTGACGTGGTGGTGCGCAACCTGCTGGACCTGCCGGCCGACTCGGCGCCCGCTACCGCCCTCCGCCACACGTACCTGCGCGTCCTCCACCCGCTCCTCGCAAACAGCCAGATCGCAAAGGAGGGCGCCCACTACAAGCGCGACGAGGTTCGCAAGCTGCTCGCCCTGCTCACCGACGAGGGAAAGCTGTCCGGCATTCACTTCGCCCCCGTCGACGACACCACGGCCCGCCTCGTCCGCCGCTGCGAGGCCGTCGCCTGGCTGCGCGACCCCAAGGAACCCATCGCGGACAAAGCGACGCCCGTGCCCGACGTCGCCGCTGCGGCACCGGCCGCCCCCGCCACCGAAGCGAAGCCCAGCGCAACACCGCCGCCCGTGCCCAACGGCCGCCGCCACGGCCGCCGCGTCGACGGGCACTCGTCGACGCCGCCGCCGCCGCCGCCGCCGCGGCACCACGGCCGCGCGGCCACGGGCGGCGCCGCGGAGCAGAAGGATCGCGCGCGCAGGCAGATGCTGGGCATGAGCGTGCACGACGCGCGACAGACGGGGAGCTCGCTGAGCATGGCGGAGATGGCGGCGCAGACGGAGAGGCCGGGCGTGGTGGCGCCGAGTCGGGGGGAGAGGGGGAGGGACAAGGCGGGTGGGGAGACGGAGGGGGAGAAGGGGGAGAGGGCTGAGGGGGATGTGGTGGCCATGGTGGGGACGGGGACGGGGGTTACGGCCGCGAGGAATGGGGGTGGGAGGTGAGGGAGTGGAGGTGAGAGGGGGGGGTTTTGTGAGTGAAGGAGGGAGAAAGGGAGGAAATGGATCGGCGTTGAAGTGCAGTTTTAGAGATATCTTGCTTGGGGCCTGCCGGGCTTGTGCCGCATTTGCAGGGTTGGCAAGGTAGTCACAAGTTGCAGCGGAGCCGGAAAGCGATGCAGCATAGGCTGTTTTCGTTTGGCCGGCATGCCCATCGACTTATCGTGGCGCGCATTCTTTGTACCGACTAGTGACCGCATATCGAGTGGTGCCAGAGCGGATCAGTTTCTTTGAGGTAGAGTCGGCGAGGGGTTTTGCACTGGTCCGCACTCTTAAGGCGCATAGAATGGTAACTGGGCGGCTCGGCCTGGAAAATATACCGGGTCTAGATGGAGGTGATTTTGTTGTCTCCTGTTAACATAGTGCTGGGTAAAATAAGGAATCGTCTAGGTTGCTTGATCGGTGAGGAACTTATTGAGATTTTCGTGTTGACTTACAACCTCCATGCGAACTCTTGCTGAGGAGTAGGTCTGGGGCGGTATCTGCATTGGAGAACTCGATGTGTGGGAATTGAACCTGGCCGCTCTGCTAATGGGAATTAGGTTCGAGTTCTTCGATAGAGACTTCAAAGTGAATATAAAAATGGAAGGAGGGATATTGTGTTTCTGCTATTCAGAGTTCTATAAGATACCACCCTTGCTCGAAGTGGTGGAGACGCGTAGGTAGCCTTGAGGATTACCTGCGTCTAGTGAAGTGTAGATGAAAGTGAATGTCGACGAAGGAAATTACAGAAGTCTTTGCTTATTATGAAGATGACTCGCCTCTGGAAGTGAGGTGCTATCGCCTGACATTTTAAGATCACTAGTGTAAGCATGTATGAGCCAGTACTGGTCCGCAGCGATTTTAAGTTTACCTTCACTTTCACAATTCCATCTTTCAGGTCTCATGCATGCGGATGCTTTTGAGATTTGAGCACCTCAGCAGGTGCGCGGCGTGATTCAATTGACCGCTAGTCTCTTGACCAGGTGGGCAAAGTATCGGCCACGTGTGCGGGACGGCTAGTCAATCCCTGCTGGCTATTTTTCAGTAGTTGGCTAAACTACATAGTATTTGTGGTTTTGTTTTAGGCAATAAGCTCGTGAGAACGTAGCCTAAATGGGAAATAGAAATGAATATCGAAAGGCCTCCCTGCAGGAAAGGTTAGGAAAAACCTCTTCTCGAACAATAAAACGCCAAAAGCACCCGTCCATGCAGCACCAGGTGTGAACGAACGCCACAACAGTGCAGAACAAAAGAGCAAGTTTGGATCCGCAGTGGACCTAGAACCCGAAGTTATTCGGGAACCCTCCGAACCCACCGAACCCTCCGCTTGCGAACTTGAATCCGCTCCCTCCCCCACCGAATGGCCCACCACCCTGCTTGAAGAAGAACTGATTGCCCGGTCCCGAGCCAAACGGCGAACCATGCTCTTGATTGTTCGGATCGTCGCCAGCATCAAACCTCGCCTTTAGTTCCGGGTCGCTCAACACCTCATACGCCTCGTTAATCGCAGCCATCTTCTTCTCGGCATCCTCCTTGGAGATGCCTTGCGCGGCGGCCTTGTCCGGATGGTAAAGCTTGGTGAGGCCGCGATACGCTTTGCGAATCTCCTTTTCCGATGCGTCGCGTTTGAGCCCTAGGACCTTGTAGTAATCCTTCTCCTTGGAGCGGCGCTGCAGCATCTGGGCTTCGCGCATGAGGCGGGTGAACTCCGGATGGGAGCCGTGGCCGCCATCCTTGGCATCGGCGAGCACGCGCAATGCCGCTTCGAAGTCGTCGTCGACCAGGAACTGCCGCGCTTGCGCAAGGAGCGGGTACAGGGATCCGGATTTGAGGGTTAGTGTCTCGGTACAGTAGGGTGCGGCTTTTTTCATATTGCCCATCTGTTTAACTGCGTGATTAGATATCAGAGTATTTTGATTGGGAGCGAGGGCAGTAGCATGGATCTTACTTGGTAGTACGCTTCGCACGTCATCTCAAGAAGAGTAGCATAAAGGCCGGCAGTTGCCTTTCCATGGATGTAACCGGCAGCCCTATACTCCTTCATGTCGTCCTTGACGTCCTGCAACAAACCCGTGTCCTCTCCAGCTGGGATAAGGAGCCTCGTCGCGCTGGCGAACTGTTGCCGCTCAAGCATCTGCTTCACCTTGCTTATCCCCTTCTCTAGTTTTTTCTCCCTCTTCATCAGCTTCATACACTCCTTGGAATCTGGATCGCTTTGCAGACACTTCCTTATTGCCGACAACCCCTTCTCCGTCTCTCCTAGGGCATAAAACGTCGTGGCAGAAATCTGCAAGTGCGGCTCCACGCTTCCCGGCGCTAGTCCGACCACATGTTGCAGATCCGCCAGCGCTTCCACCGTATCTCCAGCCTCAACCCTGCACCTAGCGCGTAGCCTCCTCAACTCGACAGCTTGACTCGCGACCTGGACCGCCACGCCCGCCTGGCTCACACATTCCTCCCATTGTCCCTTCGCTTCCGCATCATACGCCAGCGCCGCCGCGCCCTGCGCCTCTTCCAACTCAGCAATTTCCTTCCTAGCCCTCTCGCCTTCCTTTCCCTTCGCACCCACGCCTTTCAGGTCGCGCCGCGCACCGGCCCAGTCGGCGCGCCGCGCCTTGAGCCGCGCGCGTTGCAACAACGCGCCCTCAAAGTCAGGCTTAAGCGCGAGCGCGCGGTCGAAGTCAGCCTGGGCTTGGTTCGTCTTGCCCAATGAGAGGTACGTCGCGCCGCGTTTAAAGAGGGCGAGGTAGTCAGAGGGATCGCGCGCTAAAGCCGCATCGAAAAGGGAGAGCGCGTCCGACGAGTGGCCCGCCGCAAGCTCGCTAGCCGCAGCGGAGAGAAGCTGCGATGTGGGCGCATCTGCAGGGAAGTCGGCTGCGGTAAGCGTGAGAGAGGGAGTAGGAAACGTGAAGAATAGGGTGGTCAGGGCAAGGAGTGGGAGGCTCGACGGGAGGTACATGGTTACTGGAGAGAGTCGGCAGGTTGCAGCACCGATGATGGAAAAGCAAGATTAAGTGCAAGGGAAAAGGTGCATCGGTGGGAGGCCGAAGCTCCGCTAGAGAGCGCGCGACGTAGACAGAAGAGCCGAATGAGGCAGAGAGTGAAGGAGTGAAATGCTAAATTTAAGTCATCGCGGTCCCAAATAGAGCTGCAATGTCGCAAGGTGGCAGCTTCAATTGCGGCGCGGGGCCACCTTTTTCCGGCACCCGAGGCGGCCACTGCAGCCAAGGGAGTCTTGGCCGCGGAATTGCCGTATGAGGAATGGGACAACGAAGCCGGCTTGGCTCGGGACCCAGGGGTGCGGCAGCTTGGAAGCGAGCGAATGACGACGTCGCATGCTCAGGTGCACAACCTCACCACCTCAACCGGCTTCCAACCAGCACTCGGACTCCCTTGGGACCGCCCCCAAGTCACGTTCCTGCTGCCTTGCTTATATCCTCGCTCCTCCACAGCCCCGGCCGCGAGTGCCTCCGCTCCTTTCCCTCCCTCATCATGTCCCGGCTATGGTAATTGTGCACCTCCGTCAGACTCGCAGACTCGTAGCTTCGCGCCTCTCGGCCCACCTCGCGCGTCTCACGGGCTCCTCCCCGCGGAAGTCGAAGCCCAGGAGGCGCCTCAGGAAGCGTAGGCCTCTAGTGAACATGGCTCCCCCTGTGATGCGGCTTCGCGTGGACGGCACGCGCTTCCGCGACCAGCAGGGCCGCGAGGTCACCATCCACGGCATCAACGTCGCCGGCGACGCCAAGCTGCCGGCTCACCCGGACATGCCATCGCACGTCACTGAGGGCTTCTTCGACGGTGACGACATCTCATTTGTGGGGCGTCCGTTTACGGTTGACGATGCCCACATCCATTTCGCGCGCCTGAAGAAGTTCGGGTACAACACGATTCGCTACATTTTCACTTGGGAGGCTATCGAGCATGCCGGCCCGGACAAGTACGACGAGGAGTGGATACAGCACACGATCGAGGTGTTGCGGGTTGCAAAAGATTACGGGTTCTACATCTTCATGGACCCGCACCAGGATGTCGTATGTCTTGCCTCACCTTCCACTAGAAAACATAAGCAATGGCCATCCTTCGCTGACCCATGATGCCCGCACCGAACAGTGGTCCCGCTTCTCCGGCGGCTCTGGCGCACCCATGTGGACCCTCTATGCCTGCGGACTCAACCCGCGCGCCTTTGACGTGACCGAGGCGGCCATTGTTCATAACCTTTACCCGCAGCCCGAAAACTTCCCGAAGATGATCTGGACGACCAACTACACGCGACTGGTATGCCAGACTGTGTGGACGCTCTTCTTCGCAGGGCGCGACTTCGCGCCGCGCGCCATCATCGACGGAAAGAACATCCAGGATTACTTGCAAGAGCACTTTCTGAGCGCATGCGGGCACCTCGCGCGGCGAATCCATGAGGCTGGGGACCTCGAAGGACGAGTTGTTGTCGGGTGGGAGAACATCAACGAGCCCAATCGCGGCCTCGTCGGCTACCAGGACCTCACCGCCATACCGAAGGAGCAGAAGCTGCAGAAGGGCACATCACCAACGGCCTGGCAGGCCATGCTGCTCGGCTCCGGCCGCGCGTGCGAGGTCGAGACGTGGGACTTCGGCGGCATGGGCCCATTCAAATCCGGTAGCGTGCTCGTCGACCCCGCTGGCACCATGGCATGGTTGCCAAAGGACTACGACGATTCTCGCTACGGCTGGAAGCGCGACCCCGGGTGGAGGCTAGGCGAGTGCCTGTGGGCTCAGCATGGCGTGTGGGATCCGGCATCAGACGAGATCTTGCGCAAGGATTACTTCGCCAAGAGGCCTGGTACGGATGATACGGTTACATACGAGTACTTTACCAACCATTGGTTTATGGATTATTGGCGTAGGCATAGTAGGATGGTTAAGAGCGTGTTTCCGGACGCCATCATGTTTTGCGAGCCGCCCGTGTTAGAGATTCCGCCGTCTATCAAGGGAGGCCCGGATGATGATCCCAACATGGTTTTCTCTCCGCATTATTACGATGGAGTGACGCTTATAACAAAGAAGTGGTACGTTGCGCTTATGGCATATGCTTACAGTCTTGCCGGCACATCGCTGACATGATCTCAGGAACCGAATATGGAACGTAGACGTGTTCGGCATTCTTAGAGGCAAATACCTGACTCCGGCTTTCGCGGTCAAGATTGGCGAAACAGCCATCCGGAATTGTCTCCGCGACCAGCTGTCGGCGATTCGCCAGGAAGGCCTTGATTACATGGGCAACCACCCGTGCGTCTTCACCGAGATCGGCATCCCTTACGACATGGACGACAAGTACGCGTACAAGACGGGCGATTACACGAGTCAGGCACTCGCCATGGATGCGAACCACTTCGCTATTGAAGGCAGCCTGATCAACGGCTTTACGCTGTGGGCTTATGTGGCTGGGGTGAGCATTCCATTCTCAGCTCCCTTGCCCAGTTTCTCTACTTGTTGCCTATCAAACCACTGACTTCTAGCTATGTGCGCCTAGAACAACCACTATTGGGGCGACAATTGGAACGGCGAGGATCTTTCCATCTTTTCCCGCGATGACCGGCCTCCACCTCTCTCAAGCGCCTTCTTGTCCGCGAACCCCTCCCGCACTTCCCTCGACCCGGCCTCGCCCTCCTACTCGCAGTCTCACCTGTCCGAATCGGCCTCCATCTCGCCCTCGACGCTCAAGCGGACCCTCACCGCCGAAAATATGACTGCCTCCGCCTCCTCATCTAACTCTGCTGTGCCGCGCGCCATCAACGGCGCCTCAGGCACGCCGGCGCAGGCACAGACCCCCCTCAGCCAGTCTCTGATCCTGAAGGCCGGGTTCAGAGCGGCCGAAGCGTATATACGGCCCACACCCATCGCAACGCACGGCGACGTCACCGCGTACGGCTTCGACTTGAGGAACTGCACGTTCACACTCAACCTCGTTGCGCCGAGTGCGACGCCAGACGGCGCGCCGACCGAGGTTTTTTTGCCGGAATGGCATTTCCCGCCGTCGTCGGGCGGGCGGGTGAGCGTCGAGGTCAGCGGAGGGAAGTGGGTTGTGGAGAGCGTGGAGGTGAATGAGGGGGAAGGGGAGAGGGAAGAGGGGGGTGAGGATGGAGGGAGCGATGCGGTGGTGGTGCAGAAGCTGAGGTGGTGGCATGCAGAGGGAGACCAGTGGGTGAAGGTTAAAGGAGTGGTGAGGAAGTTGGGAGGGGCCGGGGTGGATGCCGAGGGCGAGGAGGTGGAAGAGGGGTATTTGGAGCAGTGTCAGCAGTTGCCGAGGGGGTGTGGGGTTATGTGATCGGATGGCGTAGTGGTGGGCGTCTTGCGGTATGTGCGTTGTTTCAGGCGTTTGGCAGGCGGCGCGTGGGCATTCAAGTTGTAATCGTTGCCCTGCATGTTTGGGACGCAGTGATAGCATATTGAGAATACACGGAGTATCAATTTTGTATCTGGCTTTGAAGTCGTCCATCGCCTACCAGGCCAGGGTAGATTCTCCGTCATGCGCCTACGTAGTGCCTACATGAGGCTCGTGATCTGCAGAGGCGTTCGGCGGTGGCGGGGAACGGTTGGACGGTGTGGCGCGCCCCCCACGTGCGGTGGCGGTGCGCCTCACCCGCCCAAAAGGCCGGCCGATGCACGCGGGCGAAAGCGGTAGCTGCATGCCAGCGGACGAGACCGAACCTGTCATGCCACGCGACGTACTGCTCCGTGCGAACTCACTCGGTGCTCGTCCTCTCTCTTCCCTCTCGTGTTATCACGACCAACACCACCACTTCACCCGCACCGCTGATCCCGGGCCGTTGACTCACCACGCCGACGCCAAACATGTTGGCCGTTGTCCCTTGACTCTGCTCGCGCGCTTCGCCTTGTGAAAAGGCTCCTTAAAGAAGAGTGGGCCGTGGGTCCGAGGGCGGGCGTTGCTTCTTACTAGGCAGGAACGTTGCAGCTTGCTCCGGAACGGGCAGGAACAGAAAGGGCCTGGATCCCTTGCCTGGGACGCCCACGGCAACCCAACCTTCTTTTTCTTTTTCCCTATTTATTGCCCGCCGGCCTCGCAGTGCAACGACGGAAAGACCTCCGCCGTCTCCCTTGACAGGCCAAGCGAGCGATTGAAAGACATCGCCCGATTGACACGCGCTCTTTGGTAGCGGTCGGGGGTCCACTACGCGCGCGCGCACCAACGCGTGGGCTGTTAAACCTTTTCTCTCGCCCTTCTCTAGACGTCGCGGGGACTTTCAACGGCGCGCGTCAGAAGTAAGGGGAGACGGTAAGAGAAGGTGCCGGTGACTGAGGCAAACAGTACGCCCAGTCAACAAAAATACCCGGCTAGTGCTTTCCCTCTGACTCCTCGAGTTTCCCACCGCCACTCTTTACTTCCCATTCGTCCTGCGTCCTCCATTCGTACGGCATAGTTTCCTGCCCGCCTACTTGTCTTACAGCACGCCACCGCTTACGGAATACTCCGGCGACGCCGATTCTTCCTCCCGCTTTCGACCTCGTCTACAGTCGACTCGCGGAACCCTTCCTTCAGACTCTTGGTACCTGGCTCCCAATCCGCCGTCATGGACGGCATGGCGTCCTCCCCTGGCGCGTTCGACCAGTACACCTCACCTGCAAATGGCTATTCATCCCCTCCGCCGGCCGCCGCTCCCTTCCCTAACAGCCCCGACACCAACGCCGACCTTTCCCCCGACCTCGCCCAGATCCCGGCGGCCCTCACTGCGGTCCACGACCCCCGCTCCACCAACGAGACACGCCGAGCCGCGTCGGCCTACCTCGAGCAGGCCAAGCGTCACCCTTCCGCCCCGCAATATGGCTTCTCTCTTGCGGCGGCCAAGCAGTCGCCAGGCCATCTGCGACTATACGGCCTGAGCATGATCGAGCACGCCGTGTCCTATGGGTGGGACGAATTCGGGCCCGGCGAACGGGCGCAACTGAGGGCGTGGACGGTACAGTTAGCGACTAGCGTGGATACTGGGGATGCCTTTTTTCTTCGGAACAAGATTGCGGTTGTGTGGGCGGAGGTGGCGAAGAGATGTTGGCCTGGGGATTGGGATAGCATGGACGAGATACTGGTGCGAGGCCTGTGGGAAGCGGGCGATAGAAACATCAATGGCGGCGCGACAGGAGGGACGGATGAAGGCGCGCAGAATGGCGCCGGGGGCAGCGAAGGTGGCGGCTCGGCTGAGAAGCGCACCCTTGTAATGGTGGTGCTGGAAACGCTCGCAGAAGACGTGTTCAACCGCGATGACCCAGTTGCTGCGCTGCGCAACAACGAGTTGGGCCGCGCCTGTGTCGAGATTTTCACCCCACAGCAGGCCATGATGGAGGACTTCCCGCAGCGCGAGAGCGCGGCATCGCAGCTGGGTACCGAGGTGCGGTACGGGACCGAGGGATGGGTCAAGCGGCTCTGCGACGTGCTCGAATGGTGTCTAGCCAGCATCGCCATGCAAAACCAGGGTTGCGGCGAGGCACGCGGCCTAGCTATCCGCGTGCTCGGCACGCTCAAGGCCGTATTCCCCTGGATCATACCCAAGGCGCTACAGTTGACGGGCTGCATCCAGGCCATTTGCAAGGCCGTTACGGTGCCGGACGTGCCGCTTCAGATGGCGGCCGTCGAAGCGCTGTATGCCATCTACTCGCGCCCGCACCTGCACGACGATGAGTTCGTCGACATCGTGGCGCCGCTGTACTTCGCCGACAGCGTCGGCCCGCTCCACCAGCTATACACGTGGTCGGCAGCTCCCTGCATCGAGGAGGTCGAGGCCTTCGCCGACGATGGCCGCTACGACCTCTGCAAGAAGATCGCCGAACTGCTCGCGCACCTAGCCAACTGCCTCGAGCAGCGGCCCCAGCTCGTGCCCGACGGCAACGACATCCCGGGCTTCCTAGCGCTGCTCTTTGACGTGCTCAAGAGCGAGAGCCTGCTGGTGTCGATCCCGGTGCTGCACGCGTGGACGCGCCTGCTGCGCTGCCGCGTCGTGCGCGACTCGGACACGGTCAACGCCCTGATCGGCGGGCTGATGGAGGTGTGCGCCGCGCGGCTGGTGCGCTACGAGTACCTGCCCGAGGACTCGGACAACGCCACCTTTCGATTCCTGAGCTATGACATTGATACCATTCCGGAACGGCATGCATTCTTGGGGAACTATAGGCGGTACTGCGTCGATGTGGTGCAGGTTATCGTGTGGAAGTTGCCGCGTGAGGCGGTGCAGCATACACTGGGCCAGGCAGAGGAGCTGTTCAGGGAGCTGTATGCGGGCGGTGGGGAGAAGTTTCAGCGTGAGTGATGAGGTTTTGCTTGGCTGACGACGTTGGGCTTGTCGAGAACATGCTAATATTAGGAGGGGCAGCGGAAAATTACAATAAAAACTCGATGTCGGTGCTTCGCGCCGATGCGCAGATCGCGGGTATCGATGCCGCGCTGAGGGGATATCTGAAGTGGGAACACTCACTAGAGGGGGACCCGGAGAGCGAGCGCACGAAGAACGACTTGCACGACATCTTCGAGAATTGGTGTAGGACTATATTGACGATCCAGTTCATGGTACGTCTGGTTTGATAAGCTTTCAGACGCATTCCGTCTGGTTTGAGATTAACCATCCAATGTTGGCGAGCAGGACCCCGAAATCATCAAGCGCATCATCTCCCTCATCGTCACGATATCTACCAAAGCCCTCTCAACGAGGCCCAGCCTCGCTATCTCTATCCTTGAGTACATCGTCAGCCTTCCCGACCTCGACGCCCCGGGAATGCCCGCGTACGCGGACTCGGTAAAGTCGTTGGAACAGTGTTGTCATACGGAATTGCAACGTTTGGCAATGGCTTTCCCGGACCAGCTCCTGAGCGTATACGACGAGCTAGAGGCCAAGGTCAATACATTGCTGGCGAAGCCGAGCGTAGCAGAGAGGCGGAGACATGGCTTCATTGCGTTTCTCTTCCTTATCGTGCATCGGTCAACGACATTAGACCGCGAGGTTCAGGAGGCTAGGTTACGCGAGATGATCAGGCCTGTGAGAGAGGCGTGGCAGGATCCGGAGTTTGGGAAGTCGTTGCAGTCCTTTCAGGGGTTCTGCGAGCTGCTAGGCCTTGGTCAATTACCGGAGTTCCTGATGTTACGAGGCTTCCATCAAATCGAAGATTGGTCCTCCAAGCAGCTAGACCCTGAGGGCCGAGTGTTGCAAGAGGAGATCATGAGCCGACAACAGCGACTCCCGCTCCGGTTAACGCGAGCATTGCTCTCCGCGTCCACGGAGAAGGTGCAGGAAGGAACACAGGCGTACGAGCTTACGTGCACGCTCTGGGCAGACACCATCCGTGACGTGCTACCGAACTTACTACAGCTCATCAGGTACGCGCAGGCCTTCAACGACCCCGAAACATGGCAGCAACTGCCGGTGAATTTGCGGGAAGGCGTCATCAAGCGCATGCTCACCGACCGCTTCTGGCAAGCGGGCATCTCCAAGGAGAGCCGGGATGACTTCTTCGCGCGGGTGAGTGGGTCCAAGGACGCCTACGAAGGCTTCGCCTCGACCGTGCGCGGCTCCGCCCGCCAGGTCCGCGACTCTTCTTACTATGTTATCTTCACGCTAGTCAAGCTACGCGACTTCTTCTACGGCATCCCGGACCTACCGCGGCCGTTAGCCGAGGCGCTATACACCCACGCGGCGGCCCTGTCGAGCCACCATCTTTCGGTCCTGCTGAGCATGAGCACTCACCTAATTGACGGGTGTCCACCGCACCTGCGGGCGCACTTCTTACCGCCGTTGGTCGAGATGCTGTTCGCGCAGCTGGACCGCAAAATACCCGGCGAGTGGGACAGGCTGAGCGGTCAGTTGCAGCTTGAGGAGGCGAGCAGGGAGGAGGAGCTCGGCGATGAGATGAAGTCGGAGAGTATACTCAGACAACTGACCTATACGGCGGTATCGCTGCTGACGTCGCTCATGGCGTCAAACAAGCAGGGGATTGGTAAGTTTGAACGCTTTTTAGGTCGAGGTAACTTGCTCGTGGAGCGATGGATTGATTGCAGATTCTAACGCGCATCACCACACCTTCGCAGAAAACCCCCAATCGGCGTCCGAGAACAGCGGCGGCCAGCAAGACGCCAATTCTAAGAACACCGACACCAATAACAACCCTAAGCCGGAGCCACTCTGGAAGTTCGTGGAGGCCACCCCATCCATCTTAGAACGCCTCTTCGTCTTCGCCAAAAACATGCTGCGCGTGCGCGACACACGCTCTGTCGGCGTCGTGATCCGCGGCCTGCGTGCTACCATTCCGACTTACCGAGCCCCAGGCCCAATCCACAACTTCATCTGCTACGACATTCTCCAGGCGGCCATCACGAGCCTACATGAGCCGTACTTCGTCGATATCCAGCGCGACTTGGCAGGACTGATTGCGACAATCGTGCGGCTGGATGCCGCCGCTCCCGCGGCCGGTGGGAAGTCCGACGGCGGCGCCGTCCAGGCCCCGATTGCGCGAGAAGTGCTCCTATCGCTGCCCGGCATGGCCGAGGCCCCCCGCGCGCGCAAGCTGGACCGCGCCATTGAAGCGCTCGCCGCGCACCCGGCGCCGCAGGACCGCCAGCAGCGTGCCCTTGTGCTTGATCTGCTCGCCAGCGTGCGCGGCGTCAGCATCCACGAACTAGGCAAGGTACAGCGGCCCGAGGGGCGCAAGCGGAGCGCCGCGGCGGAAAGGTATATGAACGTCGATCAGGAGGGGGTGGGCGAGAGCGGTGGTAGGGGAGCGAGTGGGAAGGGGGGTGTTGGGGAAGGGGAGGAGGCGTTGGCGGGAGTGGCGGATATGTTTGGATGAGGGATGAGGATGAGTGGGAGAGAGGACATTTATGCGTGAGCGGGTAGTGCAATGGGGGTTAGCTAGCTAGTGCGTGTGTGTACGGGTCGAGGCGTTGAATTGCGAACAGCGCCGCTTTCATGGAAGACAAACGGGATGAACGGACGGGAGTTAGGCCGGCTAGATTGGGCACTGGGTGGTTCTTGTGCTGCTTAGTCTCTCTTCGTGTGTCTCTACATCTTGTTCATTGTGGACTTTTTATTTCTAACAGGAGAAAAAGATATCAGGACCGATTCGGTGCGGGCGGTGGGCTTGCAAAGGCTGGCTAGGGCATTAGTAGCCGCTTAGTGGAGTGGTTGAGGTCTGAGAGCGGTTGATAGGCTGTATTAGTACGTGTTAAGTCAGAGCAGGTATGTTGCGGGTGTTGTGCGTCTTTGGGACTCGTGTCGGCTGAGGGGTATGAAATCGCTGTGATTGCCTAGTGCTTGACAGCTAATGTGGACATGTAAAGTGTCTGGAATAGTCACGGCGTACGAAGTCGGAGTGGTGTTTTTTTCCAGCAGTAGTAGACGCTAGGGGTGCTTCCTATTTTGCTTTTCTCTTGCCTGGGCGGGCTTTGTTGACATGTTCCGCTTCGTTATTTGTCGAGCTTTTGGCGTCAGATGCTGCTTGGAGAAAAGTGTTGAGAGTAGACTGGACAGCAGAACTTGTTAACCAGATGGCCAAGTGGCGTCTAGAACTGCACATAGGATGAGAAGCATACGGGATTGGTATACTGCTTTGGTCAATTTGGTAGAAATAGGAACTCGTATTCGCATCACGAACTGAGGGAAGGTTAACTTACTTTTCTCGTTATGGTAAAGTAAGGCACGCGGAGTGATATGAAGCAGAGAATACATGCTTAGGAAGCAATAATTCAGTGGCGGAGAGATTTCAATCTTGATTCGACGCGTGGTCAGTGGTTTCGAGGTACGAAGTACATACACACATAGCTAGACTGTCCGACCGTCTTCATCCCCTTGGTTCTCAAAGGGAAACACCAGAAAACGATTACACCTCAGCTGCCCATGACTAAACCTGTTACCAAGCCCGAGACATCGCAATGCGAAACGATTCAATTTCGCTGATGTGCTGCCGCACGCAGGATAGACTCATTCCACCTTGGTGCCACGGTCCGTGCGACCGGACCAATCCCTGCAAGCGTACCCTATTCCGTGATCAGTCCAGCTTGTATAAGCAGGCCTAAAAATAAGCGGCGCGGCACCAAACACACCGTTTCGCTTCCGCGCATGCTTTGCAACCACTGCGCCACATGCAAGCCTCACGTCTCGTTAATGCCGTGCCCCCAATTTCTTTTCCCTGCCACAGCCACAAGCCGGCGCGCCGTCTCCAACGGCGGCGTCTCTGGGTTGGCTCGGCCAACGCCGAGCCAAGCATGCGCCAAGGCTTCTCAGTGCCACTTGCCCCTGCTCTCAGCTCCCCCACCGCTTGCTCCATTGCGCGACAGCACGAGCCAGCGAACTTAGTAGCCGCAAGCTTCGGCCGTGCGGGTGCCGCGACCAATTGAGCTGGGCGGGCTTGGTCGACGGGAATGATTAAGCTCGGCGCTGACGGGGCGGCGGGGCGCTGGGCGAGGTGGCCACCCCAGATTTGATCGCGAGGGGGATAGCGTTCTCGGCTTGCATGGCCGGCCCTGCATGGAACGGATCCCGACCCGCGAAGAAAAGGGTTGAAGAGGGCTTGATAAGAAAGGAGAGGGTTCTCCTTCAGCCTTAGCTGAGGCGCTGCTTCCAGCTACTCCCTTCATTCTTTTCACCCAGCGCTGCGAGAGAACACTTTTTGTTGTTGTGGGTGCTGGATTGACTCGTAGGGCGGCCAGTCCCTGCTTGCTTCTAGGCCTACGGTAGCGGAAAGCGTAGCTGACACGAGTGGCCTTGAGGCTAAGCAAGGAATCAGTCACCGCTTTGTTTTTCCTTTTTATTGCTAACTAATTTCTCAATCGATTCCCCTCATCTTCAATCTTCTTCCTTCGTTCTTAATAACTTCGTTCTCAAAATTTAGCGATTGTCCGGTGATCGTTGCAGCTACTCGTCACTTGCTCTCCTTGGACGTCCGGAAGTTGAAACAACCACCACCCGAGTGGGCCCTGTTCGACGCAGCGATCGACAGGAACGAGGGACGGGCAACGACGCCAAGGGGTCTGAAACCCAAGTCCAAGCATAGGATCGACGACCCTATCAGGAAATCCATCGACAGAGTCCACGACAATTCGGGACCTCTGTGACGACGTTTTCAGCGCGCTTCACTGTGCCTCTTTCGCGCAGCAAGGGTCCTCCCCGCCATCGACGTAATTACAGTTTCGGTCTGAAGACGACGATCCAGGAGAAATCCTGAGTATTTCGAGGGATAGCAAAGCGATTGCGAGCCGTAATACGCGTGGGCGTTCAGAGCAGGGAGGGATCCAGGCGAACATCTAGACATTTAATCAATCGTCCTACTCTCCCTCCATTACAATGGCATCCGCAAGCTACTACAACAACCACCCCTCCACGGCGCCCTCGCACCCTTCACCGCCCCTTTCTTCCGCCTCCAGCCACGGCTTCCCCCTCAAGCCCATGATGCTCGTCGAGCAACATGCCACACCAGGGCACATGCCTTCGGGCCCGGTCCCCGCGCACGACGCCGAGGACAACAGCTACGGGGGCATCACAGCCGAGGACCAGCAGCTTAAGCAGCGCATCCGGAAGCTGCGCCTCATATCGCGGGTGCTCTCGGCGCTCGTCGCCATCGGCGTCTTCATCCCCATCACCATGACGCTGTACAAGTTCCTCTCGACCCGCGACGTCTTCCGCGAGGTGACGCGACCCGACGGCGGCGTCGAGGAGCGCACCGCATGGGCAAAGGACTCCAAGACCTGGCCCACCTACCTCTACTTCGGCATCGCCGCCACCGGGCTCCTCCTCAACTTCGGCATCCTCGTCGCTTACATGCGCTCCGTCGCCTCGGCCAACGTTGTCGCGGCCGTCGCCGGCGTCTTCGGTTGGCTCACGGTGCTGGGCGAGATCGGCGTCTGGATCGCGACGGTCGTCGTGTACAGGACTGAGAAGCGCACGGATGATCTGTGGGGCTGGAGTTGCTCCGAGGCCGCCCAGAACATTCAGGAGGTCTTTGCCAACGAGGTCAACTTCGAGCAATATTGTGATATTCAGGTGAGCTTTTTTGTTCCCTTTTCCCTTTTTTGGTCCAACCTCGTCTTCTGCGAGAACCAGCCTTGTCCGGCTCTGGAGCTTTTGGCTGACATCTGGTTGTTCAGTCCGTCGGATGGTACATGGGCATCCTCGAGTGCGCCGTCTACATTCTCACGGCCGTCACGTACTACCTGGTTTACCGGCGCATCAAGACCAAGCGCCAGATCAAGAACATTTCTAAGAGTAGAGGGGAGATCTAAAGCTTTGCTTGTTTGTTGTTCCTGGGGGGGTTTTTCTTCTTTTTGGTTTCAGTTTAGAATTCATCTCACGCGAAACTTATTACCACATATTATTATCTTATTATGTATTTATGGCCGCTAGATGCATCTCTAACGAGCCAAAAATTATCCTATCGCCTAGATTCCTGAAAAACGCGGTGGGAACCCACAAACGTCCTGTATGTCCTGCAGGTTCCTTTGACCTCTGACGCATAGTCAAGAATGAGCTTGTCAAGTCCGTCTAAATGGCAAAGCATATAAAACAGAACTGAATCCACCCTATGATATCGTGGGTATCTCATGCACTTAAGCAAACAAATCAACAAAAAAAAAGGAGGGAAAAGTAAAACATCGAA
The DNA here is from genome assembly GCA_010093515.1 of Lineolata rhizophorae. NCBI lineage: Eukaryota > Fungi > Ascomycota > Dothideomycetes > Lineolatales > Lineolataceae > Lineolata > Lineolata rhizophorae. The sequence continues at coordinate 1,024,747 of MU001675.1, read as the reverse complement.
CATCCTTCCAAACTTAAGCGCGTGAGATATCGCTGTACCTCTCCTCTTCCCCCACTTCCACATTACAGAAGAATCTTCACATGACAACGCACTTGTCAATGTACTCCTCTCCATACTCCTCGACGCTATTCTGCCTCAAGTTGTCCTTATGCTTCGCATGCACCTCCTTGGGAAAATACATCTTCAGCCACCTCCCCAACTCCCAATCGATCGTCGCTACGGAACACCAAGTCAGCAAACACCGTATTAAACGAACAGCAAACACAAAAGGGGTGTTGGGCAAACTCACAAGTATCTGCCTCCAACACGCACGTCTCCCTGCACAGCGGACACCGGGCCGTCCGGGTCCGCTGCATGACGACGACGCACCGGATGCAGAACAGGTGCTTGCAGCGCAGTCGGATCGGCCGGTACGCGACCGCGTAGCAGACGGGACACAGCCAGTCCGTCAGCTGCGGCACGGCGGGCAGCAGCTCCTGCGCCACGGCCGCGCACACCGCCTGCGTCACGTCGCGCGCCAGCAGGGCGCCGACGTCGTAGCCGCTCGGCCCTCCTCCTCCCGCCGCTCCCGCGCCTGCGGGTGCCGCCGCCCTCCCGCCGCCGGCCGTCGCGGCCGCTAGGAACGACGGCCGCGCCCCCAGCGCGGTGCGCTTGTCGAACTTCTTGAGGATCTTGGCCGTGGCGGCGCGGTTAAGGTCCATGAAGAGGAGGTTGGCGAGCAGGCGGCGGTTGAGGGCGACGAAGAGGGCGAGGGCGTCGGCGGATTCCTTGCGCTTGAAGCCGCGGGTCGCGGGCCTGTTTTCGGGCGGTGGTGGGGAGGAGGAGGAGGAGCGGAGCCTGATTGCGGCGTCGGTTTGGGTGCTGGTTGTGCGGGCGTGGTGGTGGTTGTGGTGGCTGCTGTTGTTGGTGTTGCTGATGTCGTCGTCCTTGATATCGTCGGTCTCCACCTCACCCTTCTCTTTCCTTCCCCTTTCCCCGTCCGCCTCCTCCCCTTCTCCTTCTCCTTTCAACAGTCCCTCTCTCTTCAAGTCCGCCACCCACCCCTCGAACCGCCTCCTCGCCTCCTCGTACCCCCTCGCGCCATGCTCCACCTCGCCCGTCGCAAAAAACACCTCCCTCTCCACATAGCTCGCGAAGATGCGCTGCCACACCGGCAGATCCGACTTGTGCATCGCCAGCTTCTTGCCCAGTAGTTTGCCGCCCCCGCGCGCGGGGTCCGCCACCTTAGCCACCTTGTCGCGCAGCGCCGCCACGGCGGAGAATAGCTCGGATTGCTCCGCGGCTTGCAGGGACGCGAGACCGGAGAGCTCGCGCCACAGCTGCGCGAAGAAGAGCGTGTCCGAGTGCAGCGGGACCGAGACCATGCGGATGGCGGGCGCAGCGTCGGTACCGTTCCGCCACGACGGGCTCGTCGAACTAGTGCGCGACGACGCCGCCGACGCCGTCGTCGCGCTAGTCTCCGTGTCCACCGTCGCCGTGTTCGCCTCGCGCGCCCAATCCGGCACGTCGTCCCCGCCGTCTCGCTTGCCGTTGTTGCCGCCGTCGCCGTCGTCATCGTGGCCGCCTTCGCTGACGTCCAGCACGCGCACGTCCGTCAGGCCTTGCCGGACGGCGAGCTCGTGCAGGTAGGCTTTGGTCTCGGGCGCGAGGCGGGCGTCGAGGGGCTGGCCGGTGCGCTCGTCGACGGCGAAGAGGAGGTGGGGGACGAACTGCGGGGAAGACGAGGAGCGGGGTCGGCGGGACGGCGGAGTGTTTAGCGTGGCGGTTGGTGGAGAGGGCGCGGAGGACGACGCGCGGGAAAGGCGGTATTCGAACGGTTTGTTTTCTTCTTCCTCGTGCTCGTGTTCCTCCTCCTCCCCCTCCGCTGTACCTTCGCGCGTCGCTCCACTGTTCTCGGCCCCTACATCAGCCACCTCCTCATCATGGCCGCCGCTTACCAAGCCATCCCGGCCTTTCCCCTCGTCATTAGGCGACGCGGCGACGCTCGAAGCTCTCGACGAGACGGTCGACGACGTCGTCCCCTTTTCGACGCTCTTGAGCAGCGCCGTCAAGGTGTCGGCGTCGAGGCCCAGCGCCGTAAGCTCCTCCTCGACTCGCTTGATGCACTTCTTGAGCTGGCGGTAGGAAATGGCCGAGTCGACCCAGTGCTGCGGGAAGCCGTCCTTGGTGAGGTGGTCTTGGAAGATGTGGGCGAACTTCATGGGATGTTGGTTGCGGTAATAGCAATGGTAGCGGTGGAAATGATTGTGGTCGAGGATGCCTGGAAGATGCTGCACCGTGAAGTCGGAATCAGTGCGCGGTAAATATTACGTCGGTGTCGGTGCTCTGTTGTTTGTTCGCAACGTAGTTTCGCGTGCCACAAACGCAGAGAAGCCCAGATCGATCTTCGTCCCCGGACCAGGGACCGGGGGCCACGCCACTTTTTATTCTCAGCGACACCGGCTGAGAGTCCTCGAAGGCTCTCCAGTTCTAGCCCGCTCGCCGCACCAAGAGCGAAAACCAAGCCCCGATCCGTCCTAGCCGGCCCGAAACGCCCAAACTGCGACCAGCAACGCTCCAGCCGGACTCGAGGCCTGCGGGAGCCGCTCGCAAGCCGGCCCTGCCATTGGCCACGCGCCGGCCTTGTCATCGTCACCGCTGCAGCCAAGTGGTTCCCGCGCTCTGCCCCCGGCCGATGCGCGGCAAAACCTTGTCCTTCGTCACACGCAGGCCCAAGAAGGCACTGTGTCGCGTGCCGCGGAGCCCGGGCCACGGCGCGGTGCCGGCGCCCGGGAGCGGTCGGGCCGGGCGGGGGCGGCGCCGGGCGTGATTGGCTGCGCGAGCGCTTTGCGGAGGATCCGACCGCGTCACGTAATCGCGACACGCAGTCCCGAGGCGATCGAGCCGACTCTGCCCGCTGTGGCTTTCTCGCATGCACGTGCGCTCGAGCATCGAGCGAAGACTTTTTTTTTCTTTTGCGTCAGGGGCGGACATCGTGAGACGGGCCCAAGGCGAGGGCTGAGGTGGTGAGTTGAGGTCAGATCCAGCCCTACGGCGAGGCCAGACGTCTCGCCACACCGTCGCCGGCCAGACCCCAGCGCTTGCAGCAACAACAGCTCCTCAACCTCCCCAGCGCCGACCACGCCACCGCCATGGGCGCCGGCCAATCCTCCGCCTCCGCCGCGGGCGGCGCCCCCACCTCCTCCGAGCCCAAAACCTCATACTACGCGCTCCTCTCCATCGACCGCGCCGCCTCGACCGACGACATCAAGCGCGCCTACCGGCGCAAGGCGCTCGAGCTGCACCCGGACCGCAACTACGGGCGCGAAGCAGCCGCCACCGCGCTCTTCGCCGAGGTCCAGACCGCCTACGAGGTGCTGTCGGACCCGCACGAACGCGCCTGGTATGACGCGCACGAGGGGGCCATCCTGCGCGGGGACGACCCGCTCGCGCCGGACGGGCAGAACGGAGGGGCGGCAGGAGCGGCCGGCGGCCCGGTCTACCAGCAGGGCGTGCGCATCACGACCGCCGACGACATCGCCCGCATGATGCGCCGCTTCCACTCTGGCGTGCCCTTCTCCGACGCGCCCGACGGCTTCTTCGGCTTCCTGCGCGAGACGTTCGAGACGCTGGCCCGCGAAGAAGGCATCGCGGCGCGCGCCGAGGGCGTCGCTGCCCCGGATTACCCGTCCTTCGGCCACGCGGCCGACACCCACGCCGACGTGGCAAAGCCCTTCTACGCCGCCTGGGCCGCCTTCGCGACCCGCAAGTCCTTCGCCTGGCGGGACGCCTACAAGCTCGCGGACGCGCCGGACCGCCGCACGCGCCGCTGGATGGAGAAAGAGAACCGCCGGCTGCGCGACGAGGCGGCGCGCGAGTTCAACGATGCGGTGCGCGCACTCGTCGCGTTCGCGCGCAAGAGGGATCCGCGCTTCGAGCCGGACGCCCGCAGCGACGCGCAGAGGCAGGAGGAGCTGCGGCGGAGGGCGAGGGAGCAGGCGAGGAGGGCCCGGGAGCGCAATGCTGCCGCTGCGGGGGAAGGGGACGCGGTGCCGGAGTGGGCGAGGCGGAGGACAGAGGACGATAATGGGACGAGCGCGCAGCCGAGCGCGCACGCGAACGAGGCCGGCGAGGAGGTCTGGGACGGCGAGAGTAGCGCAGATGAGGAGTTCGAGTGTGTGGCGTGCAGGAAGAGGTTCAAGAGCGAGAAGCAGTTCGAGGCGCACGAGCGCAGCAAGAAGCATCAGAAGGCGGTGGCCGCGCTACGGCGCAAGATGAGGAAGGAGAATCGGAACCTGAACTTGGACGACGACGAGGACGAAGACTACGAGGAAGAGGACGACGAGGATCGGGCGCCGGAAGGAGGCGAAGCCGAGGCCCACATCGCAGATGCCCCCGAGGAGGCCAAACGGGATGCCAACGGCGCGCACGCAAGCCTGGCAGACGGCATCAAGAGCATGCGCGTGGCAGCCGACACTACATCAGAAGGCGACGGCGATCCAGAATCCGGCGAAGATGACCCCGACGTCGAGCTCGTCGACGACGACCGAGATGCCGATCTCGACACCGACACAGCCCGCTACAAACGCTCCCGCACCCCGTCCCCCTCCCCAACCAAACTCTCCTTCGCCCGCGCGAACGCGCCTGCTCCCGCCGCAGCCGCAGCCGCTACCGGCTCCACCGCGCCATCTCCCCCCTCCGAGGACGACGGCGCCGACGACGACAATGACTCCGACTACGCGCTACGCGATACCGTCTCCGCGCGCCTAGCCGGCAACGAGCTCAGCCTCGATCCCGATCCTGACCTCAATACTGCCGCTGCCGCGACATCGCAGCCCAAGCTCGGCAAGGCGGCCCAGAAGCGCGCCAAAAAGGCCGCCGCCGCCGTTGCCGCCGCCGCCCAGGACAGCTCCCGGAGCAACAAGTTCAGATGCGCCGTGTGCGCGGCGGACTTCCCGTCGAGGACGAGGCTGTTCCAGCATATTGGGGATTTTGGGCATGCGGCGCCGGCGGGGAAGGGGGTTGGTGGTGGTAGTGGTGGTGGTGGAGGTGGGGGAGGCGGAGGGAAAGGGAAGAAGGAGAAAAGGAGGAAGTAGGAGGTTGAGGCTGCTTGGAGTGGGGGGAATTTTGGTGAAGTTGGGAGGGTTGGTAGTGATATGGAGGAAGTTGAGAGGAACTTGGCATTTTCATGGAACTTGGCGTTGGCATGGCCATAGGGTTGGCCGATCAATGATACCCGAAAGCATTTCGCATGGGGAGCGTATGAAGTGAAATAGAGTCTGGGGGTGGTTTTGGAGCCATTCATTCTGGTCGTTTTACGGTTAGAGAAAGCAATCTCAAGGAGTTAGTATCAAGAATATCAGATGAATGACTACGACCGCATTGTTTCAGTCGTAGTCATACAATACAAAATGGGCGGTGATGTGGCTTACAAGTTAGCAAAGAAGCAGCATCCACACATCACGGAACCAAAAGAGTGGGACCATCGAGTACAGGAATCTGAACAATACTGATTACTAGACCGAAATCATCGTACGCTTTCATGCCCGTGACAAGACAACAGTCCTAGACCACAACAGAACGCCGCCTTCACGACACATTTATCGCTTTATTCCTCCCATGAAATTACTGCCAACCTCACGAAAGTCGGCCCCGGCTGTCCTTTCCAGCAGCATTCCCTTTCCACAGTCACGTATCCTCATACTCTCCTCAGCAACATAGAAGCCGAGAGCATATTACGCCTCCACAAAGATCAGAAGACGGCGATGGTAGAACGCCGCAGAAACCGCCCTTTACCTTGTAAAAGTATGCACCTGGTCATCCTACCATTCTGCCCACGACATTACCATCACATCCTCAGGAATCTCCGTACTAGTATCGTCCCTCCTAACCCGGCATCCGCTTCTCACAAGCACCACTCCTCAAATCCGCCTCAATGGCCCAAACACGTTCTGCCACCTCTCGAGCTCCCGCAGACACACCGCCGCCGCAACGTACTGGAAGCTCCTCACACGCCTCCTCTTCTGCCCACCCATATTTTCGTCTGTATCCGCCTCCATACCCACGTACAAGCACGCCACGGCCCTCACGAGCGCCTCCTCCCCGCCGCCATCATGACCATTCAGTTTCAACCCACCCATTCCCGAAGCAAGGTCCTCTTCATCGTCATCGTAATCGTCATAATCCTCCGCCCCTTGCTGATCATCCTCTCTGAATCCCCCTTCCCCAAACATAATCTCCTCGACTGTGGCCGCGACGTCGCGATCGAAGCGCTCCTTCAGACTCTTGCTCATCTCGCGTAGCCGCCTGCTGCGGTCGCTGCCGCGCTTGCGCCCCAGCACGAAGCCCGCGTACGTCTCCAGCTCCGTCAGCGGCGAGCCTGGCAGCGGCTGATAGTCGTACATGATAGACTTGACGTTGTACTCGTAAGTGGCGCGGATCGAGCGCGCGATGGGCTCGTGGTGCTTCCACTGGAGGCCACGCGTCTCGCGCTCGACGTAGGCCCAGAGCCGCTGCATCAAGGGCTTGTTGTTAACGTTGCTGCTGCCGTTGCTGGTGTAAGTTACGAGTCCGTTTCCGTTTGACTTCATCGGCGAGACTTTCAGGGATGTTAAAAACTGCTCCTCGTCAACGGCGCGATACAGCTGCCCCAGGACGCGGTCGGACTTATAGAACATCTTCGGCAAGTGGCGGGGCAGAATGTCTTCCAGTGGGTTGTCCTCTTCATCGTCGCCGTCGATAAATGCATCCTCTTGGAAACCGGTGATGTGGTTGTCTAAGACGATCAAACGAGGGCCCGAAGCCATGAAGTCAGGCTTGAAGCGATCGTATTTCGGACAAGTACTCATATCTACCTATGTATAGTGGAACCAAGTCAGTAAATATGGTCATCGTGCAAACTTCGTAAGTATGTATGGCTAATATCGCCAAAAGTCCATACCTCAATACCCGTCTTCGAAAAGTCCACAGCTGTTGAGCACATCTCGGCCAAACGCACACAGTCCGGGAATACAGTCCCCTCCGGATTCCGATCCGCAATTTGCATGTGCGCATTGCTTAACATGCCCAACTTGTCGTTTTTCATGAAGTGGATGAAGAAATCAGTAATGTCTCGAGGCAACACAGGCCTACTGAGTTCGTTAAGCCGCGGACGAGCATAGCTTGCCGGGTTGTAGGCCCTTTTAGGGATCAATTTTTTGTCGAATATCACGTTGTAGAGATCTCCGTCAAGGTCTCCACCGCTCAGGCAGCTGGGAAGGTCGCGGTCACCTTTCGAAGAGAAGACGATTACATTTTGGAGGCTGTTAAGGGGCGAGTTTGCTGGCACATCTACCGCCTGGACGAGCTGGACATCGCCTGCATACATAAACATCCGCACGAAAGGATGAATAACATTCTCAACTTACCAGGATCCATAGCAGGTGATCGCGTGATCATGACATTGTTTTGCACATAAACTTTCCGTACACCATTCCGGTCGATCACTGTACAGTAAATTTGGCCCTCCTTCAAGTATCCTGATTCGTCCATGATACCATAGAGCGTATGGGCGTTCTTGACAAGAATCCTCGCCCGGTGCTTAATATCCCTCAACTGCATAACGGCCGTGATCTCGACCAACGACCGAAGAAAAGGGTCATCATGGAAATTCAAGCCGATGTCGTTGAGTCGCCTAATCAAGCCTGAAGGATCCGCGCACCCATTTACGTAGTTGAACTCGAGGAAAGTCGCGGCGTTGACAGGATTGTAAGTTAGCTCCTTCAGTTCGTTGATCATGTCCTCCTGCAGTCTGAGAAGGTTGGATGCAGGAACTCCTAGGTCTTCGAGAATCTTGACCAACGGACGATTAAGATACATCGGCAGAGGAACCTCGTTTGAGCCACAGATCTCAATGTCAAAGGTGTTAGGGGCCTCGAACTTGATCATGGAGGGCCGAAGGCACAGCTGATCTCCCTCGAGGCGGGAATCTATAGAGACTACTCCCTTAGCACCTGCGAACCGTATCTGAAGCACTGTAGGCTTCACACCCCTTGTAAGGTTCAAAGCCTTGATCGTCTTCTTTAAGAGCTTAGGCGATATAACACCCACGCCATCGCTGAAGACGTAACCGTTGCGCTCAACATCGGGAATTTTGACGATTGCTTCCTTCGGGATGGTCTTAGCATATCTAGTATCGGAAAAAGCTTGCCCGATCCTCGCGGCGCACTTCGCAGGTGTTCGTATCTCCGTGAACTCGCCAAGGCTTTTGATGACATTCTGAGCTAGTGTCATTTGGCGGTCCTGAACGAAAGGGGCCATGAACCAGCACGACTGTGTTCGAAGCGATGAATGAGAGAATCCAAGGAACGAGAAGTGTCGGTCGGCGATCTGGATGCCGTCGTTAAGCACGGCCTTGAATCTCGTATCAAGGATCAAAGAAAGACACACGTCGCGTTCATTAGTCAACTTTTCTCCGTCTTCCTCGCAAAAGTCGACACGGATGAAGAATTCCATGTACTTGTCATAAAGCCTTAGCACACGATTTTTGGCTTCTAAGCAGGGTCCTTCGAGAGCAATCCCAGTCGGTGTGACCTTCACGCGATGAATTAGGGCAAGATGCTTGTGCTTTTCTTGGATTCGGTAAATAGAGTTCGCTTGCTTCGGCGATTTGATGCACTCAATGAGGACCTTCGAAAGCTCTCGCATTTCCAATTGCTCTGCTGTAGTTTCGGGCCCAGGTACCGGAATATCCTCGCAGAACTTTCGAAGCCCTTCAGAGATTGTATCGCTGCCATAGGCAAGTTGGAGAGCATTCACGTTTGGGATCAGAGCCTGAACCTTGGCTGGTGCCATCCAACCATTGATTGTGACGCGGTAAAGTTGGAACTTGATCTGGAATGGCATACTCAAGTAGGTTTGGGAAGAAAGCGTCTGCTCCAGATCCTTGAGCTCTTCTGAAAAACTCTTGGGAGAGGACCTGAACTTCACATCCTGGAAGGAGGCTGAAGGTAAGGCTGGATTCCTTAAGAAGGTGTTTTGTATGGCATAAATGCTGTTTTCGTTTAGGATGACGATGCGGTACACAAAACAGCTGCCAGCAGTTGAGTGATGCTGCTCCGTCACTCCTGGCATTCGCCGCTTTTTAACCACGTTTTGTTGAGACCGGGTTTCCTTGATCCAGGTCCTGGTTGAGATCTTCGGTGGGTTCTTGAACGTGAAGGTCAATGTCGGCCGAGGATCGTATCCAATTATGACCGACTGGATGCTGTAGTAGTCAGCTTCGATGAAGGCCATGTCATTGTATTTGTATTCAACTGTGCTGGCTTGGTTTCGCAGAAACAAAACTAGCGACGCGTCTCCGAAAGCTAAGTCTCCTGCCCGTGAATCTCTAAAATATGATTTGAAGACCAGTGTGGTTCCAGCGTAAGCCCAAACCCCACAATCTAGCGACTTGAATTGATAATGACGCTTGCACTTGTTATGCGGTTGGGCTAACGCGGGGATTTTGGACATGCTCTGGACGCGCCGCTCTTCCTGGTACTGCAAGGCATGCCGCAGCATGTCATCAATAGCAAACTTGCTCTCCTTGAACACGAAGGTCTGCCCTTGAATTCCAATGCGTTGACGCGTGTTCTGAGCTGAGACTTCGCCGTAGATATTGAGAAACTTGCTCCCGTCACTTTTTGAGACGAAAGAGATAATCGCGCAGCCCCGGTTTTTCGTCAAGCGGCAGCTGTACGTGTGGATGTTGAGTTTGGCAAGATGGGACCGGAGAAAGACGGTGAGTTTCTTGTCGTTCCATTGTGGCGGGATCCGCCATGCGAATACCTCCATCTTGGGAAAAGCGCTAAGCTAAGTCTGGTGTTTAGATTAGTGTCTAGCCAATTTAGATATGGCATCATCTCGTTTATCTAGTCTTCATTGCGAATGGATACCTAGATGGTGGTGATTGGTGTTGTAGACGCGCTACAGACACGCTACAGACCAAGAGCCAAGTGGTGCGCACGAAGACTAGAGTCCAGGCTGCAATCCACTTGAAGCTGAATGCAGCGCGATAGGGTAGAGAAGGTAGCCGGGCGAGGAAGGGTGAAGCAGGGAAAGACGTAGTTGGTGTGACTGGGAAAAGAATGGCTGTCTAAACCGCATGAAAGATGAAGTCAGGTCTAACACAGCCTGTGGTTGGAGAAGGTTGGAGATGTATGCTTGAAAGAGACATGAACGAAAGTGTCCAGCCTTGTGTTGGGGCTGAATCAGCAGCATCGCCTGGGAAGCTGCAGCAACCGACGCAGTCACCTGTTTTCAGATGTTTACCAAGGTATTGATTTGGTAGGCAGGTCGCTTAAGGGGTAGCACGTGCTTAGTGCTGGATAGTGTTCAAGTCCATTTTGAAGTAGTGAGAAACCTTAATACACACGACTTCACCTTCGTATTCTCGCAAATTTATTCGGATTACACTATCGAATAAGTATATAGCTCAGAATATAGATGTGAAAAAGGACGTGGAAGAGACCGGATACCCTGAGGGACGCTAGATTTGCCAACTTACCGAGGTAGCTTCTATGTACTACCTACCCCTCCTTAGCTAATTGATAGTGGGGCAATCTGCACCTTGTTCTACATAGGCCACCTCGTGCGCTAGTGCAAGGCTGAAGATATCCCTGAAGAGAGGCCATCTACGAGATTTTATACATTTACAACCCAGCTGGAGTTCTCAAATACTTGTTGCTATATAGAACTGTGTAGACGGAATCCGTGAAGCGGGAGCTCCCACGTGGAGCGGGCTCCCGCTTTGTATGGAGTCCAAACACCAAACAGATCTACACAATGGATCGCTGCAGTGTACGTGTGCTTGGCGCTTACTTCTCTGTGCTTCACGAATTGTGCGTCTGGATCACAAAACTTTCATGAAATATGAAATCATAGAGTAGAAGTGAGCATCTATGTAGAAGTTAATTGACCTATTTAACTGAGCGACCACAGATCACATGAGTGACCATAATAGGAATTACAAACCTCTACACTCAGTTCTGCGGAATCAAAAGCCCGAAAGTCTTCACGTGGTAATACAATAGAAATGCCCACAATCGTCTTTTTACCATTCAATCCGCACAAAATTATTCCACCATTATGAATCAACGTCCCACTTCAACCTCAACCAATTATACTACTATATTTCTGCAAGAGCCACAATATCATCTCATGCTCCCCTTGACTGATCAACTAACACAACTAGCTTCAAGAATCTTGGGTCCTACCTTACACGTACTAATCCAGTATACCCAGAGTGAATGGCACGAAATAGCAAGATTATAAAATAAGGCACCGGCGCAAAAATAAAAGCTAGCCCTACTATCAACACGGGCCAAGCATGATTTCACCCCCAAAACCATTCCTTATCTAGGAGCCTCAGAAGAGCAAAAGGACCCGGAGAAAGCAAAACTAAAAAGTGATAAGAACTTGCACAAGCCTTTCATGCGGCCTTACTGATTGCATATACCCTTTCCCAGCTAGAGAAACTCCGTACTCTCCCATCACCTTTTCACTTCCATCCTAGCCAATCCAATATCGAACCCCTCTTCAGCCTTTCACTTTCAACACCACTTCAAAGCCCCTACAATTCAACTTGCCTCACGTCTTGAACCTCACCCAATTCTCCGTGCTTCCATTGACCCCACCACCAACACCCGGCCCCGCGCCACCTGTTCTCCTTTCCGCTCCTCCCTGCTGTTGCTGCTGTCCCTGCCTGGAAGCACCCATCGCTCGTGGACCCGCGCCAACCTGCTGTTGCGCCGCGACTCTAGCCTGCGGCTGCGCCGCCAACTGCTGCGCCCGCTGCCTCTCTCGTAGCAGCTGGTGCTCGGTCGTAAGGGTAGGCGTCGGCGTCGACGTCGGCACCGCAGCCGCCGAGCCCTCTGCAGCGACCGCTGCCGTCTGCTGGCCCGGCGGGAAGTACATGCTGCGCGCTTGGCCGCCCCCCCCCTGGGCGTAGCCGGAGGCGCTCGGCTGGGCGGATCCCGCCGTGGCCGTCGTGGCCGGCTTGAGCGGTGAGACGGTGCGGGGCCGCGGGGGTTGCGGCGACGGCGACAGCGCGGATGCGACGGGGGCGCCATTGCTGGCGTACTGCTGCGAAGCCGGACGTGCACCGTAGGCGGACGCAGGGTGGTTGTAGTGCTGTTGCACCTGCTGGTGGTGAGACGGATAGCCGGCGGACGAGGGAGGATGAGGGGGCCGATGCTGGTGTCCGTGGTATTGCTGCTGCGGGGTTTGATAGTGCGGGGTTGGGTGGCCACCTACTCCAGGACGCTGCTGTTGGTAGTTCATGGGGGAGGCCTGGTAAGCCTGCGGGTGGGTGGCACCGCCGCTACCGGACGCTGGTCGCGCATAGCTTGCGTTGTTGCTACGAGGCACGTTTGGTGCTTGCTGCTGCGGATAGTAGGATTGTGGTTGAGGTCCGCGAAGGTGTGGCGGGACTTGCTGTGTGGTAGAATGCGCAGGGGTCGAAACCGGTCGAGCGCCATACTGTCCCGCTAGGGTCGGATACTGATGAGGTGCTCCAGCAGGTCCAGGTCCGGCACCCATACGTGGCGGAACGGATGCAGAAGAGCCGGCTGCAGCACTCAGTGCAGACTGCTTTGCCATACGGGAAATTTGGTCTTCCTCCATTACACCGTGGTAGTTAGGCGTACGGGTAACGACTTTCTGAGAAAGATTAAGACGTTCCAACTTGTCTCCGTTCAGCTTAGCGACGGCATAAGGAGGTAACATCGAGATCAGGATGGAGAGCTGCGACTTTAGCATCTCATATATGTCAGTTTCGGCTTGAGAAGGTGTGGTCGGGCTGCCAGTCAGACCTGTGAGCGACGAGCTCTGGCCAACAGGAGTGCGTGAATTAGAGGCAATGGATGACGTGCGGATGCGCTGCATGGAGTATATAGTCTCGAGAGCTTCAGAAACTTCGTCAAGGAGCTCCTCGATTTCTTTTTCTTTCGCAGCCTCTTCGGGATCGAGGGGCTGCGCAATCTTGAGTGGTTCTGGCTCGTATTCTTCGACGGCTTTCGCAAACATTTTCTCTTCTTCATCCAAGTCCGTTTCAGATTCAACAGTCGTTCCATTCTGCTCTCCTTCTAGGAGAGCGGGATCGATAACCGTCGTGTCGAGGAATTGTTGTTCTCCCGACTTTTGCCACCAGATGCGACTCTTGGTCTCTTCCGGCACTATGGCATTCGAGTTGTCTCCGCTAGGAGCAAATCCAGAGTAGGCGCTACGAAACAAGGCATCCTCCTTAGCTTGAAATATAGAGGCTTTCGTCGCCGCCGACATGGGTGGATTCGCCTCTCCCATGCTAAGCGCACGGTCACGCTGCTTCCTCCGTTCTCCGGGGGTGGTGGGCTCCTGCACAGGCTCCACGCCACCGTAGCCCAACCACTTTCCTGCCTCTAGAGGCTGTCCAAAGTAGGTGTGATGTCGGGTGGACTTAATAGCGGGACCATTTTGAACGAAGGAAATCACGTTGCCGCGGGTGACAGACTGCTTCGCTGGCTTAGGCGGGTTGAGCGAGGGCAGATTTGGAGGCGGTGCGAACACCTCCCCGAAAGTTAGGTGTTTCTTCTTGTCGGTGGGAGCCTCTTCGGAAGCCAGGGGAACGATCTTAGTTGTTTGGAAAGACTGGTGAAGCAACTCCTCGCGCAAGGGCAGCAAGACCTCGACTGAAGTGTCCATATGACCCACTGTGTTCTTTGCTGGAACTCGCACCGGCTGCTGGAAGCTCGAAAAGAGCTGCCTAGGATGGCCTGCGTTTGCAAATATCGTAAGCACGGTCCTACGCTCCTGCGAGGCATCGTCCTCTTCTGCTGGTTTGATGACAACCTCGCCCACACCGTTCATGTCTGGTCGGCCTTGGTTCTTAGATCTTTGTTTGCCTGCGCCATTCCCGTCTTGATTCGGCTTTGCGTTGCTGCTCTCCCTCTCTATAATGTCCTTCAAGACGTCCTGGAACCCAAGGACGCCGGCCAAGAGCTCTGTCTCCGCCTGTACTAGAGGCAATATCTGGCCGGTGCCGGTCGGCGAGGATTCTTTCGCTTTGATTGGCGCAAGTATTTGCGACGCCACGGCTTCAACGTCTTGCAATAGCTCGTCCAATGACGTATATTCCTGCCCGCGAGCTCTTTGCGAAATGGATGTGTTGCCGGCTTGCTGCGGTAGCTTCTTGCGCTTTGCAGAGGGCTCGCCGGAAGGGGACCGGTCTTTGACAGCGGGTATGGTATGATCAAGGATAGAAGGTTTGATGTCGTAGCTAGAACGATGTCAGTTGAGCTCGCGACAATGTGCTTGGGTACACAGAGAGCAGTCAATGAGTTCATCTGGTTGATGAGGATGACAACGATGGTGCAACAAACTGTCACGGATCGTAAGACGCAGGGCCACAGACCTTTTCAACACCAGGATAATATCAGCTAGCAAGGACTGGAAAGAGGTATTGTTGGGCATAACGGCACCCTCGCTGCCGGAATGCGGCGGCGACGCGCCGTTGGCTTTGGCGTCGTCTATGCTCTCGGAACGTTTCCGCTTCGCAGTGGCGGGCGTCGTCGCTGGAGCCGCAAGCGGAGTCGCATTTTCCTGCGCAGCGGGCGGCATGGCGGCTCCGTTGGCGGTGATAGCCGCCATGGGGAAGATGGCGGTGTTGCTCGGGGAAGAGTGTTCGGAGGCGAGTCGAAAACAAGGAAGCGTGTTCGTAGGTATGCGCAAGTGGCAGACGCGCGCCGTGTCCCTGCTGCGAGTCGGCGTTGGCGGGTCGGCGTCGCCAGTGGTGGCGCTGCGGGACGTGCCTACCCTAACGGGGCCGAGAAGCGTGCCTGGGAGAAGCGTCGGCTGTACGTTCAAGGCAAGGGCGTGCCCAAGGGCTCCTTCCTAGACCGGCACGAGGGCAGCGCGAACGCCGAGCGCAGAGCGCGTCCGGCTGGCAACGGGGACAGGGGAAACGGCGTGTTGCTGTCTTTGTTGCGGTGAAAGGGTCGAGCGTAGACGCGCCGCGGCAACTACCAGTGCCTTTCGCGGGCCGAACGGGCAGGTGCTACCTAGCGTTTGGGCCCGTTTGGGCGCGCGAGAGATGCTGGGTTGTGCTGCGGTCGGGAGAGGCAGAGTCAGGCTGGTTCGGGAACGAGCGAGGGCCCGCCGGACAAGCGACGCGCGGGTGACAGACGCAGAGATCGGAACTTTCCGTTCAGCCAGCTGCGCCGCATGCGCTCTAAGACGCAACCAGAAAGGACCGCGTGACTTTCAGTCGACAAGAAGAGATCTCTGGCGGCTTGATCAGCGTGAAACGCGATGCGGGCAAGACGACGAAAAGTCTGAGGAGGGTTTGAGTGTCTACTGAACCGCAGCCAATCGTGCCAATCAGCCCTGGCCTTGCACCCGTGGACCCGGCCGCCCGCGTGCCAACGAATCGGGCACGATATCGACAATTAGGTAAGCCAAGGCCACCTACCAAATATGATCGGGAACCTCGAGGCAATGGATCGCATATCTTTGATGATACAGTAAGGAGCAAACTGTCAGGTTCTAATAGCTGCGTATTAAGCAGTCACCTCCTTTTGCGGCGTAATATTTCACTGTGTTGCACAAACCTAGTCCTGTCACATACGTGGCTGAGAGGTAGGGTCTCCACGGTCACGTGTAGCGCGCCTCGCTCGCTTCGCGCCACAGCCTCGCGGGATGCGCCATCTGACCTTCACTGGCGCCTGTCGACCCGTCCACTTCTCTGTAGCGCGGAGGCGTCTCTTTGGTCTTCCATGCCGAGTTCAAACACCGTGTCAATTATTGTCGCCTTGGTCTCCTTCGATCAGGGAAATCCCAAGTCGAATAGCTGAAATGTGGCGGAAATATGTCGCTTGATCCTTTGGCGCAGCGTCCAGCAATTTCGCCGGCCAGCTCCGGACGAGCATCGCCGGTAGCCAGACAGCTTCGCCGTGGTCCGGAATATGGTGTGTATCATAGGAGCTTCCAACGCCAACATAATAAAATCGAAGTTAACTATTGAATGAAATAGAACTCTATAGAAAGGATAAAACCTTTCGGAGATACGCTTCTGGAGTTGAACGAGCCCTGTTGTTATTTGACACGACGGAACAGGAATGGGCAGATTACATTTCGTTTCTAGGCCGCCTTTTGAAGGCACTCCAAGCCCGCACAACGACCAACATCGGACCTGTACCACACAAGGCCCTCGTTTCACAGAGACTCGCCCAATGTCTCAATCCTTCTCTACCATCCGGTGTTCACCAAAAGGCACTAGAGGTCTATGGGTTCTTGTTCTCCATGATGGGGAAGGACAACCTTGCCAAAGATCTCCACCTATTCTTTCCAGGCCTGGCTCCGACGTTATCTTTTGCATCCTTGTCTGTCCGCCCCGCTTTCCTCTCTTTGTTTGAGGACTTCGTCTTGCCCCTGGATTTCTGGGTGTTACGGCCGGCCTTGAAAAGCATCATATTAAGCCTTCTGCCCGCTCTAGAAGAAGAGTCGGCTGAAGATTTTGATCGTGTCTTCAAGATCCTGGTAAAGCTCAAAGAGGCGGTCCGAGAGAACCGGGAGATTGGGTCTTCGAAAATCGAGCAAGGGGACTCTACATTTTGGCAATGTTTTTTCCTCGCAGCTATTACCAATCAATCACGCAGGCCAGGAGCCCTGGCATTCCTTATGCGGTCTCTTCCTAAGCTTGGCCCTCTAGCACGTCGGCAATCTAGTGCAGGCGGCTCTGAAGACGAACCAAATCTACCGCCCCCCGCTGAAGGAGTGATCTCGCCCGAACCTGGGCTTCTCGTTCGAGCATTTACTGCCGGTCTTGAAGATCAAAACCTTCTGATTCAGAGAGGGTTTCTTGACTTGCTCGTTACCCACCTACCGTTGGATTCGCCTGTGCTCCAGAAACGCATACGTGCAGAGGATCTGCAACGCCTTGTCGGAGCAGCTGCTGGTGTTGTGGCCAGAAGGGACATGAGTCTGAACAGGAGACTCTGGACATGGTTTCTTGGACCTGATCCGCCAGCTGATGAAGAAAACGGGCAATTGAAATCACCAGCCAGCGGTCAAAATGCCCGCGCAGGTGACCTTGGCTCCTATCACGCTGCATATTTCGCCCGCTTTGGCTGCCACCCGTTGACGAGGAGTATATTGGCTATGATCAATAAACCTAGCTCCTCTGCGCCTCAGCGAGCAAGGCCACTTCGAATCTGCCTTTCTCTCATGGATCGATGGGAGGTTGGTGGACTCCTCGTCCCGGAAATTTTTATCCCCGCTCTTGAGAGCGTCTACCAATATGGTGAGATCAGCACGAAATCTCAGCTAGATGAGGTTTTGCGTAGTACGAGCAACTTCTTTGATGGGGTTGAGAGTGGTTTAATCTGGGGCAAGGTTGTCGAGTTAATGACCACATCTCTTCGGCCAGGCGCAGAGAACCCATCGGACAGATTAAAGAGGCTAAAATTGGTACGGTTCATCATAACCAATTTCAATCTCAGAGAAGAAGAAATGCTCTTGTGTCATATACCGCTTGCTGCACTTACCATATTATCGATGCTCTCCGGATGCGCCACATCAAAGAGAAGGGCTGCAAATATAGACAATGCTGCAATCGAGTTGGCCTTTTCAATTGCAGACTCCCTCATCCAACTTCTTCATGAGAGAGCTTTCCGCCAGACTAAAGAGTCCGCTGAAACACCAGCTGGCTTGGATAAAGTTGTACAGCAAACTGTCCTCACCAGAATAAGCGACTTCTATGTCAAGCACGATGGAAACCTCGAGGCCTCCCCGCAGCCTTTTGAGCCACAGGTCCTCAGTCTACTGTTGTTACGCGAATGCACTGGGCTTTTTAGCGATGCACTATGTTCTAATGCTCCTCGTGGCATCCTGGAGCATGCAACAAAGACTCTTTGTTCTTTGGTACATAAGCTTCCTGGCTCGATTCTTGCCGGCAAGGTCGAGCTTCTACCAATTTTCCTCGAGGTCTTGGGAGCCGATGAAGAGCCAGGAAATGACCAGAGAGACGTATCCTTCCCTGTCATTTCAGCCGTCGCCACTACCTTGGCTGCATTCCAAGAAACTGGAGCCGCCAACCCGGTAGTTCCCCCTTCTGAGATGCCGCCACTGATTCACTCAATGGTATCATGCCTTTGGAGATATCTCTCCCCTGTTATGCCCAAGTATCATGTCGAGACAGTCCGTGTCCTGTGGCAGTTACAAGCTCTTACTCCGGCAGAGCGACACGTGGAAGCATCCATTACGGCGTTGATGTCCACTTCGGTGCTACTAGAAAAAAATGGCCCGGAAGTATCCGCCGAAGCTGGACGCCGCTTTGCCGTTATATGGAGCCATACTATGCACGAACAAGAAGCATATGCAGAAAAAAGTGGTCGCAATTCTCGTCGGCGCTCTGCAGCTAACACCGCGCTGACGATGCTCGCCGGCTCTATCAACATTTACCAACTGATGTTGACTCGGCCTCTTGTGCGAACACTTGACGCTCTTGCAGAAGAAGAGACAGAGCTGTTTGCTTTCGTGAAGACCTGGCTTAGAGATCTGCCGAGCCTGAACAGAGTGTTTTGGGTTGTGGCAGTGCATTTGAGCCCGCTGTTACAACATCAATCTGAATCCGAAACGGAAAAATCAAGCTCGACGAAAGACTCAACAACTACCTCGATAAAACGGCGCCAATGGCAACGTGCCTCCAAAGATTACCTATATTGGATGCAGACCCTTTCGAGAATTCTTAAGTGGGCATCCGACTATACTTGGGCTACTATTGCCTCAAATGTATTCGGGGTTCGAAATGGCGCCGAAACGGACAATCCGGAGCTGCCACTACCCATATTCTTTGCGCGCGTTTGCGTGCAAGCTTTCGAGCTCTCACTACTAGGGTCCTTCAGTGGAAATCCCATTGAGATCTCTTTGCAACGAAGTGCTCTAGCCATTATTCGTCAAATACTTCTCAGCCCGTGCGCAGAAACTTTAGGAGCCCTACATTTAGACGATCGGTTTATTAGCATCTTGATCAAGTCAGTGGACAAGTTTAACCCAGCCCTTCAAAGCTCCTTACTGCAAGTAATATTAGCAGCATTTCATGCCCGGGCACAAAACCAGCCTGCAGCGTCTACACCGGAGGGACGGCTTTCTTCAAGAGACGGACTTAGCGCCTCAACTGGACGGTCATCGATCACAAAAGATAGTGATGGCGTTGATTCGCCTCTCTCCTCCCAGAAACCTCCTTCACAACTCGTTGATTGTCTTCGTGTGGGATTCTCCAGTCCCTCGAATCGGGTTGTTCTGGATGACTGGGTAAACTTCCTTTCCGAAGTCTTCCCAGTATTTCCTGAGACCATGTTTCAAAATCTGCTGCCTCTCATAGAATGTTTCTGCGCTCAGATCAAACTCGCGTTCGGGCAGCTACAAGCAACATTTCAAGAGGCAACCATCCCCAAGCATGAAGCACCAGAGTCGACACTAATATCGTTGATGAACGGACTCGAGCAAACATTAGCCAGGGCGCATGAACGACTCTTGCAAGATGAAGCTAAAAGTGCAGCGTCCAAATCACCCGAACAGCCCCAGGGATTTTTTGGCAACATGGTCTCTGGCGTCTTCTCGTCGGATGTCCAACAAACTCGCTCGGCAACTGCAAATAGCAGATTGAGTGTGCTTCTTTGCTTTCAAGACACCGTCCGCATGTGTTTCGAGATATGGTCTTGGGGCGGCTATGGTAGAGACCATCTTCCCCCTGACCCGACGTCCTTTGCATCCTTCAACCACACGGCCTTAAGAATGCGTAACAGAGCAAGACGAATACTAGAGCACCTATTCGCAGCAGAAACACTCGAATGCCTCGAGACTCTCGTATCACGCTGGCGCGACTTAGGTGATAGGAAAGGCGAGCACGCAGCGATATTTGGTCTTCTGAACGTTCTCAATGGCTCCCGTCCAAAGAATACCATTCCAACGATTTTCAACGCGATATATGGCCGGACCCATCCCGGCTCTCTGGATGCACTTAGGGTGTCGACGCTCACATCCGATCTAACGGACTCTAACCTAGCGCTCTTCCTTGTCGAGTACACCCGCTCCTTGGAAGACGATGCAATGGACGAGATTTGGGCAGACTGCATCGCGTTCTTGCGAGACGTGCTCGCGAACCCCATGCCGCATCGTCAGGTCCTCCCAGTGTTAATTGAATTCACAGCTACGTTGGCGGAAAAGGTCGACAATACGAATTTCGGGGACCAGCGGAAGTTGCGAAAAGAGCTTGGGGTGAGTATAGATATCTCGGTTTTCCTAAGTGCGCGAAAGTAGCTTACAGTATTCTAGGACATCTTTTTACGGTTGCTGGCTGCATCATTTACTTCCCGCTCACTTAGCTTCCTTCAGGAACCGTCGGTGCATCACAACAGTGGTAACTCAAAGCTGAGTGAGAAGGCGTCGAGGGATGGTAATTTTGACATTCTCCCTAGCCTCGCCACAGTCGCTCCGACCATTCCTCTTGTGCTCGGAGACAATGACCGTGTTGCTAATGCCGTTGCTGGCATCTCGACAAGCATTCTTGGGCCGGCGATGAGAGCGAAGGTGTTCCCAGAGAACGTGTCCTCGCCGTTACTAGATCTTCTTTCGAAGTTATCGCACATCCCGCAAGCATCGAAGATATGGAAAAGGGACATCTCAGAAGCGTTTAGTGATGCTAGGTTCTTCTCTACCCCTTTAGATTTGGTCAAGGACTACTGGATAGCTATCCTACACGAGTGGATCCTCAACGATAGAGATCGGATTCCTGAGCTGCTTTCACGTCTGTCGCCACCGACGACGGCTGGAATTATGTTCGGCGTAGGTGCGACCTCCGCGCGTACAGACGCAGATCGCCGAACCCAACTCAACCTGCGAAGAACGGCCCTACTTGTTGTGGCTGCTCCAGATGAAGCCGTAATCCCGAACCTTAGCGGCATCACCGAGAAGCTAGCCGAGCTCCTGACAGCCACAACATCAACATCGCCATCATCAGCGACAAGAGCGGAAGTGTTTCTACTCCTCCGCGCCCTCGTCATTAAGCTCGAGCCCGTCCATCTTGCTGCGCTATGGCCGATCATAGATAATGAGCTACGACTAGCCCTTCTCTCGCTCCTCCCAGATGACGACGCAGGCGAGGTTTACAACAGTTCGGCCGTGGTTCACGCCTCGAAGATGCTTGACGTTCTCGTTGCTCTCGAGCCAGATGAGTTCCAGCTACACGAATGGGTCTTCATCACCGACACTATCGACGCTGTCTACCGACCTCCTAATTGGCAGCCTACAGCTATCGTGGACGATCTTGCCGAAGCGCTGAGTAATGCAACCACAAGTCCGCTCGAGTCTCACGCTTTTGCTCTGCCGGCTCAGCCCGCCTCAACGGCAGAAAGTAGCGAACCGTCTCGTCGCCCGCTACTAGACCGGTTCATGCAAGATTTGGATGCTGCAGATGTGAAAGCTATGCCTAAGCAAGAGTTGACTCTCCGAGTTCTCAGGCCATACATGGGGCAGTTAAGCATTTCCGCCTTCGAAGCTACGTATAGCGCGAGCAAACCTGACAGAAAAGCGTGTATGGAAGGCCTAGTGAAGGATCTATTTGACATAGGTGGGCTCTAATAGACTTAGGGAACCAAATAGACTGAAACGACATTAATAATTTCTATTCCGCCCGCCTTTATTTTATTCGTGAAGTCTATGTTCACGCTTTCCTGCTACTACTAGGCCCCGCGTTGTCCTCGGATCCATCTCTCGGTAAACGCAACCCCATTAACCCCAGCATGTTTCCAGTAGGACCAGCCATGCCCGCCTGACTCTTGAAGCTCTCGAGGATGTTTTTCGCAAGGTTGGCATCAATATCGAGCTCGCCGGTGCTCTCCTCATCGGAGTCACCTGCCGCTTCAGCTATTGCTTTCGATTTTCCAGCAGCATTGCTCTTCGAGTCCAGGTTTAAAACGCCTGTAGATGCAAGTTCTGACTGGATGGCCATCATTTCTTCCTGAATTTTTTCGTCCTCTTCCATATCGTCTCTAGCATGGGAGTCGCCGTCGAGTTCCTCGACCTTGGAGATATGGCCAGAGGCCGTGGGGTTTGATTTTTCTGCTGGCGATGAATGCTTCTCTTGCTGGTCAAGTTCTTTTGGGCTAATGCCCATCATCTCCCGCATCATCCTATCAAACTCCTCCTCATCAAACGACACAGCCTTGTCTTCACTATTCGACTCACTCGCAGCCTCTTCGTCCTCCTCGTCCTCATCCACTTCATTCCTCTCCCACTCTCCATCCGCGCCCTCCATACCCGCCGACTCATCGTTAAGAAATGCCTCAAACCTCTCGACGGTCTTCCTCAACGTCTCCTGTGCTGCCTTGTCTCCAAATCCCCCATGAACTCCCGTCTTACCCTTTCCCTTCCTCTTCCCTGACAATTCCGCCTCAAATTCCTCAAAATCAATATCCAACCACCCCTCATCCTCGTCCACCTTCTCCCACCCTTCCATCTCCTCATGCGCTGGCACATGCTCCCCACCCTCGTCCATATCTTCCAGCAACAGTCCAATCTCGTGCACGCACCGCCTATCCCGGTGCGCCGGGTCCCCCAGCAGCATCTCGAACCCGCACGCCAGTTTCATGCCCATTTCAGCGCGCGTTAGCACTTTGACGTCTTTTTTGGCTTCGGCTTCGGCAGCCGCCGCGGCCACGGCGCCTTCCCACGCTAGCGGCGCGGAGAAGACTTGGCCGCGCAGCTGGGCATACCCTACTTTAGTGAAGCGCACGCTGGCCGTGACGAGATCAGACGTGTCGAAAATGAGGCTCGGTGTCTTTCCTCCTCCGCTGAACAGCGGCCGTAGAGCGACTGGGTCACG
Organism: Lineolata rhizophorae; assembly: GCA_010093515.1. Classification (NCBI taxonomy): domain Eukaryota; kingdom Fungi; phylum Ascomycota; class Dothideomycetes; order Lineolatales; family Lineolataceae; genus Lineolata; species Lineolata rhizophorae. Next base: position 1,001,892 of record MU001675.1, on the reverse strand, counting down.
TAGGTAGAAGGCCTCAATTGCCGGCGAGACGTAGGCCGGATTGTTACGCAGGAGAGCGGCGAGTTTGAGCGGGAGGGTGACGAGTGCTGTATGCAGGGAGTTGCGAATCTCGTCGGGATAGTTACGCAAACGGAAGAAAGCCTCGGATTCGATGAGGGGGGAGGTTACTAGAGACGAGGGCGACTTATGGATGAAGGCGAGAGCTTCGAGGAGGGTCGGATGGCAGGTCTGAAAGGGAGAGACGCGTGGAATGATGTGCAAAGAGCCGGCGTTGAGCCAGACCTATGATTATAGTTAGTAGTGGGGTCTAGTGGAAAGGTGCCTACCGTAGTGGGCTTACTCTATTCTCGGCGATTTCCGGATTGAGCCATGTCGGGAGGACGTTGGCGGCCTCTATGAGGAGAAATTCGCCGTCCATGTCGAATATGCGCACCCATGCTTTTAAAAATTGCTTGCTTGTTTCTCGTAAGAGGTACACTATCAACCACTCATCTGCAATAGAATCACCAAAGTTTGTACTCCCACGGAGGAAGGCAGAGTCTATATCCCATGAGTTAGTTCTTGATCTATTCCACGACAATTTAATGTAGAATTGGCTTGCAGCTTACCTCGTTCTCTCACGAGTTCAAGTTTGAACGCATCTCGTTGCCAGATGTAATCCTTCAACAGACGTTCCGTCAGGCCTTCGGCGGCTCTCCTAAATTCTGTAAGTTTGGTCCGAGATTCCAGCGGAGATAGCTTGTCGTCGACCATATAAACAAGGTATTCCACCGTGTCGTCTGGGAGCCTCTTTGGGAACCCTTCAAACCCCTCGTCGAACCACTTTAGGCCGTCGTCTGGTGCGGCGCCAGGTGGCACCTCCATAGTAATTTAATTCCGTAACGACACGGACCTCGCTAAGAGTTGTACGGTGATTCCAGAAGTTTTGGAGATTTTGATACTCAAGCTGCCGCAGCCCACGGATTTCGATAGCCGCGGCCGGATGTCAATGTCCGGTATAATTTAGTGCGCAAATATTATTTCTTCCAGCTACACATTTGTCTTTCGCAAGCTCGCCCGGTCTTAAGGCTATTCCGCATTTGAGATTCAATATCAGACCTGCTGATTGTATGATGGCGAAGTGACGACGGATAAGATCTTGTGGCGGTGGCATAGTCATGTGATTTCAAAAAATTGGCGGAGTTGGCCCATCTCGTCCGCCGAGCCGCGAGCTACCCGCACCTTGCAGGCAGAGCCGAGCAAAGGCGCGCTATGGTAAACAAACACGCTCCCACCACCCACACGCTATTCGCAAAACCACCCTCCACCACAGAATCTAGCGAAAGGTTTCTCTTCGTGTGTACATTAATTATTTGCTCATGATTGTATCTCGCCTCCAATAAATTCATTCGACACTACGACCTGCACACCATGGCGGACCGCTTCCTCGACACGCCGCGCACAGAAGTGGGGGACATGACGGTCGCCCACGACGGCCAATTCGAGCTCTCGATGGAGCCCTCGTTCCACTCGCCCGCAGACAAAGGGAACGACCTACTCGCACACATGCGCGGCGTGCAAGCCGGTGCGGGCTTTGCTACGCCGCGCAATCCTCTCGCTGTCCGTCGCGCCAACATGCCCGCTGCGGCGCAACCCAAGAATGAATTCACACCACTACTTCGCAGCGCGACCAAGAACCGCATCATGGAGCGTGGCGGCGACGTCTCCTTCACCGACTTTAGCGCTGCAAATGACTACACGACGGGCAGCGCGCGCAATGGTGGGTCCGGCTGGCGACGACAATCAGGCGTACCACGCGGCGGCCGGCGTCGCTCTAATGGCACCGTCCTGGCGGATAGCTCAGCGCTCCCCGAGGCTAGTAGCTATATGTCGGGAGACCCCAACTCGAGCTCCATCGACAACGACGGCGGCACGACGCCCGGCCCGCCGGCGCCAAGCAGCTCTGCTGTGTCGACGCCCATGTTAGCGCTCCCTGACCGGCGCGGTGGCGGAGATGGTGTGCTCGACGGTGGGAATGTTCTCACGCTGCGTGAGCAGGAGGCGCGGCTGGAGCAGATTGACAAGGAGAACTTCGGGCTGAAGCTGAAGATCCATTTCTTGGAGGAGAACTTGAGACGCCAGGGGCCAGAGCTTAACAATACGGCGATCAAGGAGAATACAGAGCTCAAAGTGGACCGCATGAAATTGCAACAAGAAGTTAAGCGCTATCGGAAGAATCTCACGCGCGCTGAGGATGATCTCGAGCAATATAGGCAGCATCTGAAGGAGTATGCAGAGAAGGTGAAGCGGAGGCACGCAGACGAGGGCATGCGCGAGGAGATGGACGAGTTGCGAAGGCTTGCCGAGGAGCGCGACGCCGAGATCAACGAGCTGCGCGAACGCCTCGTAAATTCGGAGAAAGATCTCGACGAGGTAGAGAAGTTGCGCGATGATGTTGCAGACCTAGAGGCTGAGCTTCGGGACAAGGATCGTGCCCTCGAAGAGCGGGATGAACACGCCCAGGAGATGCAAGACAAGCTCGAAGCTGCCGAAAGACAGTGCAATGATGTCGGGGAGTATAAGGCGGAGCTCCAGAGTAAAAAGCATGCTCTTGAAGAGAAGGAGGGGCAGATTCAGGCATTAGAGGGCAAACTTGAGGCCGTCGAGAAACTGCACGATGATATCGCAGACTTGGAAGCCGACTTGAGAGACAAAGATCATACCATTCAAGAAAGGGACGACCTGATTCAGGAGCTGCAGGAGAAAGTTCAAACTGCTGAGACAAAAGGACGAGATGACGACGAGAAAAATCAACTCATTGGCGAACAACAGGACCAAATAGCTGCCTTACAACAAGAACTTCGCGAGACTAAGATGCAGAGACACAAAGACCTCGAGCAGCTACGGAAAGAGAAGTCCGATGAGCTCGACCAACTACACAAAGAGCAGCGCGAAGAGCTCGATCAGATCCGACGGAGTAAACGCGAGGAGCTCGACCAGATTCAGCAGCAAGTCGACGTTCTTCGAAGCTCCGAGTCGCAATATCGTGAGGATTACGAGCATCTCCAGCAGGATCTCGAAGCTGCTCTCGACTCTGAAGAGGCCGTTAAAGCCGAATCTCGCAATTTTCAACAGCATCTTGATGTCCTTGAGATTGAGAAGTCAGCTGCTCTCGAAGAACGCGAACAAGTCTTCCGCTCCGTCCAGCGTGACTTAGAGAACGAGATTCGAAGCCTTCAACGTAGGCTGGAAGCCAGCAATCGAGAGAAACAGGAAGACATCAGGTCACTAGAGGATCGTCTACACCTTGCAGAATCCAACGGCGATAATCAAGCCCAGTTAGCGCAACAGGCAGCCCGGGAGACGCACGAACAGCTACGCCGTGTAACGAGGGAGAAGGATGCGGAAGTGGAGGCTCTACAAGCTCGGCTTGATACGGCGACCTCGCTGCAGGACGACCTTGAAGATCAATTGAACAATGTTCGGAGCATGCTACACGAGCGCGAGGCCGAGATCGAGACGCTCAAAGCGACAGACCAGACGCGCTTTGCGACCGCCGACGAGCAGGTGGAGCAACTTCGATCCGCCCTCAGGGAGCGCGACCGCCAAATGTCGCCCATGAAAAACTACGGTCATGAGCGCGACGCTGCTCTGCGCGAAGTTGAGAAGCTGCGGGCCTCTCTAGAAGAACACAACAGGCAGCTCTCGCCGCTAAAGAAGTCGGTCGCCTCTTACAAGGCGTCGCTATCGGAATTGACCCAGTTAAAAGCCACCATTGGGGACCGCGACCGCGAGGTCAAGAACCTACGGAAGACACTAGGGGAGAAGAACGATGAGCTGCATGTCCTACGCCAGTCCCTCGACGAGCCGGACTCTCAGCTCGAGCCCTTGCAAATGCTCGTCGGGCAGCGCGACCAGGAGCTCGAGAACCTACGCAAGTCCCTCAGTGGCAAAGATGCCGAGATCGACATGCTGGTGCAGGAGCGCGATTACCAATTAAGCAGCTTGCGTGCCTCGCTGGACTCGCGCAACGCCGAGGTCGATTTGCTGCAGCGCGAGGCGGAGGACCATCGCAAGCGCGTCCAGGAGTTGCAGAAGGCGCTCGACGCCTCGGCCCACGACCATGACGACGAAGTGCGCATCCTCGAGATGAGCATCGACAACCTCGAGGTCGAGAGGTCATCGCTGCTTTCCCGCATCTCGTCCCTGGAGAGCTCTGCCTCTGATGCGTGCAAACTGCGCGCTGACCTAGACCATCTTCGCGATAACCTCGAGCGCGGCGCCCGTGATCGCGACGCCCTGCGTAAGCAGGCAGCCTCACTCAAGCACGACATCCAGGCCATGGAGCGGAACGCTACGAACTCCACAGCCACCGAGAGCGGCCGCCTGAAGGAGCTTTACAACATGCTGCGCACGACCAAGCTCGAAGCGCAGGACCTCGCGCTACGGCTCTCCGAGAAGGACGATGAGCTGTGCAAGCTGCGCCGCGATGCGCGCGAGCAACTGCATGACAAGGACAAGGCCGCCAAACTGGCGCGGACCCGCGCGGAGGAGCTAGGCCACGACATCATAGAGTTGGAACGGCGGCATGCCGCCGAGATCAAGGGCCTCGCAAGGCAGATTCAGTATCTCAGGGCGAAAGTGGTTAGGGAGGAAGGGTTCAGACAGGCGCTCGCGTGGGAGAAGAGGTGGTTCGTGCTGCAGGTTGAGACATTCACCGCTTGGTATGTTCTTGGTGACACTTTTCACTCCCTAGTCAAAGTTTACGTATCGCACGCTGTCCACAAGTCGCTAACGTAAGTCCCTAAAATAGCAACAAGGCAGACCTCCGTCTGCTGTCCGACATGGGTATTGTACCGGACCGCTCGCTCCGCGAATCGCGGCCGTCGCTCCGCACTGTCAGCACTATGGTCCTAGCCGCGGTGCGCATGCGCAAGATGCGCGAGGAGTGGGCTAGCAACAAGAAGCTACACGAGGCACTTGTTAAGAAGCTCGAGTCAATGAGGAGAGTGTCAAGGCGAAATGCAGTGTCCGCGCTGAATCGGTGAATTAGTCTGTCCCATTGTAAGGGGCTATTTGGTGAACGGACCGGATTGCTTTTATTGCATACGCTGGAAACTAGACGTTTGTTTTTAAAAGGCGGGGCGCGTGCTCTAAAGATCTTTTTCTTGTTCATATGCACACCTTTGGGGGTAGCAATAGGCTGCTGCAATTCCAAATGCATGAAGCCGATACATTCATAGTAATGATGTAAGGGGGACATTGTTCACATCGAAACGTAGTCTTCGATTAGTTATGTTTAAGTACGGCCTAGCCGACTATCTCTCCAGCGAAACTTTCCCTCTCACCAGAGAAAGCCCACGAAGGAACGGACGGCCACCTAGAAATACAATATGCAACCCGGCGCGGCCTTCCAACCACTCATTACATTTCCTACGCTTCAAGTGTCTAACCACCGAGATATAATAGTCCCCAGGCAGGTGTAGACCTCACATGTCCCAAGTCAGCATATCCCACGACGGCGGTTCCAGTGGAATGATACCATTAGGAAATGAGCCCGCGGCCCGCGCAGCCTCATAAGCAGCTTTTTCCTCCTCGGTGTGGTTGGATCCATAAGCGCCCTGGACGGGCGAAGGAGGTCCATCCGGGAACAAAATGCGCTTCCAGTCATTGCCCTCGCGACGACACGGCTTCCCATCAATATACTGCACTGGCTCTCCGTGCCAAGTGGATAACTTCCCAGTCCTAGCGTCCCTCGTCGTTTCGCCCCCGGTAGCGCCGTTAGTCATCGGGGCGGCCGCATTCTGTGCAGGCAAAGGGCCGATTGGGGCCGACGGTTGCGAGAATCCATTTGCAAACGGATTGGGCCCAAAGGTGCCGGGCTGAGCCGGTCGGCTGAATGGTGAAGGTCCGACGGCGGTAGCGTTCGGCCCGCTCAGAACACCGAAACTGGTAGGACCAGAAGGCACTTGAAACGCGGATTGTTCCGTATCGAAAGGGGAAGAGGATTGAAATGTGCCAAGAGTCTGGCCTTGAGGGAGGAAGCTAGTCTGCTGTTGCTGATTGGGTTGAGAGGTCGGGAACGAGGGTGCGCCAAATCCTCCGCCACTAGCAGGTCCTGCTTGAACCAGCGAGGGATGCCCAAACCCAACTACGCCACCTTGCTGCTGAGTACCACCAATCGGAGCAGGCCAACCTGACCTAGCCACTCCAAGATTCGAAGTGCCAGGAGAAGCTGTGGGAGTGGATCTCATGAAAGCTGCATCACCACCTGGAATGTTGGATTGCTGGCGCCCGGAAGTGGTGGCCTTGCAGATATCGATGCGGTTTGGGTGTTCGTGCTCACCGTCAATTATATATCGGCAGGCTCCGGGGATGTCTCTTAGCACGCTGTGAATGTGCTGTTGGACTCTGTCATCCGCCTCTTTTTCCAATTGGATCTGAGGGTTGTTAGCGAAAACGTCGAGCTGAAGGCAACAGGTTTCTCACGGCTTGGGCTGTGTCCCCCTGGCTCATGCCCTTGTAGAACATAGCACGAAGCTCTTCGGGGCTGAGTTCGATCGGATAGCCACCAAAGAGCTGGCGAGGAGCATCGCGGCCTGGCCCATAGGCAGAACACGGCCAAAGCGGGCGTTCAAATCTCAAGTCGGTCTCAATAGCGTCGGGAACAATGAGATAACTGCTTTGCGTGATCAGTTCAACTGGCTCAGCGAAATGGTCGGAAAGGTAGAAACACTTACGGAAGGTTGTCAAGCGGGAGGTCTCTTGCATCCCGCCTATTCCCCCCGCGGGGCTGGTTACGACCTAGGCAGGGAAACAACTCGGGTTAATGAAGTACCAAGGCTTTGTATATGAGCGCGTAGAAGGCAAGATAGCCAAAACATACTCTGAGGGCCGCGGAATACATCGTGTTGAGGTTGGGGCTGACCAAAACGGGTCTGAGTCTGGCTTTGGTTTTGGCTTCGGCTTTGGCCCTGGGGCGGACCGCGTGGGGCGTTCTGATTTGGGGCCCAGTTCTGGGCGCCGCCGCCAGTGGGATGGTCAAACCTGCAGTTCTCTGCGTGCCGTGGTTAGTTTCCTAGCGTTTAAAGTGTGCCTGGTGAACTGACTGCCAAATTTGCAGTTGCCTTGGAGGAAGAACTTGCATACGACCATGTCGCTCTAGTAGCTCGTGATGCGCAAGAGGGAAACACAGCGACCGCGCCAGACGAGCAGGACGCGTCGTCGCACGTGACGCCACGCGCAGTGCGTACGGTTGGTGTGATGAGCAGGGGAGGAGGATGCGTGCTGGTGAGAAGTAGGGGGTATAATGGAGGTAAAGGTCGTTTTGTCAGGACTTACGTTGACGAGAGTGGTGAAAGCCGCGCTTTTGGCGGCGCGCAGGTCTCAAAGTATTGTCAAAGGGAAGTCCAAGCGACGGCGCAAAAGACTGATGATTCGCGCCGGTCCGCGCTAGATCCCCGCACAGCCAAGCTTTATTGTGTTAAGCTTGCCAGGTACTTACTACGTAGGTACACTAGACCACTAGAATTTTCTACGGATATCAGGAGAAGTGGCATCCAATCACGTCATCAACCTCGTTAGTTCACGAACAAGAGGCACGATATACCTACAGCAGATATAACAATTGGCATCCTTAATTAATTGTATATTACAAGGACAGCTTGTAAGCATATATAACTGAAGAAATTTTACGAGTGACTACAACTAGCACAATATGCTCATTGACAAGTTATCAATATATCTACATCTATTGACTTTGTTGGATGTAATCACACCAGAAATTCAAATGATTGAATAACAAAGGTCTGCAGGAGTTGCGTCTTAAAACGATTACGTACGATATGATCCGTTTAATGGAGGGGGTAGAAGGTGAGCGAGGCTCGCTCGAATCTAGCAGGCAAAATGAGGCGCAGCTCGTAGGCATCGAGAATAAACTAATAGAATACGGGCGACCAATGAGCCGTTGTGGTAGCAACTAACGTTTGACGCCAGCAAATGGCAGACCACCTAACGCCTGAGACGCTTCCCTCATCTCATTCAAAGGTCCTATCTCCGTGCCCTGCGCAATAAACAGGAGTCATTTCCTCGCCGTCTCCACTGTCCTCCCCTTTCTCTAGCTCCGGTTCCACTCTATTATTCCAGAACAAGGCCACCGGCACGGCCACCAGCTCGACTTGAGAGCAACTCATGCCCGGGCAAATGCGCTGGCCGAACGGCTAGGGAAGATACGCTTTATCCGTATCCGGGAGCATAAGCTCATCCTCAATGTTTCTCGCACTTCCTTCGGGAAACGATACGAAGCACTTAGGATCCGATTCGAAGGAGATCCTTGGCCCAATACCGACGTTGGCGTGAACTGTGGTATGGGGCGGAACAACGTAATTTTTGGCGCCGACCTCAAGAGGCTTGGTTGAGTCGTCGGATGTCTTGACGAGCTGGCCTAGTGGCAGTGAAGCAAGGTTTCCATCTGAACTGGGATTATCCAAGGGGCGCGTTTAGATAGGCACCGTTTTGAAACTACAAATGTTGCCCGACATCTCTTCAATTTGTGGAGACACTCGTAGCTTCAGATGGAGACATCGTCAGACGGGATGTAGCGACGAATCTCTTCCACCATCCATTACTGAGTGGCGGGTTCTACGGCTAAGAAGACCAGCATGTGTGCCAGTGTGATGGCAGTGGCGTCGTTCCCGGCAAACGCGTAGACCTACAAGTCGCTGAGGATTTCTTGCTCTGTCAAGGCCGGCTTCTTAGATCTCGCCCCTTCGCGCCTTCTCTTTGAGCCTGATCACATGCTTGAACCAATGCAGTCACGAAATTCGATGAACTCTGCTCTCCATGAGCAATACGGTTTCTCTCCTCTTTAATCAGTTCAGAGACATAATCTCTGAAATCATCATCCGCATGGCCAGCGATTTGTCAGGATTTAGGTAACTACCACCACTATAACGGCTTGCCTCCGAAGACGATGATTGGGATGAAATAACTAATCATCATCGACAGAGAATTCCTGTACGTAGTTGCAATGTTCTTGTCTGATCCCGAAAAATCCTGGCGGACCTCCTCATGGACTTTGAAAAGATACGACTTCGAAAACAAGGGGGCCGCGAGAACGTTCAAGGTGAATGTTCTCGCGTCTTCGGAGAGTCGACCGTATAGGCTTAGACGCTCGCCCGGTCCAATATCTACCTAGGCATGCTGTACGCTTGCTCTAGTGGCCCTTTCCAGACCAGTTCATGGTTCTTCTCCGCGAAAGTGGCAGCAGTAACTTTTCGATGCGTCTGCCATTCCTCGCCATCCGTGGTTGCAAGGTCTCCCATAACACGTCAAGGAATTTCATTTGTTCCAACTCTCTTCGGATATCATTCCGCCCCTGGACAATCTCGTGAATAGCTTCCGCATTAGACACGCACAGCCATTGCCACTAGGGGTGACAAGCATGAATACATCCCCTAACTCCAAGTAGACGAGGTGACTCTCTGTAGCTCCCATCCTTTGAAGTATAAGAAGGGTAAAGAAGCCTGAGCAGAAGGGGATATTCTGACAGTAGTCGACGATGGTATTGCCGAATAGAAGCCATAGTAGATTGATTGGCACCACGTATTGCACAATGTATGGTATGCCTGCTGAATCCTTTTCTGAGACCAAGACGAGGGCAGAAGGAAGCTGCATGGTCGAGTGCACCACCCCTGAGCCCGTCCAGCTAGCCCAATTAAAAGCAGGTAAAAAGGTTTTTCGCATATCCACTTAGCAGTTGAGCAGCGTGCTGGAAAGACGAGTCGCATTTCTGGGGAGGTAAGACAAACTTTTGCACGCGCTCTCGAGGGATAAACTCGTCTGACTTCCTGGGGCGTCCATGCAGGAGAGTTCTACCGCACAATAATGAAGTATCCTGCCGAGCAGCTAGGTGCTTTTCAGAAATGCGCAGCGTAAGCGGTACCAACCGTGCAGAATGTCTAGACCGATCGGGGGTCGCCATCGCGCTCGCGCAATGCAGATGCTACCGCAGCGCCCCTTGCAGGCCCTTTCCAGTCCCCGATCGGCCGCTAAGCCAAACCGCCCGCCTAGTAGCGATCCTTCCGTATATGGACTATTGTAGCAGGGTAGAGCACTTTACCTAGGACCAACACTTAAAGAACAAAGGAAGAGGCACGTCTTCACTGCTTCACGGCATCATGCGTTCGGGTTCAGAAAGGCACCGTTGTTTGCTAACTAACTTTTAAGTAATAAGAAAAGAAAAAGACAAGAAAAGGGGCAAAGAAAAGCTTTTGCGTGTGTGTGTATGCATAGCAAAGGCAACTTGACTTGTGTGTATATGTATGTAGAGAAGAAAAACCTAACATACTTAAAGGGGAATGAAGTCACGTGCAACTGGGGAAAGAAACTGCCAAAAGGGGTATTAGGGGTGGCGCCGCCCTGCTCCACTACTGTAGCAGGGTAGAGCACTTTACCTAGGACCAACACCTAAAGAACAAAAGAAGAGGGTCACGTCGTCATTGCTTCACGGCATCACGCGCTCGCGTATAGAGGAGCACTGCTGCTTGCTAACTAACTTTTGGTAATAAGAAGAGAGAAGGACAAGAGAAGGGGAGGGGAGAGAAAGGCTTTTGTGTATATATATTTGATTGGCAAAGGCAATTTGACTTGTGTGTGTTGTTGAATGAGCGTCTTGTGTGCGTAGAAGGAGAAAAACCTAACCTACTTAAAAGGAAAAGAAGTCACGTGCAAGAAAGAGGAAGCAATTGCCAAAAAGGGGTATTAGGGCTGGCGCCGCCCTACTCTACTACACTACACTATGAGGTGGGGTTGACCCTATTTGGGGTTGGGTCGGGTTCCCCCTTTAGGTTTAGCGTAATTTTATTGGGGTGGGATAAAAGGAGCTTTTTATTTTCTTTAAACCCCCCCCCCCCCCCTTAGGATGGGATTTTGGAATTGTATAATGTATTGTAGTAGAGCAGGGCGGCGTCACCCTCAACACCCCCTTTTTTTTTTTTTTGGGATAACTGCACGTGATTTGATTGCGCCTTTTATGTATGCTAGGTTTTCTTTCCCTCTCACAACACAACATTCACACTTCAATTTTTTCTCATTCAAAAGCTTTTCTTTCCCTTTTCTTTTGCTTTCTTCTTCTATCACTCAAGAGTTAGTTAGCATACAAAAGTTGCTTCTCCGATCTAGAAAACACGATGCCGTGAAGCAGTGAAGACGTGACTCCTCTGTTCTTTTGTGCTCTTCCTAGGTAAAGTGCTCTACCCTGTTACAGTATGGCCATAGCGCTGGCGATGAAACCAATAGTATTACGTAAGGCGATAGATAGCCGATCGATACTTTGACCAATAGATATCAATAGTTATTGATTAGCTAATCAATAGTTGTCGACTACCCTGCTTAAGCATATAAAATTCTTACTCCTATAATATTAGTGTTAGTATATATAGTTCCTAGCTACTAGTATGATACTAGTAGGGGACAGCCGAGCCATATATATATATATATACGAACTAATTAATATTATTGTTCCGACTTGGCTAAAAAGACTAGCATGGTATCGTACCTTAGTACGATGCTACTAGCTAGGAAATATATATATACTTAATTACAAGCCCAAATTTTTGTACGAAAAATGAAGCAAGATAATTCTTTGAAGTATAAACAGCATATATTATATGTTGAGATAGTAGAGTATTTAAATGCTGCGGAGCCGGAAATATTGATAATACAATCGATAGATACCGATAGATGCTAAGTATTTATTAGTTGCTATCGACATAATCATCGACCGCCCTGTATGGCCATACTACTACCCACCAAAAAAAGGGGTTGATGATAGCAATTTAGATGACACTAATTGACCCTAATGCCAAAACCCAAACCCATCCAAAGATCTCGCTCTAGTAGAAATCTTAAACCCTGACCCAAAAGGGTTCGGGGGGTGTCGACTACACCCCGGCCCCACTCCACCTCATTATTAGTATCTTAACTATGATCCCAAAACTCCACCCTATAGGGAGGCACGTACGCAGCACGTGATCCAACCCCGACCTTACTTCGACTAAGGAGGGAATCTCTTATAAACCTTTAGCCGGTAGATGCCGAGTATTTATAACAGGTTTTTGAAGGTTCCTCCTACCCTGTCCTCCCCCGATAAAATTGCGCAAAATCTAAAAAGAAAACCCTGTCCAAGCCCTAAGAGGGTAAACCCCACCATATTATAGACTATATTCCTAGCTATATAGTTGGAAAATCGAAATATACCCCTTATATTTCGTGCGGCGAACGAGGTCATAAAATTAATATTACCCCTAGATTTATTTTGTTTATCCGCTATGTCTACCGCCCTATAGCCACGTGACATCCGTGCCACTAAGTAGGGGTTATCATTGATTCGCGTATATGGAGTAAGACAGAAAGTTTACTTCATCACTTGCCGCTGCCTACTGTAGCGGGGTAGAACACTCTACCTGGTAATAGCACAAAGGGACATCATGTAACCACGTCGTCACGTTCTAACAGCATCGTCGTGTCTTGGTTTTGGGACGCAACAACTGGGTTTTTTAAAAGGAAGGTAAGAGGGTGAGGGTGTAACAAGTGGTTTTGGTGGCAGTGAGAAGGTTGTGTGTGTAAAGAGAACTAAGATGAGAGTCAAATACAATCAAGGAGGTTTGTGAAACTCACGTGCTGGGGGAAAAGAACGGGGGTTCTTCTACACTACTTTACTAGAAACCTCCGGTCTTTAGCCTGACGGAAGAAAGAGCTACATATCAGGTAAATCCCTAGTTCCAAGATTAGAATCATACGCTATTGAATACACTACGCCTTGCCTGTTCCGCCGATATGTATTAACCAACCCCTACCCCTACCAACCCGCCCTACCAGGGAAAACTCCCAAAACCTACTTAGGACCCCTACGGTATAGGTAAGGCCCTTATTGGCCCTCCCCTAGTGTAGTAGAGTAGGGCGGCGCCACCGCTAACACCCCTTCTGGCAGTTTGTTTTCTCAGTTGCACGTGACTTCTTCCCCTTTTAAGTAGGTTGGGGTTTTCTCCTCCACTACAAACGATAATTCACTCATTTATTCAAATACATACAAGTCATGTTGCCTTTGCTATATATACACACTGTAGCAGGGTAAAGCACTTAGCCTAAGACCCACACTTAAAGAACAAGCGAGCAGGAGTCACGTCCTCACTGCTTCACGGCATCATGCGTTTGAGTTCGGAGGAGCACTGCTGCTTGCTAACCAACTTTTGGTAATAAGGAGAGAAGGGAAGACAAGAAAAAGAGCAAAGGAAACTTTTGCGATTGTATGGAAGGCAAAGGCAACTTGACTTGTGTGTGTTGAATGAGTGAATTGAGTGAGTGTTGTTGAGGGAGAAAACCCAACCTACTTAAAAGGAAAAGAAATCACGTGAAAGAAAGAAGAGGCAATTGCCAAAAAGGGGTATTAGGGTCGGCGCCGCCCTACTCTACTACAACACATACATAAAAGCTTTTCTTTGCCCCTTTCTTGTCTATTCTTATTACCAAAAGTTAGTTAGCAAGCAACGGTGCCTCTTTGAACTCGAACGCATGATGCCGTGAAGTAGTAAAGACGTGACGCTTCTTTTGTTATTTAGGTGTTGGTCCTAGGTAAAGTGCTCTACACTGGGAGACTTAGGGTCTCTATATAGAGGGTCTGTTGGGCATTCCGCTTACCCATTACAGTCTATTTTTTTCCACCACATGGTTAGCAAGCTTTAGCTCGGAAGTAACAAATTAGCAGCTATTAATGAAATGTAACACTATTATATTGTACAATAGGGAGGGTCTATGAAACCAAGGTTTAGATTTCTATTAAGGCGATATTTTTATTGGGGTTTAGGGTCTTAGCATTAGGGTCAATTAGGGTCCAATTAGTCATCGAAGTTACTACTGTATGCAGGGCGTAAGAGGTTACTTATCGTAAGGATATTGTAAAGTTAGTAAGGCAAAATTAATAGTGCATCTAGTAACATATTGTGAAAGGGAAAAAAAAAGAGGTAAGAGTAGACTAAATACATTTTCCGGGGGGTAGGGAGTCATGTTATATTTAAGTTTTTAGAAGGGGTTTGTCCCTATTAGTACTAGGATCCCTATTACATAAATCGAAAATCCTACTAGAGTTTTCAGCTCCTGGCCTGCCCTACCCCAATGGGACTACGCTGAATTTAAAGTGGAACTAGACCTAACACGGGGTCCCAAAACCCTAATCCCATAATCCTAGTGGTAATAGGGTTAAGTGACGTTGCGCTTTGCCAATTGTACATTTAGACAAAGGGTTTTACGCAACTCGACAATAACTGTAATAGCCGAATTAATAGCAGTAGCACATTTAGACAATTTCAAACCCCTACACCTACTTATATTCAAGAAACAGGTTTACGGAATATTGGAACGACTAACCATGTTCTATAATGGGGCAGTATTGATACTATTTTACATTAGGTCTGGTTCCGCTTTAGGTTTAGCGTAATCCCATTGGGGTAGGGTAGACTAGGAGCTGAAAACTCTAGTAGGATTTTCGATTTATGTAATAGGGATCCTAGTACTAATAGGGACAAACCCCTTCTAAAAACTTAAATATAGCTATATTACTGCCAACCCTTTTTTTTCGGTTGGTAGTAGTAATTCTGATGACCAATCAGACCCCAGTTGAGCCCAACGCCAAGACCTCCCACTACTAGAACTCAACGGCTTATCTACTTACTCTACCTATCCCCATAGGTTTTTCTCTTTTCACACACACACACACACATACACACACATATATATGCAAACCTGCTAGGTTGAACTGCTCGATGAGCCATAAAGCTGACGCGTATATCGCATATCCTGGTTAATCTGCACGAGTAGTTATCGTATTGATTATACGATGGAAGCGAACTGCTTCAATGCTGTTGATTCGGGACCCTATGGTTAGAACATTATACAAAGTGGAAAGTCGAAACCGAGATGTTCCATCATAAGCGCCATGCGCATACTTAAAGCGACTTGTGACCTAGGTGCTATACAGGCGCGCGGGTAACCCGACAAGTTACGATTGAGCTATTATGCAGGTTAAAATACTTGGTATCGTACAGGCGTTGCTTAGAACCGGGCGACAATTAATGTCGTGCAAAGGAATAGCATTAACAGCCCACATCTGTATTAACAAAAACAGCACTATGCAATCCCAACAAAAGCCCGCAAGACTTGGTTAGTGGCCAGCATTTATCCAAGGAGCATGCGCCTCGGGTCCTCAATGTAATCCTTGACCTATTGGTTTAGAAATGGTTAGTATTGCTCGTGACGTTTGATTAGCGACGTTACGTACCCTGACCAAAAACGTCACCGCTTCTCTGCCATCTAAGAGGCGGTGGTCGTAAGTGAGAGCGAGGTACATCATCTTGGACACGTTAGCTGCGACTCTGTTGTGGACTTGAAGGCGAAACATACCGGGCGAACGACAATCTGTCCATTTACAACAACAGCCTTGTCCTTAATTGCGTGCAGCCCAAGCACAGCTGTACAAAGATATTAGTTCAGGCAAAGGGTGATCACTATTGGAAATCCATGCTTACCGGTTTGAGGAAGGTTGATGATGGGAGTCCCCATAAGAGAACCGAAAACGCCACCCTATTAAAAGTTAGAACAACTCACGGAGAACACGTCGGATTACTTACGTTGCTGATAGTAAACGTGCCACCAGCCATATCTTCGATTGTGAGCTTGTTGTCACGTGCCTGAAAATCTTTTAGCACAACACTAGTCTCGACGGGATTTCCGGGAATATTGGGGCACCTTCTTGCCTAAGTCGGCGATAGCCTTCTCAATGCCGACCATATCCATAGACTCGGCATTCCGCACAACGGGAGTGACAAGACCCTTTTCCGTGGCCACGGCCACGCTGATATCGACATAATCCCTATAGACAATGGTGTCACCGCCGTTGGGACCCTCGATGGACGCATTGACCGCAGAGATGTCCTTCATGGCAAGTACACAGGCGCGAGAGAAAGCGCTCATGAAACCCAGCTTAATACCGGTCTTTTTTAGAACCTCATCCTTATAGAGCTTCCTGAACTCCATCAAAGAGGACATGTCGACCTCGTTGAAGGTGGTAAGAGAGGCAGCTGTGTTCTGCGACTGCTTTAGGCGCTCCGCAATGCGCAATCGCATGCGATTCATTTTCACCTATCACCCACGTCAGCTTCAGAAGGCCGCGCGCTGGAAGAAGTTGCATACCCGGCGTTCCTCCCTGCTACCATATGGAGTCTCGGTCTTCTTAGGTTCCTCGACTTCCTTCTTCGAAGGCTCGGGCTTTTTCGCAGGCTTTTCATCATTGGTTGGTCCCGGCTTCTTCTCCTCCCTAGGTGGTTCCGGTTTCTTCTCTTCCTTCACGGACTCGGGCTTCTCTTCCGTTTTTCCCGAGGGCGCCTCCTGCTCTTTTGGTGCGGGTTCCTTCGGCTCCTCCTTCGCAGTTTCCTCCTGGCCACCCGATGGTTCACCACCGAGCTCAAGCTTAACCAAGTCCTGGCCGACCGTGACAGTATCTTCTTCCTTGACGAGGAATTCCTTGATTGTACCAGCTTCGGGGGCGTTGACAGAGACATCAATCTGTGGAGGTGATTGTCTGTTAGCGCATGTCCACTATCCTTCGCAGTCTAACGGGTAGCTATAATACCTTGTCGGTTTCGATGGTCGCAATTTCTTCATCCTGCTCAACGTAATCGCCGACCTCTGAGCAGATGTTAGAAAATAACTCAATGTCGTAGCTTGAGTGAAAATCGCGCAATAGGAGCTAGCAGCATACGTTTTGAGAATTGCTTCAAGGTTCCCTCGGTGATGGATTCGGCCATGTCAGGAACCTTGACAATCTTGTCGGCTGTCGCACATCGACAAGTTAGCATTTGATAGTACATGGCCGGAAGCATCCATACTGACCATAGTGACGACGAGGAATCGACGACAAGTTGAATCCGGACGGCCTGGCGCAAAAAGGTCTAGGGCAACGTCAGATAGAGCGCAAAATCAAAGCAGCTGTTTCCAACAGGGGCATTTGGACGTACGTGGAGGTGGACGTTGTTAGCGGGGCCTTTGACCTGGTGCCGAGAGCTCGAACAGCTTGAGACGGGCGTGACGACATACGCAGCCCAAGGGTGGTAGGGCGGACACGACCAGCGGCGCGCAACGGCGAGCCGGTTGCGGCCAGGCGACGAAGACACTGCTGGCCGGGCATGCTTGGGGCAACGCGAAAGAGAACCTCAGCACAGCGGACGCTCGACCGGCGGGGATAATTGGCGCGGTGAATGGGTTTGGAAGCGAGAAGTTTTGAAGCTTTGTCTGCGAGACAACTTCCGGTGCACGCGGGCCTGCTGGCAATTACCTAAACCAAAGCGGAGGGTGTCTGGGCGGTAACGTAACTGCCGCGGCTCCGAGCTTCCGGGTGTGGCCGACGCCTTAGGACCACCGCCTTCGTCTGCGCCTGGCGGCCCACCACTCCTATCGCGCATCCTCGGCCGCTCTCGTCACGACGCCGCCTCTCTCACATTTCGCAGGACGCTTTCTAGGACCATTTGAGTCTCTACTTTCGGGTCGAGCCGGCCGCGTTGTGGTCCTGGACTCGCGCAATCGCTCCCAAAGACCGCGCAGCCATGTCTTCGCAGCAGACGGTTCTGTCAGTCGACGTCGACGTCCACATTTGTAGTTCATCTCGCAATACTGACTCTGTGTGCTCGCGTTAGATCCCTTTACCGCCGGTCCTTGAAGCTAGCCCTGGATTGGGCCGTGAATCGCTATGTCTGGCGTGGACAGGCAATGTACATCAGGTCCCTCTTTGAAGCGAACAAGCACGTCACGGAGCCAAGGCAATTGAAGGTTGTACGCCCTTAGATCAGGCCTGCTATATCGAGGAATTGTAGTGCTGAAACTTTCCTTGTCCCAAACAGGCAATCGTAGATGAGGCCGAAGGTCTTTTGGACAAATGGAAGCACCCTGACCCGTATCGACCACCGACCGCTCCTGGAGGTAGGCAAATCGGCTGCAGCTCGCTGTTACTTCTACGCGCTAACCCTCTAGGCTCTAAATATGAACGGAATCTTCCTGCCCCCATCCTTGAGCGTATGTTCCTTGAGTCTGGCTCTACCTAGAAGCTCGCACGCTGACGCAAACCCAGCACCTCCGTTGAAAGAGATCCGACGTTTGTAGTTCTACATCTTGCCTGCGTCTGAGAGTAGTATTGTAAATACATGGGCTTGGCTTCTTGCAGGAAGTTCAGATTATTGAGATGAATTTCTATCGGTGGGATGCTTGTGATGTAGTGTCTATATTCGACCTACAGCTGTCCTTAACAAACTGCATTCCGTTTCGTAAAATCTGCCACACTTGGGCCTAAAAGAAAAGAATGCAATATTGATGGGTTTTTTTCTTGCTACACGCGCATCATCTGATAAGACGTAAGAACAACAATCAACATCCCTAGATTGACTAATAGTGAGGCTCTAGTGTTGGTATACCTGATTTGTCCATTTCATTTGCGCTTCGCATCGCGAGGTGAAACTTCTTGCGTTGTCACGCCGGCGCATATGCGTTTTCGTACAAATGTACGGAGCTCGCTGCCGACAAACCTACAGAACACGCAACCAAGGAGCACTTACAAAGCGTTTCTAGTAAATACCACACACCCCGAAAACATCACAAGCCACAATGATAGGGACTTGAAAATGGAAATCAAGTGATGCATTCATCAGAGATCACCCAATGCCATGGATGTTAATGTACAGCAGCCCCGAATAATGGAAACCCGTGATCCCGAAACCCATCCGAAACCCCATTATCATTGATAGTAAAATCGCAAAGCCACGCCAGAAAGGAAAACGCACAGCCCGAGCATTCAGAGCTCCTGGCTGGGTCCCTTGCCACTCTTGGCAGTCTTCTTTGGTAGGAGGTCTAAAACAATCGTTAACCAACCGGGCCGGGCCAGGAATGGATAAAGCGAAAAACGTACTCTGGTGAATGTTGGGGAGGACACCGCCCTGGGCGATGGTGACGTGACCGAGCAGCTTGTTCAACTCCTCGTCATTGCGGATGGCGAGCTGAAGGTGACGCGGGATGATACGGGTCTTCTTGTTGTCACGCGCAGCGTTGCCAGCCAACTCGAGAATCTCCGCAGCCAAGTACTCAAGGACGGCGGCGAGATACACGGGAGCACCAGCACCAACACGCTGGGCGTAATTACCCTTCCTCAGAAGGCGATGGACACGGCCGACCGGGAATGCGAGACCGGCCTTGGAAGACCGACTAAAACAAAAATGCAGAGTTAGTATCGGAAAATGAGGCGGGAAAAGAAAACCAAATAACACGCGAGATCGCGTGATGAAGACCGAATAAATGGATGGCGCGTAAAGCACGAGGCTAAAATGCCCAACGCGGTAAAAGGAGACTTACGACTGCGCGCTCGACTTGGTGCCGCTGGCCTTGCCGCCGGACTTGCCTCCAGTCATTTTGGGTGGGTTTTAGGAAGTAGAGGTGGTTTGGGTTGGTGTGGCGGGTGTCAAAGACGCGGTGGTGTTGATGCGGCAGCAGTTGTCGATGGATGAGAGTTGGGGAAGCTAGGCAAGTGGAGTGCGGGCGGGCGGTAGACTTTATAGCAGCCGAGCCCTGCGCACGCTGCGAGCGATATCACCGATGCGCGACCCGCGTTTGCCAAGCCTAGTGACTATACCGATTTCGGCCACAACATCAAAGCAGCGAGCCTTCGCCCCTCATCCCGGAGCAGCAGCAACCGGTGCCTGGAGCGCTACCCCGAATATGACCTGTTCTATAAGCCCACTTCTCCGATGCTCAAGCATTAACAGAGGGTAAACCATTTCCCTTTCGGCCGCAGTTACGGGGGCTTTTTTTTTTCGGATTTAACTAATTTTGCAACACTTACAATCGGACTTTTCCTCAACCAGAGAAATTCGTTCGCGCGACTCAACCGCAAGGACGGCTCGAGTACCTAGGAATTTGCGTTTTCACTATACGCTAGGGTCTCATCGCGGACGCGCAAAGGCCACGATACTTGGGGGAATTGCAACTATTCTTTGCACGGATATTCTTCAGATCCTGCCCGCTTAGTATAGGTCTCCGTAGCACTCGAGCCATAGCGAACTATGAAACCGTCCCAGTGCCCCTTCTTACAGACGCGGTGGACATGAGAGATGGTTCGGTCGCAACATCTTGAGCCGATAATGCTGGGCATGAGAATAGGTAGTACGTACCTAGCTAGTAAGTAGCCCCCGTACTCCAACGGACGCTAGTCTCCGCTAAAAACCTAGATATTTTCTATTAAAATAAATAAATAAAATGAGGCACTTGTTGCGTGTAAGGCAGCACAGCCGCTTTCTCTCGCGTTCTCGCAAAATAGGTGCCTGGCGGACAACGGACAAGGGCCGTGGCGGCACTGCGCGACCGGACGCGATTGGTCGATACCCAAGGGTGAGGGGCGGTAGGGCTAGTCCCGAAGCGTGTGTTTTGGAGTCGCTTAACAATCCGGGTGGGCAGTCGCGCCCAAAGCGCAAATCACCGCGTTTTGGTGCCCGCGCGATCAACTGCGTAGCTGCTTCGCTCTTAAAAGCCCGCCCGCCCCCCTCCAACCTTTCGCTCGTTCCCATCATTCTTCCATCCACGCCAAACCCAGGTCTCTCCGCTGCATCTCAGTTCCATCACCACGCACCACGCCCAAGTCTCTTTTTTTCGGCTCCAATCTCCGACTTTAGTAAAAAATGCCTCCGAAAGCCACCAAGACTCCCACCACCGCGGGTAAGGCCCCGGCTGGTAAGGCTCCCGCTGAGAAGAAGGAGGCCGGCAAGAAGACCGCCGCTCCCTCTGGCGAAAAGAAGAAGCGCACCAAGTCCAGGAAGGAGACCTACTCCTCCTACATCTATAAAGGTAATTTTCCAGCAAATTCGGGCGTCTGCGACGCGTCTTCGAGACGCGCAATGTGACCCGCGTGCTTTCGCGCATGACGCCCAAATCCGATCGCGACAACCTCGCTAATGCGCTCTTCAGTTCTCAAGCAGGTCCACCCTGACACTGGTATCTCGAACCGTGCCATGTCGATTCTAAACTCTTTCGTCAACGACATCTTCGAGCGCGTCGCCACCGAGGCGTCGAAGCTTGCGGCCTACAACAAGAAGTCTACCATTTCCTCTCGCGAGATTCAAACATCGTGCGTTTTTCCCGGCCCGGCGTATTCTGTTACGCAAACCTCGCTAACCATGTTTGCAGTGTCCGGCTGATCTTGCCAGGCGAACTTGCCAAGCACGCCGTGTCTGAGGGCACCAAGGCCGTCACCAAGTACTCTTCGTCCACCAAGTAAATGGGTCCTGTTTGGTTTCTAACGGGTTTCGGTGGAGCTGGCGGTCTGGGCCGCTAGGATGAGCATACGGGGTTTCTGGGCGGTGTTAACGGTTTCTTAATGTTAGCGGGATGGCTTGTTCTGGGCCCAAATGGCTTCTACGGTTCACCTTTTTCCAGGGCATTAGTGGTTGTACAATACATTTTACGGGAAGAAATCTAGGTTTTTCCCTCGATTAAATCCCGTCGCCCTGAATAGTTCCTTGCCTGTGATGCTTGGGTCTGAAGCAAAATCCCACATTAATCTGCACCTAGACCGGTATCCTTGTTCACCTTGCGGCCTGTTGGCTTCATGGGACACTCGCATCGAACGCCTAAATTGGTACGTATAGTATGTCTGTTACATACAATATTCAGAGAATCTCGAATTATCCGTGGTATCATGTACAAATTTGCCTTTACTCCGTATCATCGTCAAATGCCTCGACCTCATCAATTGCGCCCTCCCGTTCCGAATCGTGTCCATGCAGCGTCGGTTCGTGATCGGCTACGTGGACGATTGGCTTTCCGTGGGTTTCCAATATTCTGCGCCGCCAGTCTCGCCAGTCATCCTCAGATTTGATGAGAAACGCGATGAGCATACTTGGATCCATTTCACGGATACGTATCCGGCGCAAACGTCGTGTGTGGCAAGAACATACGTCCTCATCGGAGTACTCGGACATATTATCAAAGAGCGGGAGCACAGGTCGCGTTTGATGGGGGTCGAGGTAGAAAAAATACGGTCCTTGGGTGCCAACAAAGTAGTGTGATGAGGACGGTCGGCCACTACGTATCCCGGCGTTAGCGAGCTCAACAACATCTGAAACGTGCAGGCAACTCTTACCCAGCAATGCCGATGGATTGAGGCATTTGTAGCGATGATTTGAGAGCTTCCCAATAGACTGGAGTCACTCGATCGATGCCCAACCGGATGCCCACAAGGACCAGAGTCGGCTGGAAGGTGCCCTGCTCAGTCTTTGCAACCCTGAAGAAGCTATCCTCGTACACGTCCGACCCGTCACCTGTGATGTAGACGCGTAGACCGAGATTGTTTTGTTCATTTGTCAAGGCCCTAGGGTGTTTAGACCGAAGCATTTTTGAGGATGGGGACGAAGAAATCTTACTGTATGCACCTTGCAGTCGCGGACGGCCCGAACCACTCGCCTGGATGCTTCCCGCACGCTGAAGCACCATGTTCAACAAACCTATGTATAGAAAATGGGGCCCTTGGATCGTCCGCGAAGAGTGACAGTAGCCGCCTCTCTTCCAAAACACTCTGGCCTCGTCTCCAGTCTCTACCTAAGCGCAGAATTTGCATGGCGTTTGCCAAAAGTGACTGTCCTGACCTTATCATGCATCCCCACCCGGAATCTGACGTAAATCCCGCTTGGTTGCCCAGCTGCTTAAACCGCACCGAGAGGCTCATGGCGGCACCGGCGTTAGGGTCCTGCGACTTGGGTATGAGCGGGAAGTTGCAACGATACGTTAGCCAAATCCGCGATTCAAAGTCGTCCAAGAAGTCTGTGGGCCACGAGCCGTCACCACCAGCTTGCACGGCATCTTCGGCGTTCACGATGGATGTGTCCTCCATGCTGCTACTTCCGCTCTGGTCGGGCGAGGCCGAAGACACGGAATCCTGGGATATGGACAGGCTCGGCGGCGGCTGAGCCTGGGCGGAACTGGTCGACGGCTCCGTATCCGCGGGTCGGGGCTTCGGGCTGCTGTCGTAGCGCATGCCTAGGCACCAGATGGGCTCGCCAGAAACATCGTCGTTGCGCGGAGGCGGGTCCCAAAAGTACTGGACGATGCGCTTGCTGTAGCGCCCGATGTCGACATTGCTCATGGTCGGGCGACGGGGAGCTCAAAGGGCCAGGGCCTTTTTGAGGTGAAGAGGAGCGCAAGCAAGGAGCGCGGAGCAGTTGGACGGCGACGATGGGGGGGATGATCTCGTGGCCGTGCTGCCTGGAGGTCGGCTCACAAGAGGCGGCGCACTGGCGGGAGTCAGCTGCATCGGGAGGCCGGGTAGCTTTCCAACGTGGGCGGGGGAGGGGGGGCTGGCGGCCACCGCTCTTGACCAACCACAGCTACAACGCAGTCCCGAGAAAGCGGCCAAGGCCTAGCAAAGACCTACGACGAGGAGGTTTGCGTAGGGGGTGTTCAGCCTCAAGAGGGAGGTAGCAATGCACAAGCCAGAGAAGGGCGTCGTCCGGGGCGCAACGGACCTATGCACATCGGTACCTACGACGGTGGGCTTGCGATGCTCCGTTGGAACGCAAGGCACGCATCCGGGCTCGGCGCGCAAGCGGGATGGATCTGTGGCGCATCCGCGGCCCGAAGGCATTTTGGACACGAAGTTGTGCTCCGTACAGTATGTACGTAGCACGTATTTGCTGGACGTTTCCCGGTGCCTCAGGCCTCCTGCTGCGTCAAAGCGAAGGAACAGGCGCTCGCAAGCGCCTGCAAACGACTGGCTGAGAAGCCGCCCGGCGCAGGGGACGGTGGCACCTATGACGCCACGAACCGCGGGGATATGTACTTGTACATATGTAACAACGGTCGCTACTTCCGCCCAGAGCCCCAGGGCAGTCACGCCAAACGGCTACTGGTCTACGTGGTATGCGGGCACAAAGCGCCGCCTTACCCAAGCATCCAACCCCAAGTCACCGCCGTCGCCTCCGCATTTCACCGCACCCCCTCCATCCCTCCCTTCGAAGCCTCCCACCGTTCCAAAGCCAACCCTTTCGTCTCAAGCAAAGCTATGGCAAGAGGCAAGAAGAAGCGCTTCCCGCCCAAGCGCTTTCAAGCGCCGCCGAAGGGCCATGGAAATGCTTCGTACGATTCCTCCGCCGGGAGAGCTCGCAACAACGGCCCCGGTTCCTCCAATGGTAAGTACCGGAGACACTCTCCCCGCGACTTGGGACCAGACTCATGGCCAGTGTCAGTTCCTCGCTCTCTGCCCTTTTCTCTTGCCGACGAAGCGCGCCTGACCTCTGGCCATGACAAGCATTGGTTGCACGGAACAAAGCTTCGAAATTTACCAGTTTCGTTCGTCTCAGCGGGGAGACTTGCCGGGAACGGACCAGACAAGCAGGCAGACGTCGCCCCCGATTCTGCTCGGCCATCTAGCAACTCGAGTCCGAGTCCTGTGGAGCCCCAGGAATCTCTGGCTAATTTGACCCTCGAGGATGACAAGCCTCCAGTCGTCCCTCGGTCAGAGAATGATCACGTGCAAGACTCCGATCAGTTCCGAGGCGTGACCTCGCAGACCAACACGTCGGGGTCGCCCCTTCGTACGGCTTCGCCGACGCCTTCGTCGTCGACCGAAGAGATTGTGCTTTTCCGAGGTCGTAACCCCCCGGGATCGGTTTTGCACCCTCGCGTGGCTGATCCTCCACCGACCTCTTCGGCAAAAGCTCTTAATGACTCCAAGCAAACCGCCTCGTCTAATTGCGGGAAGCAGACTCCGGGCTGTGGGCCGCCTCAAGGAGCTACGTCGAACGAGAAGCCCTCGAAGGACAAGTTTCGACGGCAAAAGCCGACGAAACGCTTCCGCAGAGCTGCTGCCGCCACTCGAGCAGAACAAAACATTGAAGATGGTGAGGCCCATCGCGATTACGTGTTCAACCTTGGAGAACACGGGTTCTTGAACGATTCTACTCTACTCCGTCCTATGGATGGCGCTACCTCGAATGAACTCGAAAAATATCTTCTGGACGTCGAAAAATATCCCGAGGCATATCAAGACCGTCCGGGCCGGCATACCGTCTTTCCCACGTCCCTCGCGCCGGAAAACCTTCTAGCTACCAGCCGGTCTAGCTCGGATCAATATCCCGAACTAGAAAGCCGGGATAGTACCAGTGATGACGGCTTTGGCGCCGGTTCCGACGATGATGCTCTCAATGATGAAGAGGAAGATGGCGATAACGAGAATAGCAACACGGATGAGAGTTTCGAGGACGAGAAGGATATAATCAAGAGAAGGATGGATCAACTTGACGACGAGCGCATTGCAGAGCTTCTAGCCAAGCAAAACTTCTACGGCATGGGCTCTGAAGAGCTCCTCATCTTCGGTGCGGATGATGCCGGTGATTTTGGAGGGCCCTCTACGAAGTTGAAGAGACCATCACGTCCCTCTCAGCATAGAGGCAATGACAGGGAACAACACTTCCCTTCTGCAACTGTGATGGCCGACGTACTAGAGCAGGACCCATATGGTGGCTTCGATGTCATGGACTACGAGAGGCCGAGCTTGAAGAACAAAGCAAAAGGTCGCAGAAATCCAACGCCGTTTGAACTCTCCGATAACGAACTGGAGTCAGCTATGAAGGCCCAATGGGAACTTGACCGAAATAAGAAACGACTGAAGAAGGCGGAAAGGGAACAGCTTCGTGCGCAAGGCCTTCTGGGCAGAAAGAACAAAGGGATCGCTGACCTATCCGTCAAGTACCACGAGGGAATGAGTATCTTGGACATCAAAGAGGAATTCAAGTTATTTTTGACCTCAACACTAGATAGGTATGTGCCTTTATATGCTCTGCTTTTTACGTATCCCTTTATTCCATTATATGAAGGTCCTAACGCGTCGTTCATTTATAGTCGTACCTTCCCGCCATTAGAGAAGAATGACCGCGCGTTTGTACACGCTCTCGCCGCGGGCTTCGGGTTAAAGTCAAAGTCAAGCGGAAAGGGGAATAACAGATGCCCCACGCTGATTAAGACTACTCTCACTGCCGAATTTGACGACGTTGTTTTTACTCGCCTTCAAGGGCGTTACCACCAAGGATTCATGCCTCGGCCTAGGAAGGCTGCTAGGACCAAGCGAGGCGGTGGCACTTCCGCGGCCACTTACATGGAAGGGGAGATCGTTGGACACGCGGCCCCTGAAATTGGGTCAGAGAATCGAGGTCGGGCTATGCTTGAGAAAATGGGGTGGAGTAAAGGGACCGCGCTTGGTGCGCTCAATAACAAGGGCATCATGGAGCCGATCACACACGTTGTCAAGACTTCAAAAGCGGGTCTAGGTTAGAAAACTATCTCAACTTCCTTTGATCTAGATAGACTAGGCTCTTGAGATCTGAACCCAGCTTGACCCTTAAGCTGCGCTGTGTGGGACTGCAGGCCTCGCGTGTCATACGGTATTATGTATCACCAAATCCCGACCACATCATCTCGCAGGCTCGATGCCACGTGCTCTGTGCTGCTAGCTTGTACTCCTCCAAATTAATGAACAGCATATAGCTATCTCACCTGCAGAGTGGAGATGCAGGGAAACATCGTCCTTTATATACCAAGACATGGCAATGATTGACTTTACTTGCATTGTCAAGTCTTGGCACTCACAAGACTCCACACTAAAATTAAGGAGAGCTATCTAATGTCCTTAACTTAAAATTGAAAAACCCCCACCGTAGTACTGTAGAACGTTAGTATACCCACCCAAGAATTAAGTGAAATATTTCCCATCTATTTTGATAGGGCCATAAATTTCCCCTTAAATTGATATTTATTCGTGACTCTTCGACCGTGTCTACTCGAATAAGATGCATATTGTAGTAGAGTAGGGCGGCGCCGACCCTAATACCCCTTTTTGGTAGTTGCTTCCTCTTTTTTTCACGTGCTTTCTTTTCCTTTTAAGTAGGTTGGGTTTTCTCCTTCAACCACACTCACTCAATTCACTCATTTAACACACATACAAGTCAAGTTGCCCTTGCCAATTATACATACATCACAAAAAGCTTTCTTTGCCCCTTTTTCCTATCTTCCCCTCTCTCATTACCAAAAGTTAGTTAGCAAGCAACAGTGCCCCTCTATATACGAACGCATAATGCCGTGAAGCAGTGACGACGTGATCCTCCTCTTCTGTTCTTTAAGCGTTGATCTTAGGTGAAGTGCTCTACCCTGCTACAATATATATAATGAACGGTAATACTATTACAGAACATAGGCGTTGCAATTGTGGGTGTACAGTGGGATAGGGTGGGGTTTATTGGGTGGGGCGAGATTTCATTGGAGTTTGATGTCTTGGCGTCTGGTGTCTAATAATCCCAAAACCCCACGCCGCTCACTGTAGTGGGACCACACTACATAAACCCAAGTTAAAAAAAAACTCAACCTAACCCCCGGTGGACCACAGTTACAAGACACCGTTGGAATGCAAGCCCTAGCTCACTTACACTAATTGACCAAAAAAAAAAAAGGCGGTATAGTATCGTACCTTACTAACTGCATAGACTAAGAGCCATGCATATGCTAATAGACACGTAACTCTGCCCCATTTCAGTTCTAACGGGTAGTAGGATTTCAGCAGATAGTTGGGGCCTAGACTGGGTAGATTATTTAGAGCTAGGGAGTATTATGTAGGAGGCACTAGAACAAGATATATATTATTATGCTAACACGCCCATCCAAGCTATAACTTGTTAAGCATGCGGAAGCAAGGTGATGACGTCCACTAAGTTTGGGGCAGTCGCCCGGATGATTGTTATGCAATATGGTGACGCGAAACTTGGGTTGCTAAAAGACTAGGACAAGTAGCATGAAGCGCTAGAGTATATCGCGTGATAATTATAAAATTGACTAATATTCTCTACTAGTCAAAAGTTCGAACACGAGACGTACACATAATTAACTTATGAAATACATTTTGAGTTAGCCTATCAACCCGCCAAACCAAGTTCGGACTGGTGTGAAAGTTTAACTCTACATGAGCTTGTGAAGCTGAACCTGACACTACCGCTATCACGACAGCCGCCTTCATGTTCTTCAAACTTTCCAAAGCAGGAGGGGTTGATTAGATAGAGGGATTAGAGGCTGAATTTGAGCGAGCGATTTAGTAAGGCACGCTGATGCTAGAAAAGGTAGTCGTCGGCTAGGAAGGTTTGATCCCATCACACGCCTAGAACACGTTTCGCACAAAAAAAAAAAGATCACCGGTAAACAGACAAGATGACCAAAACGCACACGCAAAAAGGGGTTTACACACCAGCTATCTAAAAACTCGCCCTTTTCATCCTACTACTTTACTACCGCACTTACAAGAAGATCATACCCGCACCCACGAACACGGCACCAAAAGCGTACAAGGCGATATACAGGAAGCCAGCGTTGAAGGTTGGGATGGTGAGGGCACTCGAGGCACCCGAGCTCGTGGCGCCGGGCGCACTGCCACCGTTCGTCGGCGCTGAGGTGACGGTGCCGGTACCGGCGGCACCGGCCTGGTCCATGAGCTCCTCGCACGTACCGGACGGGTCCTCAGCATCCTGAGTCGCGCCGGCGCCGTCGAAGGAGCACGCGTCCGAGTTGCCGCCCTGATCCGAGGCGTACTGGTTGAAGACGAAGGCGAGCTGCTCGGTGGCGTTGCACATGGAATAGGCGCCGTACTCGGCGGTGGTGCCGTTGTGGGCAATGCCGGCGCAGTAGTCCTCGTTGGCGCCGCAGACGAAGCCGAAAAGGTCACCGTAGTCCTCCTCGTCGACGGATGAGTCCACGGTGCAGCTGAGCGAACGCATCATGCACTGGCAAAGCTCGGGATTAGGCTGCGGTGGGAGAGGAGACGAAGCCGCCCCCCAGTCGCTGTCAACAGTTGGGCAGGCGGCCAGCTGGGTGTTTGTCGGGTTGTAGTCATCCATGTTGACCCCGGTGGGGTCAATGTCAGCGAGCTGGCTGGAGAGGTTGTCGAAGTCATCAAGCTTCTCAACATCATCACCGTCAACCCTGACAAGGCCTAAAACAGTGTTAGTTATAGTCGGGTATAGGTTGAGACAGATGATTTACCAAAGTCGTTCTCCTCCTGGAAGTACATGTAGATGATACCACCAGACCAGACATCGTTCATCTGAGGGCCATAGAGGACAGGGACATCGGTGAATTCACGAGGCTGGACCTCGTTGCAACCATACTCGGCAAAGAAGACAGGGACAGAGTAAGACTCGAACTCATCGGTGCGGTCCTCGTACCCGGAGCCACTAAATGATGAATCACCGCACCACGAGTAGATGTTGTAGCCCCAGAAGTCGATGGAATCATCCTCCGTGCCACAATTGAAGTAGTCGGCCAAGTTCTCGCGAATCTCAGCATCATCATTGGTTGCATAGCCGACACCCATCTCCCTGTAACCTTGCTGCCTTATGTACGCCTTGGTGTCGCGGACGGCAGCCTTAACGAAAGCGCTCGAGGCTGTGTTATTGGGCTGGTTGGGGACCTCATTACCGGCGAAGAAACCAAGGACGTTGGTGTAGTTGGCGAGCGAATCAACGACACTGGTGTAGCGAGTGTATAGATCGTCATCCCAGGAAGGGTCATCGCGGTTGATCGACTCCTTTGGCTGGGACAAGTCGGCGATCAGGTAGATGCCGGCATCTGCAAGCATGCCCATGCATTCGGAATGGTCCTGCTCAGGATCAATGGCGTACACACGGATGATGTTGGTGCGGAGCTCCTGGAGGAGAGGAATGTCACGGCGGCAACCGGCGGGGTCGGCCAGCGGGTCGGAGTAGTCGCTGCTGTCATCGTCTCCAATCGTGCCATTGGTACCGACTTCCTCTACGTAGTGTTAGAGCACTCTTCCAAGCGTGATTTCGCGACGCGACGGGACATGGGTTTTCAGGCTTACGTTGATACGCGACACCCCTCATGTAACTGTTTGCCGGTTAATAATCGCACGCGGTGGCCATACAAGGAAACGGACTCACAATTGTGTTCCGTTGGTCTTGAAGAAAAATTTCGAACCCTAAACACGCATCAGCGGCCCAAGTCCAACGCGGCAATTCTCGTCTCCGCCGGGCGATTGTAAGGCGGTACCTTGATGACAATCGGGTCGAGCTCCGTTTGCGCTAACACGGATGACGCAAGGAGCGCAACCGCGCCGAATGCAGCGGACAGCGCACCCTTCATGGCAACGTTGGGTTTAGGACGCGATAAAGATGCCGTACAATATTGCGGTGTGGAACGGCCAAGAAATAGGAGCGTGATGTGAGATGCGGTGGGCTGAGGAAAAGTGTGCTGTAGCAATAGTAGTACGCCGGGGCACTGCTATTGTATGCCTAAACAAAATGTGCGTCGCACCGGTGCGGGGGAGTGAGTGCCGCACGCGCCGGGCAAAAGAGCGTCGAGAAAGCGATAGAAGAATTAAAGTACGGGCGTTGAAAACGTGAAAGCAAAACTCAGAAAGCAGGAAGCGGCGGACGAGGCCGGAGTGAAAGCTTGGAAAGAGCGGGAGCCGGCGGCCGTGAAGGGACATGAGCTCAGGCACTCAGGGGACGCGGATCGCGTCTGACTAAACGGCGGTTGGGCCACCCGGCTCCCGGGCCTAGCCTATGTGGAGCGGCCACAGCCTCTCGGACGCGTAACGCACCAGGCTAGTGGCTCGCGAGAGACCCCGGAAGCGCGGGTCAAGTCACGGATTGCAGGGCGAAATTGGCGCGCGCGCTGCTCGACGAGACCCTTCGGGGACCCCTTTTACGGACGATGTACCACGCACGCTTCGCACCGCAGGGCGGGCGATGATCCCGAACGTTTTGCGGAAGAAGTTTGTTGAATTCATCCCCGGGCAAACATGTTTGCCTCTCGCGCTGCCTGGAGAAGATTTCTATAATTACCACTACTTGCACTGCGCATTTGGCGGACATGCGCTAGCAAACCGGTCCGGCGGCAGTCCTGATGTTATACTTGCGTCGAGGTGGCCGCCGAACCCTTGGCGGTCCACGTATACCGGTAGTAAGACCTGGCCTACCCCTGAGACCGCCACCCCTTTGTGGAGTACCTACACTTAGGTAGGTAGGTAGGTACTCCCAATACGGTGCGCCGCGGCAGTTGGCCAAAACCCCGGAACGCGACAGAGGGTGCGCGTCATTTTTTTTTAACTCTTTTTGCTGCGAAGTCCAGACAAGCTCAAGCTTGGCCTACCGAGGGCTTGAAATGTACATCCTTCGCGTGTAGGGCGCGAAGTCCCTGTGTCCTATGTACATACCTACTACGTAGTACGTACCTAGGTACAACTAAGAGGCTCGATTGGAAAGCGGACTGCAAGATCGAGACTCTGGCCCGGAATAGAAACAACACTCCGTGAGTTGTCGCGGGGGTACGTTGGTGGGGAGGATCGCTGTCTTGCATCGTCAAATTGCTCCATGTGCGAAGCAATCAAAGTAAAAGGGGCGAGCAATGGGCCCTTGACACCACTCTGGATCTTATTCTTCATAGAAAATTCTGTGTGAATTATATGGGCTCTCGTTGGATGACTGCGCCGTGGGTGGCACCCAAACCGTACTGGACCCCAGGTCGGGCGACATGTGGTTTGGATTGCTTCTGCGTACCACGGCCCGCGTGGACGCAGGAACAAGAGTCCAGTAATATGGTTATTTTCTGGAACCGCTGTGTCTAAGACGGGCCGTCAGATCTCCTGACGATTGTCTGGAGGCTGTCAACAAGTTGAAGCTTAAATTCAGTCATGCTTTTGTATTGTGACGATGCTGTAACTATGTAGACCAGCTCCTCGGCCCAGCAGCCACTGGCGCCGCGCCGGAGCCCATTGGCCGAAACGCTGTGCGAACCGGCCGTTTTGGCACCAGAGAATGTGCGGCCCTTACGACCAAACATTGGCACACGTCTCTGGTGTTTTGCGGCGCCGGGAAGCCGCGGCCGCAGTTGGCTCCCGGGAAAGACGAATCGGCAAGGTCTTCGATTGAGGTTTCTGCTAAAAACAAATTCGCGGGCCTTTTCCACCGTCCTTGGCTCCAAGGGTGCCAGCGTGTATCAATCAAGCCACGGAGTTTTCAACAATTAATTTGCAGATTGAGGAGGTACGAAGCTAAGCTGTTGCCGACAGGGGTGTCGAATCCTGCTACTCCCGTTTCTGTCGACAGTCGATAAGACGAGCTGCAGCTTATCGCCGTGGTTGGGGACGGCCTAAACCTCCGGCGGACGACCGAAATCCGTAACGAGCATGGCCGTATGTAGCCGTCGTCGAACCTTGGCCAAGACACCGCATGCAGGTAGGCATGCGGGCAGCGCCGCCGTCGTGACGCGCAGGCGGATTGGGCGGAAGCGACCGCATGTCTCGAGGGTGAAACGACGCAAAACCAAGGATATTGGGTCTGCGTTGGCACGGTTGGCTACATAATTTGCCTTGCACTATTACTTGAGTGGCGCCGGAGGAAACTCTCAATCGTGTGAATGCCACTACAGACGCATTGACGAGGGAAGCTTTCTTCCGATGGCGATAGCTTGTAGCACGCTACGCCGGGCAGGAGAGGCGGGGGGTGAGAGGCTCGGGCACCCCTGGTGCTGTGCGGGAAAGAGATAGAGCAAGGGAGAGAAGGAGGGTAGAGGGGAGGAATGGTCCTACTTTGCAAGTGGCGATGTGATTGGGCGAAGCAGCGGTGTATGCACACCTGACGATAGGGTGGCGGCGGCCAATTAATGCGAGATTGCGTGCTGTACATGCTAATGGGCGTTCGGAGCGCAGGAAGGGCGGGCAGGTGGCATCAACATCGTAGTAGCAACAGGGAGCGGCTTTCAAGCTGTGGCGGAGCCCGTCTGCGTGCCAAGGGGAGGAGCTTGGCGGCTTCTGGAAGTGATAATCAGCGAAAGGCGAGTTGCGGCCTCGGCGTCCTGCAATTACATAGCATGGCGGGGACGCCGGCGATCAAGAGATCCGGCGATTGTCGTTGCCACAGCACGGGAGCGCGCGACGCGAGCGACTAGCGGCAGGCGGACGCAGGCGGATGGGGTAAGGGCGACGGCGGCGGCGGCGGGCACGACGGGGCGGCTGGCGGGTCAGGGGGGGGAGCCGGACTGACACACTGGCGCGAAGCGGACGATGGCCGCGGCTGCCGTCATCGTTCGTTGCCGAGTTCCTTGCTGGGGACATGGGAGGCGCAACTGTGGCGAGGAAGGAAGGGGGGGTGCTGTACGGGCAGGGCGTGCAAAGCCAACGGCTTTCCCTCGCGGCTTTTGAGCTCGTTGCTGGGCCACAAGAAAAGAAAGAGAGAGGGGGCGGGAGCCGCGTGCACTACGTAGTAGTACCAATGTACGGCGGGAGCCGGGCTGGCACGGCATGGATGTCGCCCCGAACAATTTTGCCGGCAGGCCAGTCAGAGGCCGCGGGTGGCTGACCTCCCCGGCGGGCAGGCCACGGCCGTGCGGGCTGGGCGGGGCCCGCTCAGGAGCAACCCCCGGCCGCGCCGCAAAACCTGCCTGGCCCCCGGCTCCCTGCCCGGCCGCAGCAGGCGCGCTCGCCCCCCTCCCCCCTCCCCCCGTGGCTCCCCCCTCCCCGATCTCAAAACGCATTCCCCATTCCAGCTTCCCCTTTTCCTGCCTCAGCCCCCGTCGTCCGCTGCCGGTGAACTTCCATCCTTCGACCTTCGCTCTTGTACCCTTTTCCTTTTCTCTTCCCGCTGCACTTTCTGTCGTTTTCTTCCCTCAATTCCTCTTTCCGTCTGCCCGCTTAGCTCCCGTGTCGTTCGCTCGCACCGAGCTGCAGGAGCGCTCCCGAGCGGCAGCATCACTCGCCCGCAGCTGCCGCCAGCTTTCGCTCGCCTAGCGCGTGTCGGGCTGAGGAGCCGCCAATCACCCGGCCACGCTGCCTGCACGGCGCAGCTTGTCCTGCCACCCGCCCAACCACGTCGCCCCAAGCAACTGCGGATTCACCACCACCGCTTCCTCTCGTTCCCCGTCAACAAGAAACTCCCCGGGGCCGCGCACTTGCGTTTGCGTTTCAGGCCCGTCCTTCGTCGTGCACGATCGCAATTTCTTCCCCAGTTAATACTCCTGGCTTTTTGCCTGCCTTCCAAGACGCGCACGCACGCTCGCTGCCCTCCGACCGGCCCTACCTTCGTTTCGCCCAGCGAGCCTGCGCCCGCCTCGCCTGAGACCGCTCGCCCTCGAGCCCTTTAATTCCTGCGCTCGCAATCCCTCGCACCCGATCGTCGGTGATGACAATTGTTTGAGCGTGAGTGCCTTCCCGCTTGTTACATCCCCGACGCCGAGCCTGTTTCAGGTTCCCGGTCACGGTACCCCACCCCCGTCGCCGGTCGCGCGTCTTGCCTCTACTCCATCCTCGTTGGCTCTGCAACAACCCAC
The DNA here is from genome assembly GCA_010093515.1 of Lineolata rhizophorae. Lineage (NCBI taxonomy): Eukaryota > Fungi > Ascomycota > Dothideomycetes > Lineolatales > Lineolataceae > Lineolata > Lineolata rhizophorae. Next base: position 967,455 of record MU001675.1, on the reverse strand, counting down.
CAGGTCCTCTTCGCCGACTAACACTCCTCCTAGTCCGCATTACGTCCTGGTCACATCTCAGCATGTCGGGACATCCGCAGGGAGGCCATTACGACGACGGCTACGGCCATTCGGCCCAGGGCCAAGAGGCCTATTACGACGACCATAATCAGGGCTATTATGATCACAATCAGGACTACCACCAGCAGGGCGGCGACGCCTATTACGACGAAGCGTAAGTCTGATCTCGCCCACGACCAGAGCAACTCTTCAAGTCGCGATGCAGGCTAATTCGCCCAGCAGTGGCTACGACCATTATGGCAACCAGGGTCCTTATGCCCAAGATGGCTACTACGACGCCAACGCCCAAGGCTACCAGTATGATGAGTACGATAATCAGTACTACGATCAGGGTGTGGCGGCTGCCGGCCAGCAACAATATGGTCACAATGGCTATGGGTATGTGAACGGATTGTCTTCCCATCCTACCACGTTCTCTGCTGATGATTGACTTAGGGCAAGACCTCGACGTCGGGGTCACGATTCGGAGGAGGACTCGGAGACATTCAGCGATTTCACAATGAGGTCCGACATGGCTCGTGCAGCTGAGATGGACTATTATGGGCGGGGCGACGAGCGTTACAATAGCTATGCCGATGCACCTGGCGGGGGACGCGGTTACAGGCCGGCGTCATCTCAGATCTCCTACGGTGCTAACCGGTCATCTGGTGCCTCGACCCCCATCTATGGTATGGATTATGGAAACGCTCTTCCTGCTGGCCAGCGTTCACGTGAACCTTACCCTGCGTGGACTTCCGATGCTCAGATCCCTTTGTCCAAGGAGGAAATCGAGGACATCTTCTTGGAGCTCACCGCCAAGTTCGGATTCCAGCGCGACAGCATGCGCAACATGTACGACCATCTAATGACCCTTCTCGATTCTCGTGCTTCGCGCATGACTCCGAACCAAGCCCTCCTTTCTCTGCACGCGGACTATATTGGCGGCGAAAATGCCAACTACCGCCGCTGGTACTTCGCTGCTCACCTTGATCTCGATGATGCGGTTGGGTTTGCCAACATGAAGCTAGGAAAGGCGGATCGGAAGACCCGGAAGGCAAGAAAGGCCGCAAAGAAGCGGGCAGAACAGGACCCGCAGAATGAGGAGCAAACCCTCGAGGCCCTCGAGGGCGACAACAGCTTGGAGGCTGCGGAATATCGGTGGAAGACCCGCATGAACCGTATGTCTCAGCACGATCGCGTTCGCCAGATCGCACTTTACCTCCTTTGCTGGGGCGAAGCAAACCAGGTTCGCTTCATGCCCGAGGTACTTTGCTTCATTTTCAAGTGTGCGGACGACTATCTCCACTCGCCCCAGTGCCAGAACAAGGTCGAACCAGTGGACGAGTTTACCTATTTGAACGACGTCATCACTCCGCTCTACCAGTATTGCCGAGACCAAGGCTACGAAATTCAGGATGGCAAATACATTCGTCGTGAGCGTGATCATGCATCGATCATCGGATATGACGACATCAACCAGCTGTTCTGGTATCCTGAGGGTATTGAGCGAATCGTTCTGGAGGATAAGTCGAGACTTGTGGACCTACAACCGCCGGAGCGATATGAGAAACTCAAGGAAGTCAATTGGAAGAAGGCTTTCTTCAAGACATATAAGGAGACACGATCATGGTTCCATATGCTCGTCAACTTCAACCGCATTTGGGTTATCCATGTGAGCTCGTTCTGGTTCTACACTGCTCCCAACTCGCCGACCTTCTACACGGAGAATTACCAGCAGCAGCTCAATCAGTCGCCTGCGACGCCGGCTCTGCTTTCAGCTACTGCACTCGGTGGAACGGTCGCCTCACTTATCATGATCTTTGCTACTCTGGTTGAATGGGCCTATGTACCGAGGAAATGGGCGGGTGCGCAGCATCTTACGAAGAGGCTGCTATTCATTCTGGCCGTTTTCGCCATCAACATCGCGCCTAGCGTTTACATCTTCCTGATAAATCGGGAAGACAAGATCGCGCTCATTTTGAGTATCGTGCAGTTCCTGATTGCGATTGCAACATTCATCTTCTTTGCGGTCATGCCCCTTGGTGGTCTATTTGGTAGCTACCTGACCAAGAACTCGCGGCGCTACGTTGCTAGTCAGACGTTCACCGCTAGCTACCCGCGCCTTTCGGGGAATGACTTCTGGATGTCTTATGGCTTGTGGTTTCTGGTCTTCGGCGCGAAGCTTGGCGAGTCATACTTCTGGCTGACACTGTCGTTCCGTGACTCGATCCGTATTCTGTCGATCATGGAACTCGGATCTTGCTTGGGAGATGCGATAATTGGAGACGTACTCTGCAACTACCAGCCGCAGATTCTCCTTGCTCTTATGTTCTTTACGGATTTGATCCTTTTCTTCCTCGATACGTACTTGTGGTACATTGTCTGGAACACGGTCTTCTCGGTCGCTAGGTCATTCTACCTTGGTGTCTCAATTTGGACTCCTTGGAGGAATATCTTCTCTCGCCTGCCGAAGCGTATTTACTCGAAGATCCTCGCCACCACCGACATGGAGATCAAGTATAAGCCGAAGGTTCTGATCTCTCAGATCTGGAACGCCATCGTCATCTCCATGTACCGTGAGCATCTTTTGGCCATCGACCATGTCCAGAAGCTTCTGTACCACCAGGTTCCTTCGGAGCAGGAAGGCAAGAGGACTCTTCGCGCGCCAACTTTCTTCGTGTCCCAGGAAGATCATTCGTTCAAAACCGAGTTCTTCCCGGCGCAGAGTGAAGCTGAGCGCCGTATCTCGTTTTTTGCCCAGTCCCTTTCAACGCCAATTCCGGAACCGCTTCCAGTTGACAACATGCCTACGTTCACTGTCATGATCCCGCACTACAGCGAGAAGATTCTCCTGTCTTTGCGTGAGATCATTCGTGAAGACGAGCCCTATTCGCGCGTTACACTCCTGGAATACCTCAAGCAACTCCATCCTCACGAGTGGGACTGCTTCGTCAAGGACACGAAAATTTTGGCCGACGAGACTTCTCAGTTTAATGGCGACTACGAGAAGAGTGAGAAGGATACTGCCAAGAGCAAAATCGATGATCTCCCCTTCTACTGCATTGGTTTCAAGTCTGCGGCTCCTGAGTACACTCTCCGCACTCGTATCTGGGCTTCTCTACGCTCTCAGACGCTGTACCGCACGATATCCGGTTTTATGAACTACAGCCGTGCGATCAAGCTGCTGTACCGCGTTGAGAACCCGGAAGTTGTGCAGATGTTTGGTGGGAACTCGGACAAGCTTGAGCGTGAATTAGAGCGGATGGCTCGTCGCAAGTACAAGATCATTGTCTCCATGCAGCGTTACGCAAAGTTCTCGAAGGAAGAGCGTGAGAACACGGAATTCCTTCTCCGCGCCTATCCGGACTTGCAGATCGCCTACTTGGACGAGGAGCCGCCTTTGAACGAGGGAGAGGACCCGCGTATCTACTCTGCCTTGATTGATGGGCACTCTGAGCTGATGGATAATGGTATGCGTCGTCCGAAGTTCCGCGTCCAGTTGTCTGGCAACCCGATTCTAGGTGACGGCAAGTCGGATAACCAGAACCACTGCATTGTCTTCTACCGCGGCGAGTACATTCAGTTGATCGACGCCAATCAGGACAATTACCTCGAGGAGTGCTTGAAGATTCGCAGCGTTCTTGCTGAATTCGAGGAAATGTCCACAGACAATGTCTCTCCGTACACTCCCGGTATGTCCGCACCCAAGACCAACCCGGTTGCCATTCTTGGTGCTCGCGAGTACATCTTCTCGGAGAACATTGGTATTCTGGGCGACGTCGCTGCAGGCAAGGAGCAGACATTCGGTACCCTGTTTGCTCGAACTCTGGCTCAAATTGGTGGCAAACTCCACTACGGACATCCTGATTTCCTGAACGGTATCTTCATGACTACCCGTGGCGGTGTCTCCAAGGCCCAGAAAGGTCTTCATCTGAACGAGGATATCTACGCGGGTATGAACGCGCTCCTGCGTGGTGGCCGCATCAAGCACTGCGAATACTACCAGTGCGGCAAGGGTCGTGATCTTGGATTCGGCTCTATCTTGAACTTTACTACGAAGATCGGTACTGGTATGGGTGAACAGATGTTGTCCCGCGAGTACTATTATCTCGGCACGCAGCTTCCGCTGGATCGGTTCCTGTCCTTCTACTATGCGCATCCTGGTTTTCACATCAACAACTTGTTCATCATTCTCTCGGTGCAGTTGTTCATGTTCGTTCTCATCAACCTGGGCGCTCTAAGGCATGAGACGATTCTCTGCGACTACAACAAAGACGTCCCGATCACAGATCCCCTGCTCCCAACCGGCTGCGCTAACCTTAGCCCGATTTTTGATTGGGTTGAGCGTTGCGTCGTCTCGATCTTCATCGTCTTGTTCATCTCGTTCGTCCCTCTGGTCGTTCAGGAATTGACGGAGCGTGGCTTCTGGCGTGCGGCTACTCGTCTGGCTAAGCACATCTCGTCTTTGTCCCCGCTCTTCGAGGTGTTCGTCTGTCAGATTTATGCCAGCTCCCTTCATCAGGATTTGTCGTTTGGTGGAGCGCGATACATTGGTACCGGTCGTGGCTTTGCCACCGCTCGCATTCCCTTCGGCATTCTCTACTCTCGATTCGCTGGTCCGTCCATCTACATGGGCGCTCGCCTGCTGATGATGCTGTTGTTTGCGACCATGACTGTTTGGGGTGCTGTCCTCATTTACTTCTGGGTCTCCCTTCTGGCGCTCTGCATTTCGCCCTTCCTGTTCAACCCGCATCAGTTCGCCTGGAATGACTTCTTCATCGACTACCGTGAGTTTCTGCGGTGGCTGTCTAGGGGCAACACTCGGTCTCATGGCGCGTCTTGGATCGGTTACTGCCGCCTGTCTCGTACGCGTATCACGGGTTACAAGCGCAAGGAACTTGGTGATCCATCGTCCAAGCTTTCTGGGGACGTTCCGCGCGCCCATGTTACGAACATCTTTTTCAGCGAGATCGTTGGGCCTCTTGTACTCGTCGCCATCACCCTGATCCCTTACCTGTTTATCAACGCGCAAACTGGTGTCAGGACGGCTAGGAACCCAGAGAACGATGACGGAGATGTCAAGGCGACCAATTCGCTGATCCGTGTCGCTGTCGTCGCCTTTGGTCCTATCGCGGTCAATGCTGGTGTACTCGGTGGTCTCTTCGCTATGGCTTGTTGCATGGGTCCGGTCCTTAGCATGTGCTGCAAGAAGTTTGGTGCAGTTTTGGCTGCCATTGCTCACGGTGTGGCTGTTGTCATGCTCTTTGCGTTCTTCGAAGTCATGCTGTTCCTTGAAGGCTGGAGCTTTTCGAAAGCCCTTCTGGGCATGGTCGCCGTCGTCGCTCTGCAGCGCTTTGTTTTCAAGCTCATCGTTGCCTTGGCCCTTACCCGTGAATTCAAGGCTGACACGGCCAATATTGCTTGGTGGACGGGCAAGTGGTACACTATGGGGTGGCACACGATATCGCAGCCCGGCCGTGAGTTCCTCTGCAAGATTACTGAGCTTGGCATGTTTGCTGCCGACTTCATCCTTGGGCACTTCCTGCTCTTCCTCATGTTGCCGGCCCTGCTTGTTCCGTATGTGGACAAATTCCACTCGGTTATGCTTTTCTGGCTTCGCCCTAGGTACGTTTTTTGTTGCCTTGTCCGCAGTCCGTTGCATTAAGCTAATTGTTTCTAGCCGCCAAATCCGTCCTCCGATCTACTCTCTGAAGCAGACGAAGCTGCGGAAGCGTCGTGTCATACGCTACGCCATTCTCTATTTTGTCATGCTGGCCGTGTTCGTTGCTCTGATTGCTGGGCCTTTGGTTGCTAGCAGTTACCTACCGGAATTGCCGTCCATCCCTATGGATCTTTTGCAGCCTACCGGCCTCAACAACAATGACACGAGCAATAGCCCGACCGGCACAGCTGCTGGTGGTGCTGCAGCGCAGGAGACGAGTGACTCGTCTGACTCGTCTGACTCGAAGAGGATGTTTATGCACTTCTAATTGGAAGTCTTAAAAGAAAATTGGGGTGAGAAGAAGGTGGAAGAAGCGTGCCATTCAGTCATCAAAGCATCAAATCTCATTATTCCCCTGTGTCCCTTGATTCTAAATGTATAACATCAGAACGGGCGAGAGTATGGTTACGCAGCGGAAACACGTCGAAGCCTAACGTAATGATTATAATTTTCCCTTCTCTTCTGCCGTCCGGGACCGCACCTCAGAAATCCAGCAAAAAACCCTCTTTCCTTGTCGGACAAAGCTGCTTTTTGCTGCTCCTGCTTTCTTATATGGGTTTCGGACAGGATAGACTGCCGCTGCTGTTAATGTGGCCGCTTGTTGGCGCACAACTCCTTTTTGTGTGATTGGTTTCCTTTCTGTTCTGTTGTCTTTGACTGCTGCTCCTGCCGTGTTCCTTTTTGTTCAGTTTTTCTTTTCCTTTGAAGGCCGACCGCCCGAATGTGTATCTGGGTTGTGCCTGCACATACAAATCTTACAAGCATCGGTTTCCTTCTGTTCTGGCGGGGGTTTTGGTCAATTGCTTGTTAGATAGTGAATGCATTGGGAATAATTAAAAACCCGTAATCATTGAAGCGTGTCGTCTGAGCTGTGCTGGGTGTGGTAACTTTAGTGGCCGGTTATGGCCTGTTCTTTGCTGACTGGACGTTTCAACCACGGTTGAACTCTGCTAAAGTTCTATAATTCTAGGTTTTAGGGCGGAGATATGGAACCATTGTACGCCATTTTGGTGTTCCATAGGTCGTGAAGACCTACATGGCTTGGATGTGGCTTTTGTTTCGCCTTATTTGGTCGGGTCGTTCCTTAGAGATTGATTTTCGGAGTAAATTTGGGGACTGCGAGCGGTGCCACGTGCGCCTAACCCTTACGCTGCGGGACTCGGCGCGATCCGCGAAGGGCCGCCTGAGCACCTCCTTTTCCATGCTCTCTAGACTCGAGGAACTGTTTTTTTCTCGACCTGTCGCCACACCAGCTCTCCAAACGGGAAACGTTCTTGCCCCTCCTTTGCCCGGTTATCAGCTGTTCGCGAACGCTGCAATTGGCGCACAACAAAAAGCGCCCGTCCCAGATTCGACTCTTGCGTTCGATTCCATCCGCGCTATCCTGCACCCTGCATTAGACACTACCGCAGACAACGTCGCTCCCTCCGCGCCTTCTCGGCCCGAACCCCTCGCCATCATTGCATGGGCAGCCCACGGCCCAAGTACGAGATCTTGGAAGGAAAACAAAAGAAAACGAAAGAAGGAAGGGAAATATGGACCTCCACGAGCTGCAAGCCGGGGTGCTACGGTTGCTTGACGAAGGGTGGATGCAGTTCCAGAAGGTGCCGGGGTCGGCCATCGTGCTGCGGTACATCAAGTCGAGCTACCAGAACGACCCGATGCGGTCTGTTGTCGAGTTGCTGCTGTTCCTGTTCGCGCTGCGGTACATGCTGGCGCCCAAGTATTCGACGCAGAAGCCGGATCGGATTAAGTTGACCGAGGAGGTACGTTTGCCTGGTTTGTGGTGATAGTTTAGGGGTGGTATTTGGGTAGGAGGTAGAGAATTGGTTGGGAGCTTAGGAGAAAACGGTGGAGGAGGTTGGATTGCGTGTGGATTGTGCTGACTTTGGCTGTGATGGCGTAGGAAGTCGACGAGCTCGTGGAAGATTGGACTCCAGAGCCCCTGGTCGGAAAGCCGACTCAGCTTGAGGAGCTGGACAACGAGAAGAGTCCCATCATCACAGGGTGCGTATAGGTCTCGCACTCGAACATCACAAGCCTAGACGCAAAAATTGAGATGGTAACTAACTAACTCCGTGATCTCTGCAGGCCCACTGGCCCGAAGGTCAAGCTCACGAATGGTCGCACCGTTACCAACCTCGGTTCATACAACTTCTACAATTTCGTCGCGGATGAAACCATCAGGGAAAAGGCCATTGACACGCTCCGCACCTATGGCGTCGGCCCTTGCGGTCCACCGAACTTCTATGGCACTCAGGATGTGCACATGCGCACCGAGGCCAATATCGCATCACATCTTGGCACCGCCGCATGCATTGTGTATGCGCAGGCCTTCTCGACCATCTCCAGCGTCATTCCTGCCTTCTCGAAGAGGGGGGACATCATCGTGGCGGACAAGGCCGTGAACTATCCGATTCGGAAAGGGCTGCAGATTTCTAGGAGTACGATACGGTGGTTTGAGCACAACGACATGGCAGACCTGGAGCGCGTGCTTGCGCAGATCGTCAAGGAGAACGCGAAGAAGCCCCTCACGAGGCGCTTTATTATCACAGAAGGCTTGTTCGAGAACACTGGCGAGGTCACCAACTTGCCAAAGCTGGTATGGCTCTCCATTTAAATTTTCAGCCTGGGTGTGGTGACGTTGATCCTAACAATTGCTTTCTATTTAGGTTGAACTCAAGCTCCGCTACAAGTTCCGCATCATTCTCGACGAGTCCTATTCCTACGGCGTCCTTGGCCGCACTGGCCGTGGCCTGACAGAGCACCAAAACGTTGACCCGCACGAGGTAGACATGATCATCGGGTCCCTGTCGGGGCCCCTCATTGCCGGCGGCGGCTTCTGCGCCGGCTCGCGGGAGGTAGTCGACCACCAGCGCATCACGGCGGCGGCCTACACCTTCTCGGCCGCACTGCCAGCGATGCTGGCCACGACGGCCAGCGAGACGCTGCGCATCTTGCAGGAGTCGCCCGAGATCCTGCAAGCGCTACGCGAGAACGTTAAGGCGATGCGGGCGCAGCTGGATCCGCGCAGCGATTGGGTCAGGTGCACGAGCGCGCCGGAGAATCCGGTGCTGCTTCTGGTGCTCAAAGCCGAGGTGGTCGCGCAGAAGAAGTATAGCAGGGAGGATCAGGAATATCTGCTGCAGGACGTGGTTGACGAGGTGCGTTGGGCTCTCTTTTCCAATCTTGCTTGATTCCTCGCATGTCTTGGAAGTCGCGTGCTAATGTCCGAACAGTGTCTTGCCAACGGCGTACTCATCACTCGACTGAAGAACATGCCTGCGCCGCTCGGCCAGGGCCCGCGCGACAGGACGTGGCAGCCGCAGCCGGCGCTCAAGGTGTGCGTTACCACCGGCCTGTCTAAGAAGGAGGTCGAAAAGGCGGGCATCATCATTAGGCACGCCATCACGAAAGTGGTGACGCGGAAGAAGCAAGGGAGGGCTGAGACGCCGTCTTGAGCCTGCGGGGAGCGCAGTGGAGTCTGGTGGGGCATTGGTGTACATTGATAGAGGTAGTTGTCACAGTTGGAGGAGCTTCTTTTTATATATGGCGTTTTGGGCAGTCGTGAGGTAGACTCGCCTGTTGGATGGGTCTCGCTATTGCAGAGGCCTTGTAGCCAATATGGGAACCGGAGAGGTCGAGACTGCTATGTAGCACGTAGCTATCTCAGTGTACCGTAATAACTAATGACATCTCACGCTGTTAGCTTGGCGGCTCTCTCGGACTCGAGCGTTTCAGAAGAATAACCCATGCAATTCATAGCAGTATAGGGCGGAAGGAACTCACGTTGTGAGTCACACTCGGGCAGTAGAGGCAAGGAACTTCAGCATGCAAAGAAGCTTTCCGGTGGGTTGCAAGTTGCGCAGTTCCTGGATGGATGGTTGGCTACGAGCCTGCCAACTGGGGCTGCAAGGAAAAAGCTTGGTCGGCGGCACAGGAACAAGTAAAACGCAGCGGCTTCACAAGCCGTGTGCGGAGCATACGGGCTACGTTTCTTGGGATTGGAAGAGGAGAAGATTAAGCAGCTGGCAAGATGCTGCGTCTATCCTCGCGGAACCCGTCCCACATTGTCTATCCGGGTTGCTCGTGACTGAGCTGCCTGCTTGGTGGCTGGGCCAACGGACTGGCGTCATCACCAGCTCGCCAAAGCACGACGCGCGCATCCGCCTGCCCCAAACCCTCTTTCCCTTCCCCTCGCACGCGCTGCGTGGCACGTCCGGATTGCGCCCCTCCGTCTGCGCCACGTCCTTCTGCTTTTTACAAGCTTTCGTCGGGTCGGAAGGGGAGAACTAAAAGGGCACTTGTGCTCTCTCTGGTCCTCGCGACTTCCATCGTGCGCTCGTTCTGCTTTTGTTCCCGCGGCGGCTTGCGCTGCCTACCTACCTGGGTATCCTGGCACCGAGGTCGCTCCACGCGCGGCGGACGAGCCGCAGAAGAAGCGCGAGCGCCGCGCATACAGTTCGCGAGCGATCGGTCCGCCAGACGGCGCGTGTCTGAGCTAGATTGCCCACAATAGCGCCACTCCGGGTGCGCGGTTGAGCGCGGGTGCTGGGCGAGTCGCGTCATCGCACGCCGCCGACGACCGGCGGAAGGGCCGGAGCGGCGAGGACGACGAGAGCAGACGACAAGCTCGCCTCGCCTTCGACAATTGAGGTCACCCGCGACTCAAGGGCCGATTCGGCATTTTGAAGAGAACAACTACTCGCTCCCCGCCGCCCAACCCGACGCCGCCGCCGCTTCGCCATGGCTCGCTCCGTCGTGTACGTGCGGACGACGCGCGATCGCTTCGTGTGGCCGGACGGGCAGCTCAACGTCTGGACGCTTATCATGCTGGTGACGGGGTCGCTGCTGCTGGGCGTCTTCGCCGAGTTTATGCAGATTCAGAGTCAGATGGGGATTGGGACGCCATGGTGAGTAAAGAGAAAGAGCGTGAGGGAGGAAGAAGAAGAACCGTCTTCTGGTTGCTGTGGCACTGTTGTGCTGGTGCATGCAAATTCGCAGCGACAATACCATGAAGAGGGAGGAATTCCTACCGTGCAAGACAGAGGAAGAGAGCGAAGTTGACGGTTGGTCTTAAAACTTAGGCTTTTCCCCTTCGGCGTCACGACCGGCGCTCTAACGGTCGCGCTCATCATCGCCGAGTTGCTCCTCATCATGCAGCGGCGGCTGCTCCCCGCCTTCATGATGATCTCGGCCTTCATCCTCTTCGTCCTCTTCCTGACGGGTCTGATCGAGACAGCCATCCAGCTCTTCGGGCCCGACGCCAACGTCAACTCGAACTGCCAAAACTACGTCTTCGGGAACCAATCGACGGGACCCACAATGAACACGCTGGCGTGGCTGGAGCAGAATAACATCTGTAAGTGACCAAATGAGCGAATTCGGAGTACTGAAGGAACTGTGTGACTGATTTGGTTCTTTGTTTCTTAGGCCAATGCTGGCTGGCTGCGTTTGCGTTCTGGATCATTGGCGACGTCTTCCTGATCTGGATGATGATCATGGCGTCCCAAGTGAGCCGCGGCTTCTACGAGTAATGGGACGATTGGTCAAACAGCTGGACTGTCTGCGTGCAACGTTCCATACCAACGCGGAGTATTGACTTACGCATCGGATCGTGTGAGCTTTCGCCTTCTGCTAGACGTAATAGCACTATTTGTACATGTGCTAGATGAGGTGGAAAATTGTGAGGTTCGTTCTAATTTTTGCCAAGGCATTCCACTTGTTGCATTGGGATTTGTCTCTTGAATGGGCGTCGAGAGTGTACGAGCAAAGCTGGCACAGGGCAAGTCTGGGCAAGGTAATGCGATTCTTGGTGGCGTTTCGTGTATTCATTCATCTATGTCAACTTTTGGTGGTTGGCTTCTTTTTTGCTGCTTTCCAGCTATTACTCGAGTTTATGAGCATCACGGGGAAACGTGTAAATATGCCAGCATGGAGAGCACAGATACGCTTTGGGCCCGTACCATGCTCTTGTGACTACATGTTGTAGGAGGAACCGTTTGGTCATTCTGACGGTCAGACCCGGACTTTGTCTCGATGTACCAGTAACGTGATCCTCTATATGCCGTCAGGTTATACCACGCAACTGACAGCTATTTGGCGTGCGGAACTACCTACAGATTGATTGCTGCTGCCCACGTAGCGGGGAAACCCCGAGGAACTCCAGTGGACCCTTTTCTTTTCCCGCGCTGGCCGCCCCCGACCCTGCCCTATATGCGGCCGCGAGGGCGGTAGTGCAGCAAAGGAGAGGCGTGGGGAAATGCCCGCCCGCGGACATGCGGCTCAAGCACAGGCGCACCGTTTCAGCTTCGGGGGCACTGCGCTGCGGTCACTGCGCGTCATTGACAACACGGAAGAATGCAGCGGGTATGTAGGCAGTCAGCGTGGCAGTCAGCGTAGCAGCCGGCATGCTGCAGGGCCCGAGTATTGCGTGGCCTTAGATGCTGTGGCGATGACAGCCAGTCAGAGGAACTCGGGAGAGCATAGCAAGTTCAGTTCCTCCGTGCTATAGACGGCACAGGGCGGGCTCCCGGGAGCTTGTTGAGATAAGATGGATATCTAGGATTTGGTGTCGCGAGAGATAGTGTAGAGTGGTGTCGCTTTCCTGGGTCGCCTACGGAGTACGTCCGGAGCTTCGAGCAGCCGTGCGTACCGGCGTAGATGCGAAACCCTGTTTGGCGGGCTGCCCCTGGACCAGCTTTCGAGGAGGCCGTTGCCATGGTGGCTGGGCGGCTGGGGCGCGTTGTACTTATCGTTCCGTAGTGGGGCGTAACAATGCGCGCCACGGTACTCCGTATACGGTACGCCAACCCCCGCCATCCCTTCCGAGTACCGTTCTCGTCCCGAACCCAGAGGCCCGGCCGAGCCCAGCCGTCTCGCGTGCGGCGGGCCAATGACGGCGATTGGCCGGGGTCTCGAGGTTCGATCCACGGAGCCTCTGCCGGGCGCCCTTCGGGCCTGGGAAGGAGCGGAAGTTCCAGTTCGCAGCTGCGGCGAGCCCGCCGTTCGCGGGGGCAGGCACGACGCAGGCTGCTCCTGACTGGCTCGGCCGGCAAGGCGATTTGCACGGGAAAGCAGCAATCGCGTGGCGCCTGCCGCCGGCGTGGATGGGAAAGAACAAGCCAGTGCTCGTCCGGCCGCCGCGCCGCAGCTTACCCACTGTGCTAGCAGCGGAGCCTTACCGCGTACTCATACATGCGATCACCACACGCCGCTCCCATGCCACAGCCCTACTGCTGCTGCAGAACTGCTGCTAATCTCGTTCCTGAGGCTGCCCGGCCCTGGCCTTACACACGTACCTCTACTGCACGCACATCCCCCATTCCCGGCCTGCAACCGTCGCCGACCCTGGCCTCGTTGCGCCGTCCGACACCTCCACGGCCGCTGGCTGCGGTGGCTCGCTGCAACCCAGCCCAAGCTCGCGGCTGACCAGACCCCGGCCCGCCCGTCGCTTCGCAGAGAGAAAGTGCGGTCCGCACCCAAACTCGTACTCGGCACCAGCAGCCGCGCCTTTATCCGTTTCCCTTCTGGCGCCGGGCCTTTGACTTCGGTCCCGTTCCCGCTCTTCAATTCCACCCTCGCCCTCTCCACGCCGGCCTGAAACCACGCCTGAACTCCCTCGGCTCGAGCCTCGTGCGCCCTTCTCGCCTCCCGTCTCCTCTTTCTCTCTCTCTCCCTCACGCACTCCGAGACTGCTGCCACTCTGCGCGCCCGGCTTCTCGCCCGCCCTGCGTGCGGTGCCACCCAGCAGTCATGGCTTCGTCTGCGAAGTCGCAGGACCAGCCGGCCGAAGTCGCCAGCAAAGTGCTGCGCAGGGCTCAAGTGTCCAAGGTTCGTCCTTACCGCTCCCCATCCTTCCGCTCAAGTGCTTCTTCAGCTATCCTAAGCCGGTCATACCTCCCTTCACCTTGACCGCTCCATCCCTCAGCTATGCTAGTCGTTGGCTATACGTAGTCCATGCCGCTATATTGCCGGCATACGTAGACCCTCGGATGCCCCTAGCTCTCTATACTCGCAGAGCATGACTGACATTTCGAAACCCCCATATGCAGATGACGCGGGCCCTGCAAAACCGCCTTGCCCTCGCCAACGTTAAGATCAAGCATGGCTGGCAGAATCTGAGCCTGGAAACCATCGAGCCTCGGGTCGAGATGGAGCTCAAACGCAAGCGTCCGGGCTCCAGCAACGAGACAATGTCCGACACATCCTCGAGCTGTATCTCGGACCGCCTCTACCCTGTCGGCGTGCTCGAATCGTCCCCACTCGCCCCACCAATCTTTTCCGACGACGTCGCTCGCGCCAACGGCCATCACGGCTCCAAGCGTACGAAGTACTACTCTCATGCGGCGGCGGCGGCCGCTAGACAACCCGCCTCGAGCTCGCACGCCCGGGCCAAGGTCCGTCACCACCACAATGGCCGCGGCTCCTGGAAGAGTGCATACCGTCTCCCGGAATCTTCACCCGCATACCACGCGCGGCGAGCTCGCTATCCTCACTCGTCCCACGTTCCTAGCCTATCCTTCGTCTCCGAAGCGTCCACCGTTCCGGACGACCCCGTTTCTCCCGTCACGACCGATGATGAGGACGTCGAGCTACCCGTGCACTCGTTCCAAGCAGATGCCCCACACTTCTGCTCGTCCCCACCGCGCACGCCACGCACGCCGCCCCCAGGCTCTCGCTCCGGGAGATCGGCTGGTGCACGCAGTGCCAGCAGGGCGTTCAACGCCCACGGTCAGCAGCGCAACGGCCAGTCCGGCGAGGAGGGCGCCGATCTGCTGCTCTATCTAGCTACTTCGCCGTCGCCCGCCCACCACAACCGTAATGCTAATAACGACGGCGGCAACAACCCCTCCTCGGCTTCGAAGACCCCGACGACCGCTAAGCAACGTCTCTTTGCGCCGTCGACCCCGCCACCCAAGAGCACGCCGCTCCCTTCGTCCATGATGTCGACGCCCGGCGGCGGCATGTCCTCTTTTCCTGGCTTCGGACCTAACACTCCCTCTGCCGCGGCCTTCAACTACACCGATTTCCTCAATTTTACGCCGAGCCCGGGTCAGGCAGTGTGGAAGACGCCTGTGGCGGCCGCCAAGACACCGCTCGCCGGGGGGAAGGAGGCCGCGAGACGGAGGCTGAATTTTGATGGCTTGTTACCGTCGTCGTCTGCCTCTGGCGGGAGTCCGAATGTGGGTGGGAGTGGAAGCTTTGAGAGTAAGACTAGCACGGGGAGCACGAAGAAGGAGACCGGGTTGGGGATGGAGCTAGGTGGCGAGCTTGTATCATGATGGCCAGGGGCCAGAATGTTCAAAGCTCCTATTGCCTTTCTCACGCCGGCGCTACTAATGAAGTTCATGACTTCTTTGATGAACTAGACATGATCAGAAAAACCGAACCTGTTCGCGCAGTGCCATCTGCAGCGACGGTTCTACTGCATGCGCATTATCACCTTTTCGGAGTCTCTCCTTCAGCATTTTCTTTTTCCCTTTCCTATTGTAGTTTCTTTTCCGACTTTCGTGTGAGGAGCTTTCCTTACGTCTTCTACTAGCCGATACCACGTCCACAACTATTATTGTTGGATACGTGCTAGTAGCTTTCTGTGCACTGTGTGCTTGTTTTCATACCTCTCTGTAAGCGGCGGCAAATGTCTACTGTTGTAACTTGTAGTCGTATTCTTTTCCAATTTTCTCCCCTTTTGCGCGGCCGTGCGAAGATACCTTGCGTGCGTTGATGGCACGCCATCATTGTCACTTTCGATGTCTTTTTCTTAACATATTGTATTCTGTATTTGAGCGAACAGAGAGAATGGCAGGGCAGCATATCGAGGCATTTCACATACGCCTCCAATCATTGTGTTCAATTGAACATGCAGAGTAATTTCTCCTTATCCTTTTTCTTTGTTATCATCATCGAGACTCCTGTGGAACAAGAGGCGGCACTCTGTGCGCAGCCGAAAGCAAAGCGATTCGAGCCAACCTGTTTTTCACCGACTATCCGTATTTTAGGTAGCATCACTCAGAAAGAACTAAACGAACGAATATTATTATGAACAAATAGCTTGTCTATTGCTTGGGAAGAAATTCCTGGTGGACTTCATTTGCGTCGCCCGGTTGCCTGGTTTGAACCCTCGTTGCTTACCCGTCTTTAAGCATTTAAAGCACGTGTGAAGGTATTGCCCTCCAAGGGAACGTTCTTAAGTGCCTTAACAGGTGGCAACAGCGAAGGCTTCCATAGACGGTGTTTTTGTTTTTTGCAAACCTAGGGAGTCAGACCCGCAACCGTGTCCGATGGATGGTCGTACAAGGGCCTCTGGGTGCCCCCCGCTTTTTCGGGTGTCGCCGCCGCCGCTTGGGGGCCGGGTCAGCCAGCCATACAAGACTGGTCATACATAATATAAGTAGCACCGTCTCGCTGGAGCTTGGCTTATATCGACAATGATAATTATAATTGGGCATTCCGTGCTCCCGAAAGTTCATCCACCCATTTAGCCATCCATTCCTTCGTTCTTTTTGGCTTTCCGCCATTCTTTGCCGTCGGCGGCGGTGTTGGGGGAGAACCCCCTTTACTCTCTGCGGCGAGGAAAAAGCGCGCGCCTGTTGCGGTGCATACAGGAGCACGAACGGGTGGCAGCTTTGCTAGGTGGAATGCTTCGCCGCGCTTGGGCGCTATATGTGCCGGACGAGACTCCGCAAATACAAAGTGGCGCCAGTTAAGGGCTAGCATTGAGCTGGGTGGAAAGGATTGTCTTGGGTTGTCCCTTCCCAACCGTGGCCTTTTGCTCCTTTGGCAAAGTGCCTGCAGTACATAGGAGGAGATGCGCTCATCAGTTCGACCAGTCAATCAAAATCCAGCCCCACGCCCGCAAAAGATAAGAAACCTAGGTAAGCCCTCTCACACACACACACATAGGTATGTATTCGAAGCCCCTCCCCGCACGCACCCAGCTAGCCACATGAATCTTCCCGCCTATTTTCCAGCTTTCCCACCTCCGTTCGTGTGCCGTTCCCTCGGCTTGCCCGGTTTGCCCGCGACGCGTCGCCCGGAGAGGCGGGGAGGGGGGTCGCCGAGGGGAAAATGCGCAAGCAACTTGGCCCTTTTTACGCGCCCGGACGCGTCGAACATGAGACGCGCTAGGCGGACGGGGGATGGCGGGGTTGGTGCGAGATTGGGGTGGCGCTTGGCGGGTGCTGGGATTCCCCGGGTTCACAGGATGGGGAGGGGAGCTGAGTGCCGGTTGGTTGGTCAATGGGATTTGTGTGGTTTAGGGGGGAGGCCGGGGGTGGTAAGAGGGTGTATGTACTACGTAGAATCCTCCCGGTGTATCAATACGTACGGAAACGCTGAACAACGGCTCAGGTAAGCTAGAGGCAAAAGCAAGCGTGTGGCGCATCGGCCATTCATATCCCTGCCGAATCAGGCGGCGCTACGGCCGCTTGCGGAAACGATGGGCGTCCTGGCGCGCAGGCGACGGAGATTTGACGTGGGAGCAAAGTTGAGTGGCTGGTGCCCTTTTTTGCCCTTTTCTGGCCCTTAACCCTATCCCGGGTGGGCCCTGAGGTTGACCAACTCTAATGGTCCTCGGGCCCCCGGAAGTCCGCTAGGCCTTTTCGCTATGGGATCCATGGATTGAGGATGATGGTCGTGGTGGTGGATAAGCTTGGCTCGGGCCGCCTTGGAAACCAGACTTCAATGAGTGAGCTCCGTCCGTGGGACCACTTGACCCGTGTCCCAGAGACTGTGAGGTCCCGAGCTGGTTCCCGAGACCCCGAGGGACTGAGTGGGCGCCGTCGACGTTTGTCGTTGCCGGAAAAGTCCGGGGCCCTTTTTGTGAAATCCATCGCTTGCTCCTACGAATTGAGCAGCAGCTCTTCCCTCGGCAACAGAATGTGCTTCTCCTTCCATCACACATTTCTTGCTACTACCCGTACTACGTAGGAAGCTCCGGGGCGCAATATGGATGCACGGGCCGGATGTCGGAGCAAAGGGGAGGCGCAAAGGAACAGGGAATAGATGGACGGAATACCTACCTACTGTATGATCGGCCTTTTTTTTTGCGCGGAGAACGAAGATCGTCCATGACGGCACACATGCAGAATCTTAGTCTTGTGTGAGCCTGCGGGAGTTTAGCCATTTGCCGCGGACCCCCCCCCCTCCAAATCTATGTGCTTGCCGCTAGGAGCGTTGTCACCTTGTCAGTGCGCTGCATTAGCGGGACGCATGGGAAATGGGCCGCTATCTTTTCGGCGATATTTCTGGAGCGAGCGAGCTTGCGCACATACCATGCACTACGCAGAGTTGGTCTGTTGGGTGTGGCTAATGGGGAACTAACATCTTGACCCGGATGCAAATGTTGGCAGTTGGTGGCCAGTCTTTTGGCCAGTCTTTTGATCTTCCTTTTCCCTCCGGACAAAAAGTTGCCAGATATAAAAAAGGTGGGCCACACATCCTCCGGGACCAGGAAGGACTGGGGCGGAGGCCAGGGGAAGGACTGGGGATGCCAAAGGCCCTGGGCAGGTCACGAGTTCCCATCCCAGGGAGTGGGCCGCCAAGAGCGCTGGAACTACCAACTCGATGGGAGTTTTCGTCCGGATCCGACGCTACGAGGCACGGGACAAGCTGAGCAAGGTGTGTTGTAGATACTACGTACGAAGACAGATCACGCCGTTTAGTCGGTGGCAAGGTGCAGCGAACACAGATATCAAAATTTCTAAAATAAATGTGACGTGAGGACGGCCCGGGACGGAGAGGCAAGAAGCGCAGGGCCAAAAGCGGCATTTTCCTGAAGAATCCTCACCAATGCTTGCGACGACCCTCGTGTGGAAGAATGAAGCAAGTTGTAGGTATGTACCTGCTGTACAATAGCACACACGGATCAGGGAGTGGTTCCGCTGGTGGTTGATGGTACATACTACATACATACTGCTCCGTACATATGTAGTTTCGAAGATTGCCGTGCTAGGGCCGGGGGCCGGCACCGATGCCACTGTCGTCACCGCACGACGCGGCGGGGGCGGGCGGCTGAAACCAAGGCACGGCAGGCGGAGCCAAACGGAGAGGCGCCCCGGGCCCCGCCCAACCGCGGGCCGGCTGCCACGCTTGGGAGATTGGGTGTGGCGCTCCAGAGCCACGGCGGAAGGTGACGAAGTTCCTCCCACGGACCGGCAGTGTCCTCCTCTCCCACGAAGCATGTCTGTATACGGACGGCCGCTAGCTGCTCGGATTCGGATTCGCGCTGCTACCACCTGTTGCGCGTCGCCGACCTGCCATTGACCTGTCAGAGCGCCTGCCGTGCTCTGGGGCGCCCCGGCTGCTTACCCGCTCTGCGGCAGCGTGTGCTCCCGGCGCATATGCGCGGCAGATAGGCGGGCGCCGCCCGGGTGAGCTTCGTCGTCCGGCGCCGTGGAAGCTGCCCGCTCCACCCAGATCCGGTAACCACCAACAATCGACCGGCGGCAGGTGCTGCGAGAGGGCCCCGCGGCCGCCTGCCCGACAAGCTCCGCCGCCGTCACGCCCGCCCCGAGCCGGCCTTTCGACCCCTCTTTGCTGCCCTTGCGTCCCGCCCTCCGCCGGCTTTCCATCAGTCCACCACCACCACCACCACCGCCACCACCCACTTACGACCCAGGTGCTGTGGCCGGCCGTTCGGTGAAGGCAGCCGCAGCGCCCTCTCTCTCGTTTTGAGTGCATCTACATACTTACCTCTCCGTCACACGTGAATCGCGCCGCTTCACGCGCCCACGGTCGCTTCTCCCCTCCCTTCTCCTTCCACTCGCTCCCTTGGACGACGCGCGTGCTCCCGAACCGTGCCTTGCGGCATCCGCCCTTGGGGCCTTGTTGCTTCCCCGGAACGGCGCCGTCGGCCGAAGCCTGGGCCTGGCACCGACTGACGGCCCACGGACGCGACGAGGCCACCACGCACTCGCTCACCGGGCGCAACACAAAGACCCCGTCCTCCGGCCAGCCGAAGCAAAGCGTCCGCTCGCTGTTCCGTCTTTCTGGCATTTTCTTTCCCATAGTTATCGCCAGCCCTGCAGACCAGTGCCGCCGACCAGGCTTGCTTGCTCCCTGCCCGCGGCGGTTGCACGTTTCCACCGGGTCGTGGTGATTCCCGCAAACCGACAGCCCCTCCCATCAACCCACAGTACGCACCCGCAGAGCGGTCGCCTCTCATGCCTTCGTTTCTGAGAGACCTCCGCCGGAGGTCGCGGTCCAGCTTTCGCACTGAAAAACCATTGCCGAGTGAAGGCGTGACGCCGAACGGCTCTTCCTCCGGCAGCGCGCCGACCCTCAATGGCCTCGCCAACGGCCGCAACATACCTCACAAGAAGTCCAACTCAACGCTCAATTCCAACCTGGGTTCCTTTTCGCCGCCCAGCACCGATTCGGCTCCGAGCATCAAGACTACCAACGGGACCAATGGCACCGCGCCGCCGAGCCGGCCGCCGACTACGAATCGCTATAGCCTGAATGTATGCATTGTGTCTGCTTGTTGACTCACCTTTCTTTCTCTTCCTTTTTTTCGGCAAAATTACCTCTTTTCCTTGCTGACTTCAATCCTTCTTCTAGGGCTCGCTGTCACCACTTTCGAATGGAAATGTGAAAGCGGCTGCCTCGCCCTTTTCTCCGCGTGTCACCTCCGTGTCGGACAATTCTTGGGTAGGCACACGTGCAATTGAACAAATGGGGCTATCTTGGCTGGAACTAATTGGGTGAAAATAATAGGTCAATCAGAAAGTGCTGTTGGTGTACGGACATATCGGCGACCCGTCCCTGAAGCCGCTGGACGGCACACTCACCGTTTGGCATCACCAGGAATCGTTTCCGCCCACCAATTGGCCCGTCTACGATTCCCAATTCAAGGTACTGATCCATCTGCAGCCGGGTCCGAACCGCATCCGCCTTGATTTCACCTCACCGAAGCTGTCGTCGGGCAGTGCGGTCCCGGCGCACGCCACTCATGTCCACATTAATTACCTGCCTTTGAATGGTTCTCCGCCGCTGCATTTGGCTATTATACTCGCCAAGGACTCGCCGGGCACATACGATGCAGTGCCGGAGAGGGTAGAGCAGGAAGGGAATGGCTTGCCTACGGCGATTCGAAAGTTCCGCATGGCGGCTTATCTGTGGCAGGCCTTCACGGGCGAGCAAATGAATCGCAACCATTTAGGCCGACGCTGTTTCCGCTATGAGGAGGAGTGGCAGCAGGGCACGCTGACATACCACGACCAGGCGACCGGGCAGATGCGCAACGAAGCGCGGATCCACGTCATCAAATGCGACAAGACTGTTGAAGAGCTTCGAGACCTGGACCTAGCTCAGCAGTATGACAAGGGTACCAAGAGAGGCGAGTTGTTCGTCATCGCTTCCAAGGCTGTCAAGGATTACTTCAAGGCTCGGCCCGGCCAGCGCCTATACGTGTCGGCCATGTTCTTGGACTCGCACTGGGATCCCGAGGTTAAGGTCATTCGTGGTCATGCGGCGCTGGGCGGTGGCGACGAAACGCTCAAGCTAGCAATCTTTGGCTCCCACGCGCTTCAGAGCTATCCGGCGAGCATCGAGGAAGTGGTTCCAGCTTTCACGGATACGACGCCAACAGACACCAAGCACGTCGCCAACGACAGCAACGAGTCGGGCACTAATTGGGAGGCTGCCAACATCGGCATCGGCGCCCACTTGCATGAAACGGGTCATTTGTTTGGCTGCCCACACCAGGAATCGGGTATCATGCTGCGGGATTATACGCGCTTCAACCGCACGTTCTGCGTGAAGGAAGCCGCGAGTAAACGGACTGGGTCTCAAGGCAAGCGAATTTGCCTGCCTGCCGAAGAATGCTCCTGGCATCGTCTTGACTGCCTTCGATTCCGCTACCACCCGTGCTTCCGCCAGGCAAACGACCCCCCGGCAAGTTTCATAGGCCAGGACGAGAGCGTGACCGCTTGGGCCGTTGACAACAACAACGTCCTCGTCACGGCGCCTTCGGGCGTTGCCTTCACCGAAATTTACACCGAAGGAGACGAGCTTTGCCGCGCCTGGATCGAGTACGCCGACTCCAATGGCATGGGCCTGCCCAGTAGGCAGGTGACGCTCACGGAATCGGACCTGCGGGCGCGCCTACCCGAAGCCAAGAACAAGCGCCTCCGGCTCGAGATCCACTCCGCGGGCGGCGGCAAGCACACCATCGAGGACTTTGGGCTTCTGGCGTCCAAGGCCTCGCGTCTCCGGCTTCCCGACGGCCGAGCTGGGTTCCGCGGTTCCAAGCTAGGCTTTAGCAAGCTCCAGGGCAGCACCCCGGAGGAGCTTATCCTCGACTGCGCAACCATCCAGACGAAACTGCTTACAGCGATCAAGGTGTACCACGGCATAGCGGTGGATGGGATCGAGTTCGTCTACGAGGACTCGACGAGCCAGCTTTTTGGCAAGAAAGGCGGCAAGCCGGGTGGGAGCGAGTTCTTGCTGGACACCCGCAAAGGCGAGATCCTCATGGGGTTCTACGTACGCGCGGGGCTATGGATCGATGGCCTACAGGTGCTGACGAGCCTGGGGCGGAGGAGCGAGGTGTTCGGGAAGGCGGGTGGTGGATCTGGGTGAGTTTTTGGAGAATAAAACGGCGAGCTTGAGGCTAATACAGTCGGGTTTGGGCAGGCACACACTCATCCCGCCGCGCGGATATAGGATTGCTGGCCTGTCGGGTTCATGCGGAGCCTGGATGGATGGCCTTGCGCTCATTATCACCCGGTGAGCATGCGTGCAACGTGCTCGTCCCTTCCACATACATAAATGCACCGCGAACGCGAACAGTTCGTCAGCACCGCGACTATGATTGTTTCTTACTACCTTTTCAAATTAGTCGGTGTCCTCTCCATGCTCGTGTTTCAAACCGTCCCGCTCTTCCTCTTAGACCGGCCTTTGCCTCGCTGTCTCACTTGGACTGCACAGAGGGAAGGAAGGCTTTGAAGAGGGTAATTTTGCATAGCGCACCTTTGCACTAGCATCCGTGGCTCTGTTTCCCTTGCTACTGTTGCATTGAACAAGTTCACTTTTTTTCTTTGGCAACCCCGTGTTACCGGACGGGTGGTAGTTGGTCCTGTAGGAGCCGCATTTTACTCCCTATTCATCATTTTGTTGCGTCTACTTTCAGCCACCTGTGCGAATTACGCTCTTTGGAGGCGCAAACGGCGCATTCCCTCTAGTCCGGTAAGAACCACCACGGTCTTCTGCATGCAAACTTTCTTTTTTGCCATTGTTAGTCTGTCACTACTTTATTATGTCACAGCTGTCCCTCTTCATTCATGTCACCCTTTCTCCTCTTTTCTTTCCTCGGTGCTACATGGTTGGGCGCGAGCATGGATTGGAGGCAGGGTAATTCGTCCAACGACAAGACAAGATAGCATATTAGTGTCCGGTCACACCCTCGTGCCCGAGAAACAAGCTGGTTTAGCTTGTTCGTCATCCTTAATGATAGTAATATTCTCTTTTCTTTGTTTAGGGAGCGGGAATAGAACAGCGGAGGTATAAATGACTGTCAGGCGCAAGGAACGAAACTCGAGAGGTGGAAAGCCGATAGAACTGCTTTATCCGTCGGGATACCTGCACCAGGCCAGGTTGATTGTGGCATGCGGGATACAGTGGGATTAGAGATACGCGAGTCGAGCAGGCAGGTTTTAGCTTTAATGCACCCTTATGAGGCCTCTTCGTGTGGTTTCTATTACGTGAGTTTGGCTATTTTGTCGTTAACTACCGGTTTAGCGGAGCCATGACTTTTGATTGTCTAGGTTGCGAGAGAAGAGGGACAGAAACCCACAAGCAACTTGTACTGTCTTCAACTGCAGTCTGCCGGGGGGCTTTTTGGGTTGGGTAGGGCACGATTAGACCGGAAATTTTTGCGAGCAGCAGCAGATCTTAGTGCTGGTTGGCTAGACTTGGATGGAATTGGGCGGACTTTTTCCCGGGCTTTTATTTTTTTAGCTTCTTCACTGAGCGCTCCCGGGAAACGACGAACGTATATTAGGGTTAACAAACCGGTGTTTTGTTTTCTTTTTTTTTGGCTTTTGTCCTGGGCGCTGGGTGATGCGGAGTAGAATGTTGTTGTAGCAGGCTGCAAATGAGAGCCGTACGCGGTAATGGATTGGGTTGATTGGATTTAAATTTTGTCCTAGGTGCTGGGCGGTGCAGAACTTTGTTTGTATAGGAGCAAGGAGGAGCAATGGTAATTAATTTGGCTGCTTGGACTGAAGGTTGAAGTGGAGTGATAAGAATGATGACTGGCAAAGTCAAGAGTGAACGGTTCTCGGGATGTTCTTCAGATGCTGTTTTGCTGTCCGATAGGGACGTGAAGCAATGTCTTCTCAGGGCCTCTCCATTCATTTCGCTCGCTTGGTATTTGGGTTTCAGTCCAGATTTGACTTCCGCTGCGTTCAACTCTAGTCAATAGCACAATCCAGCGAAAATCCACAGTTCAAAATCCTATCATTATTCATATTCACAGCCAACACCGACAAAAGCACCTAACGCCTGGGCCGCCAGTCCATAGCATATTGTACGAATCCAAAAAAGCCACGACAGGTGTCACACTTGCATCTACAACCCTCAGATTGTTCCCCTCTTGCGTACAATCAGCTTTTCTATCTTCAATGCGTGTACAGACACCGAGGCTACACCATCCCATATCCTACTTGTCTTCTGGGCATCACCAGCACGTTGTCCTTCGTCACGCTCCCTCGACAGTCAAGTTTGTCTCACTGCGTACTTGTCAGCGTGAAACGAGAGCTCACCCTCCCGCCTACAGGTCTCGGGGTCCAAGTGTAGCCGGAGGCCGATGCTCTCCCTCGTAAGGTTGAAAACCCGAAATAACATGTAAACATTTGCGGCCGGCCGGTCAGATTCTAATCTCATTCCTTGCATCTGTTCCGCAGCCGCCATTAGCAAGCGAGCTTTCCGTTCCAAGACCGGCTTCCAAACTTACTCGGTTGTATTGCGCGCCACTCATGTAGAACTCATCTGCGCATTCTCCCGTGGTGGTCTTGACCTCGATATAATACGTCGGCTTGGCGTTCGCCCAAGCAGGCCCAAAATACCCCCTCTCGATCAGAAGCCTCGTGAAGTCACCCTCACCATCAGGGTATACAATGTCGGCGGTCTCGACACCATGCCACGGCTCCAAGTCAGAATAATTTTCATGGACCTTGACTTCTTTGCGAATCGTGCTTTTCCACATTTCTGCGGAAAACTGAGGAAGTTTGAGTTGCTTGAGGAGCTCGAACACCTTGAGGTCGCATTAGTACTCTGGACCCTAGATGCGAATGTAGAGAGAATTCGACTTACAAACAGCTCTCCGGCAGCTCCGACTTTAATATCCCGAATTTGCGAACGGACCGTAAAGTTGTTTACTAGTGCCAGAAAGGCTGTACCAAACCTTGCACCATCGCCTATAGCTATCGTAGCCGTCCGGCATATTGGGAATGTAGCTCTAGATGCGGCGACAATGACATGGTTGAGGAGCGCACGATATCTTTCTCCTTGTTGGTCGGGCTCCTGCAATTCGATCTCTGGGCTCGAGGCTGGCGTCGGCGATGCAAAAGGGACATAACTTCTTTGTCTAGCTGCGTGGCCAATTCTGGTTGACCTGAGGGATGTACTCGTGGTCTGCACTTCATCTTCGTCTCCTGAAACTTCCGAATGGGCAGTCTCGGAGATCGCACTCGAAAGCCGAGAACGATGTGGAGAAGTGAGGGCTGCTTCGTTTTCGGAAAGTTGCTCGCTTTCTATGTCCGACTCCGCTGGGCGATCAATCCCTTCGACTTCGACGATTCCTTCGTCGTTCAGGATTTCGTCGACAATGGGCAGACCTGAACAGTTCAGGATGCTCTGGATGATAGACTCAGCTTTAGGCTCCGTAATCGAGAGGAAAGCAACCAATCTCTTGGGGAGCTGCCGGAGAAAGCAGAGGTCGCGATCCGTTCTGTTCTTAGGCACATATAATCTAAGCTGATCTCCATTGTCGTCAAGATGAAAGTTGGATTTCTTGCCGCCAATTTTGATGAATTTGTCATACTGAAAAAGCGTCATGGTCTTTGATATACCGTCGCTTTCATACACTTCAGCAGCTACGAAAAGATCATAGAGCGAACGGCTTCTGTGCGTAACCTTGGGACTGCTATAATGAACAGCACAGCTAGTCGCTTTGTCAGCACTGCTGATTGAGGGAGTGATTTTGCCTCCGGTCTTACCGAAAGAAAGCGTACGCCCTTGATCTGAACTTATCAGTCAATTTGGGCTCCGAATTACCGCCTTCAACTTCCGTTTGCTCGTCAACCGCAAGGGACATGTAGCGTCTTTCAAGGCCGGAAGCCATCAAAAATAGCATGCATGCACGGATCTCCGCAAGAGTGAAGTCTAAAAGCGCGGCTTTACCTTGGAAAGCAAGCTGGTACTCTGGCTTATCTGCAATAGCGAAGTCCGAGTCTCGATCAGCCCAGTTGATTGTGCCACCCGATAACTTGACAAGAAAAATTCGAGATTTGCGGAGAGGGGCTAGGTCAGTTTCCGTCGGTTTCATGGAGCTAATAATTGTCATTCTCTCCTTGAGTTTCTCAGAATGAGTCACGGGATCCACTCCCTGAGCTAGTTCTCGAGCTTGTTCCAGTAACGCTTGGACATGCATCCCAACGTCCGGTGTGCGTATACCCAGTATCTTTGTAAAAAATCCCTCCAGGGATGCGTATGGAGTTGCAATGGATTCTTTGCGAGGAATCTGTATGGTATCCTCTGCCCAAAGGCAGGATGACGGAGCACACCAAGTCTTTTTTGACGGCACATAAATCAGGTTGAATCTTTCAAAGTATTCTCTTCATATGCGCATGTCATTAATTGAGTCTCTTCTGAGATCTTTTGTTCTTAGGATTACTTACCGTATTTGATCAAAGCCTGAATCCTGTTCGAAATCTCGCATCAGGCGATGATAGATGGACTCCAGCGTTATGGGGTCAACGATCATTTTAGACTTTCTCAAGTTCAACTCATCGACCACGTCCTCCCAATGGGTATCTGGGACCTTCAGTACTCTCTTGAAGAGGGTACGTAGTTCATCATATCTCCCCACGCCACGGAGGGGCGATTTAGTTGTGAGCCAAGACGGAGCGTCCCATACACATTCATTTGACTTTCTCCATGATGCTTCGGCACATACGCCATTGTGCAAGCGAAACGGGACGTAGATTACTGACTTTTTGTCGAAATATTTCCTAAGAGTAAAGTGAGCAGCAGTCAGCGTCATGATGGCGCGAGCACATACCGAACAAGTTCCTTCTCCTCTTCAGTGCTGCAGCTAAACTGAATTGCGCCGTAAAATTCGAAAAGATTGTCGATGACGTCGGGACAAGGTTCTCTAGGGGGGAAAGCGGACGCACGTGCAGGAGAGAAGATGGCAGCATGTGCAAGAGCATCAAGGCGGAAGCGGAGATCGAGATGAATCCCAACTTTGAGGCCAGAGACAAATGCCCATTCATCCCTTTCCTCGTCTTTGAGCGACTGGTCAATTTTGACGAATGGAAATTTGCTGATCTTTAACGAAGCTACGGCCTCTTTAAGCTCCGGTAAGGGAAGATATGAATTCCCAAGCTGCACTCTCATTCCTGTGTCGGAGGTGACGTAGCTGCTAATTAGCGCCGCTTTTATCATTTGCAGCTGAGCTTCGTACAATCCCCAATGGGCCTTGAGCGTACTGAGAAGCTTCTGAGAGCGATGCGAGATGATGTATTTGAATTCTCGAGAAAGTTTCCCCTCTCCATCAGCAAGTACAGGAGCTCTTTTTATGCCTACGACATCTTCGAGCCATTCTGTCCAAGATCTTCCATGATTTCGAGCTTCGTCCTTGACAGCCCCAAGATACAAGAAATCATTGATGAAACTAACTTCGAGTCCTGGCGCGTTCTCGTCTTTTGTTTGGATCTTCCAAAAAAGCGGGAATGGCTTATAGTCATCTAAATCTCTGAAATAGATGGGCATTTGCCTAAACGATGACCGACGAATTCTTCTCCTTTTGTCATCCATAATCCAGATGCAGTCGTCAATATGGTCCTCGTGCTCCTGGAGGTTCCAGAAAAGGTACACAAGGTGCGAGACCGACTCTGAAGGGGTAACTGCCTTGCTTTCGAGGGGTGACTTGTATTTTAATCGTATTAGAGAGATCACTTGAGAAAGTTCGCAGAAGTCGACACCGAGCTGTGAAAGAAGATGCTTCCAGCCTGGACGCTGGACTAATTCCGGTTGGACAAGTTTAAGACCGATATCCTTTGGTATCGGACTAGATCCTGTGGTGGGAAAATAGGTTCTGGCATGAGACGAGACCCACGTCTTGTCTTGCAAAGGTATCAAGGGGAGATCTCTGACTGTGTTCTTGAGGCTAGACAATTGTCGCCGTTCGAACGGCCTGCAGAGAACATTCGAAATCTTTGCATACCATGCGTCATCAGTGCTGGGGTTTTTAAAACGGGATTCCTGTCGTTCGAGATCCGCCCCGAATCTTTCAAGAAACTCGGGGAGACGAAGATCCGCAAGTCCCAGCAGCCGTAGAGTGTTCACATCACCCTTCCTATATTTGTCCGATAGGTAGAGTTCAGGGGTTAGGTCGGCCACGAGTGGTTCGCCGTCATCATCGCAATACTCGGCTGACAGTATGCGAAGCTGACCAGGACCCCGGAGAGTACCAAGCCTTGACCTCAGAATGGCTGTAGTCCTTAATCTCGAATATATTTGCTCCCTTAGTTTGTCCCAAAAGTCGTCGAGGATAGTATCCGTCGGCAAGTACCTCATCCACGAATACTGAAGAGATGGATGACGGCAAAACCTGATCACCGCATCGTGGAAAGCATCTGCAACGCCAGAAACAAGGGCCTGATTCCGAGGAGAATGGAAGATATCCTCTCGGTTCGCCTGCGTAATGAAATCCGATTGGATCAGGAACTAGTTGAAAATTGTTAGCTGGATATTCGTATTACTTTCCACGAGCTGTTTGAGAGGAATATACGTACGTTAAACCCAACCTTGCGGACGGGCAAGAACGCAAAGACATGTTGTGGCTGCACGATTGGCGTATCCGAATCATTGATGGGGAAAGCGAGGACCACCGTTGCATGGTTCATACTGGCCCGTGCGGCATCGGGTGGAAGATTGACAATGGCTTTCTGAACAACATGGTACTTGTTGTGGGTTCGAAGCTCCTTGCCGTTCTGCTTGCAAACCTTGGTAAGGGTCTGCAAACTCTCACCAACACTTTGCTGTCTGGGGTAGCATATTTCGGTGTCCTCGGTAACCTCTTCACTTCGGTGTACTTTGACATGAATTCTTTCAAGCCGGACCAAGAAGAGGAGGAGTGTGTCTGGTAGGTTGAGAAAGTCCTCAACAATCTGTTCGAAGCAGGAAATTCCGTGGAATGTCAAGGACATTCGTGTCCGCACGGATGGAGGGAGGTCGTCATACTCCTCGTTGAATGGGGTCACCATCCCCAAGCCATTCTCGTCAGAATCACGCGTGTGCTTAAAGGAGAATGAAAATGGTCCTGACTGAACATGCACCTTCTTTGCCACTTTGAAGACTGACTTGAACCCGATGCCCTTTTCTCCAATGTAACCTCCGGTGTTTGATTTGGTGCTTTCGCCCATGCTACAAATTGCCTTGACATTACGCTCGGTAAATCCATTTTCGTTCGAATCGATGATGATTTTGTCTGGGAAAATCTGAAAACTGAGAAACGGACTTTCGCCAGCAGCACGAGCGCGGTCGTATTGATTATCATCGGCATTTTGAATCAACTCGTACAGAAATCTTGTGTCTTTGGAGTACAAATTTGTTGCGAGTCTACGATGAGGTTAGATGGACTAAGTCAGTCGTCTGGTCGGCGATGAGAAGAGTGGACTAACGCCTTAGTTGAAGATCCAAGTTTCCGTAGGAGAATTTCCATTGATTGGAGTACATTCTCTGGAGTTTTTTGGCGATCTTCGTCAGATATCCACCCGTTATCGACTCCGATTTTGCGGATAAATTGTCGACCCTCCTCTCGCGATAGAGAGGCCATAGCTCGAACTTTCGATTTGATTGAAAACTGGTCGTGTCGATGGAGAACTGGCGCTCTCGCGGGACTAAATACACCCCCCAGCCGCTGCGGCACAGCAGCGGCGGCGCAGCAGGGGCTTGGTCAAACTCTCGACCTGAATATGGCATGCCTGCACCACCTACTCCGCAGACTTGCTGCATGTAGTGTTTCACGTAGTCGCGCTGGCAAGATAGTTATTTTTTGTTGCGATCTTGCTCAGAACTCTCGAGCAAATATGCGCCGGTTACATGGGAGGCCGAACTGCTGTCTAGCGGATAGTAGCTTGATGTGTCTAAGTTACGTCCGCAGACCATATTCTACGATACAACAAAATTATTACATCTTTACCTGAAAAGATGTTAGCTGATGATGGTGGTTGCCAGGAAGTGGCAATGTGAAGGAGCATTCGAACAGGGCTGGCGCTTGCTGGACCTGCATTGTGAGTGATATGTTTGCAAATTGCCTAGGAGCCGGGATAAAGGGTTATTTCGCGCAAATATAAGAAAGTCAAAGTATCTTTTGAGACGATGGACTTAGGACACCGCACCATGATGTGTAGCTGCCCCATGACTGACTGTATTGATATGTGGCTGTAGTGGTTACGCTGTATGTTTGTCTGGTCGGCCTGCGCCCGATACGTACTATGTACATACTACATACACACTGCGCGGTTGACCCTATCGATAGTGCAAGGTTGGCTGCACGTTACGCGCTCACAACCGCGGCCCTCACTTGTGCCCCCACGATCCGTTCAAGCCGTCGACTACGAGATCAAATTGTCACTCTATTATGTAGTTGCGATTTATGGCGGCCCAGAAGAACCCAGTCTCCGTTGAGTCAGTCCGTGCGGCAGCCCAGCGCTGTCCCGTCATCGACAACCACGCGCACAACCTCCTGCGGTATGACCGGCTGCGCGATCACCCGCTCGAGACGGCCACGACGGAAGCCCGGGGCGCGGCTCTAGCAGACGCAAAGGCGTCTTTGGCCCACCTACGCGCGTCCAAGCAGCTGCGCGAGCTGTACGGCTGCGCCGCCGACGCGTCGTGGGATGCGGTGCTGAAGGCGCGAGACAAGCAGCTGGCCACGGACCCGGCGGAGCTCTATCGGAAGTGTCTGGCCGGGACGGAGTGCATCCTCATGGACGACGGCCTATCGGGAACTGGTGCTACGTTCCCGTTCCATTGGCATGACCAGTTCACTCCTAGTCCGACGAAGCGTGTGGTCCGGATCGAGACGGTCGCGGAGAACCTCATCGCCGACATTCTTGCCAAGATAAGCGAGGATGATGCGCGGGCGGAGGGTTTCCTGGCGGATACGTGGTATGAGTTCACGGTGGGGTTCGAGAGAGCATTGACTGTGGCAGTAGAGGATCCAGCTGTCGCGGCCTTCAAGAGCGTCGTGTGCTATCGATCGGGCTTGCACGTAGACACGGATTTGGACGTCGTGGCAGAGGATGCGGAGCGGGCATTTGATCGCTATCTAACAAGGGCGCTGCGGCATCGGGAATTCCGCATCAATAAGAAGTGCATCAATGATTATCTGGTACTTAAGACATGCGATGTCTTGGCTAGCGTGCTGGAGACGACGACTTGGACGAAGCCACTCCAATTCCACACTGGTTTGGGCGACTCAGACATCTGTCTGCGGAGAAGTAACCCAGCCTACCTCCAGACACTCATAGAAAAGTACGAAATGGTTCCGTTTGTGCTGCTGCACTCGGCATATCCGTACACGAGAGAAGCCGGCTATCTGGCGACCGTCTTTGCTAATGTTTATCTTGACGTGGGTGAGGTCTTTCCAATGCTTAGTAGGGACGGCGAGATTTCTGTGCTACGCCAATCGCTTGAGCTGGTCCCGGGGACGAAGGTCCTGTGGAGTACTGATGGGCATTTCTTGCCGGAGACATACTGGCTTGCGAATAAGCAGTTTCGAGAAGCTCTCGAAGAGGTATCGATTCAACTCTCAGAAATTCGTTTGCCTAACCCTGGTATTTGTCGTATGAGTAGTTCTGATTTATTGGACTAGGTTCTTGTGGACTATGTATACAAAAGGGACCTTATTGCGTCCGAGGCCGTCGACTTAGCGACGAATATTCTTTTCGAAAACTCAAATCGGCTGTACAAATTGCGCTTACAGGCCCCTGAAATTGAGCTATCGACAATCCCTTTAGCAATCAGAGACCGGGCGGAATCAGACGTTTATGATGTTAGTATTCTCGACGGGTTCCTCGACCAAAATCCTTCAATCGAGTACGTCTATGTTCAATGGGTGGACTACATGGGTACATTGCGCTCCCGCGTCCTTCCTGTGGGCGAATTCCACCATCTTATCTTGTCAGACAACCGTCTCGGAATCTCCAGCGGCAACAAGGGCACCTTGCAGAACGACTTTGTTACCTCCGTCGCCAACACTACGGGCCAGATATACATCGAGCCGGATCTGACCACGCTGCGCCGCACGCACCCCAAGGACCCGCTCCCCTCAGCCACCGTCATGGCTTTCTGGACGGATGCCGACGGGAAACGTTTACCGGAGTGTCCCCGCCGTAGCCTAAAGGAACGATGCGACGATCTCTCTTCCTTTGAGCTCCACCTCCTCGTCGGCTTCGAAATCGAAGTCACCTTCCTGAAGCGCTCGTCCTCCACCCCGTCCACGTACGCACCCTTGACCACCAACCATGCCTGGGGCACCGTCACCCCTGAACAATGGAGCACGGCGTTCCCCCTGCTCGCCGAGATCAGCTCTGCCCTGAGCACCATGGGAATTCACGTCAAGCAATTCCACTCCGAGTCCGGGCCCGGCCAGTACGAGTTCGTGCTGGGTCCCCAAGAGCCGCTCGCCGCCGTCGACACCCTAGTCCAAGCCCGCACCGCCATCGCGCAGATAGCGCACTCGCACGGCTTGCGCGCGACGCTGCACCCGCAGCCATTCCCCGGGGGCGCGGGCACGGCGGCGCACGCGCACGTGTCGCTGCACTCACGTACCTCGCTCGAGAAGGCGCGCAAAGACGAGATGTCCTTCTGGGCTGGCGTGCTGAACCACCTAGAGAGCGTGTGCGCCTTCACGATGCCGGAGGAAGTGTCGTACGAGCGCGTCGCCGACGACCACTGGACGGGCGGCACGTGGGTGGCGTGGGGCACGGAGAATAGGGAGACGCCGCTGCGGCGCGTCAAGGAGGGCCGTTGGGAGGTGCGGTGTCTGGACGGCATGGCGAACATGTATCTTGCGCTTGGAGCGGTCATTGCGGCGGGGTTTATCGGCGTGGACCACCCGGACTACAGCACGGAGATGAAGGATACACCGTGTAAGTTTCCTTCTGTTGAGTCTAGCTCATCGTCGAGGTCAAGAAAAGACGACTTTGCTAACGATCAGTTTTGTGGAGGCGCAGTCAACCCAAGCAAG
This sequence comes from Lineolata rhizophorae, assembly GCA_010093515.1. Lineage (NCBI taxonomy): Eukaryota > Fungi > Ascomycota > Dothideomycetes > Lineolatales > Lineolataceae > Lineolata > Lineolata rhizophorae. The sequence continues at coordinate 934,207 of MU001675.1, read as the reverse complement.
ATGAGCGAGCAGCAACGGAGTGAGTACGGCATTACACGCCGGTTGCCGGCGAGTCTGGCGGAAGCACTGGACAGGCTCGAGACCGACTACAAGTTTAAGCAGCTGCTGGGCGGGGATATGGTCGATCGCTATATCGTGATGAAGAGGGAGGAGCAGAAAATGTTGATGGATATGCCCGAGGACGAGCGGCGGGGGTGGCTCATCGAAAGATACTGATGGTTTAGCAGGATTTAGTTTCGAAAGTTTGACGATTCGATTGTCGTAGTTGTAGCAATCCCACCTAGGACGAATGCTCGCTTAATTGATTGACTCCGTTGATTGATGCTTTTCGCGCATAAATAGAACAGGCTCATACACTGGAAAAGGAAAAGTAAAAGGAGAAAAAAGGGGAAAGAAAACGTACCACCATATCTCTGCGTTGGTATGGTCGTGATACGATAATATAGCTAGCGGCGGGGGCGGGCGAAGTGCCCTAGATCATACAAACCACAATCGTAGCACCATTGTTAAGAAGAATACCGAGAAGCCATCTCAGTTCATTTCCATGTGTATGCTCCCTTTGAACCCGAATTCGATGCCTTTACCCAATGCGTGCGCCATGCATGCTCTCACCCGAAATGGGCAAATACAACACCTGGAGAACCCAACCCACGCGCCATATCCCTCTGCTTCACCACTTCCCTCAGCCGCCGCGCTCTCCAAATTCCTTGGCCCAGGCCTCAAACTGCTTGAGCCCCTGCTTGCTGACGCTCGGCCGTATGTTGGCTAGGCTAGCCTGGAAGTCCTCGAACCGGATAGGTCTGATTTCGTCCATCGACATTTCGAGGAGGCGCTCGCCGAGGCTGCGCAGCGGGCCCATGGCCGCGTCCTTGGCCAGGGCTGTGATGTCAGAGCCAGAGAAGCCTGTCAGACAATGTTAGTTCCGCCTATCTCTCGTCTGCAGCGGGAGAGAAGCGCGCAACTTACCGTCCGTCAGCCTGACCAACTCCTTCATCTCCTCTTCGCTAACCTCATGCTTCTGATGGCCCAGCAGCGTGCGCAACTGCTGCATCCTTACGTCCTCCTCCGGCAACGGGATGTACTGCCTGCGCACGAACCTGCGCCTGGCCGCCTCATCGATGGCCCAGGGCATGTTGGTGGCCGCGAGCACGAGCACGCGGCTGGCGTCGCCGCGCTCCTTGTCGCGCTCCGTCGGCTCGCGCCCCGCCGCCGCCTTTGCGAGGTCGCTCCACTGGATGAGGAACTCGGTCTTGATGCGTCGCGATGCCTCGTGCTCGCCGGCCGCATTGCCGCGAGACGAGAGCAGCGAGTCGATCTCGTCGACGAAGATGATGGCGGGCGCGAGAGCGCGCGCCAACGCGAATAGCGCCCGCACCAGCTTCTCGCTCTCACCTAGGAACTTGCTCGTCAGCGAACTGGCCGAGATGGCGAAGAAGGTGCTGCGCGACTCGGTCGCTACGGCCCGGGCCAGCATCGTCTTGCCCGTGCCGGGCGGACCGAAGAGGAGCATGCCGCGGGCCGGCTCGCGCAGGCCCGAGAACAGGTCGGGCCGGAGGAAGGGGTACACGACCGCCTCTTTGAGCGCCGCCTTGGCCGCCGTCAGCCCGGCGATGTCGTCCCACCGCACGTCGTCGCCTTGGATCACGATCTCGTTGACGATCTGCCGGGCCGCTGTCTCGTCGACGCTGCGTGGCAGGTGCCGCATGGCGTGGTCAACGCGGGCCTTCCACGCCTTGTCCGCAGGGCTCTCGTAATCCTCCGGCTGCTCGTCCGACTCGGCGGCTGCCACATCCTCTTCCGAGGAAGGCGTGCCGGGCTCGGAGCTGGGCTCGTGTTGCGCATGGACGCGGGGTGGCTGTCGACCTCGCGGCCTTTTTGGCGCGTTGTCGGGCTCCTCGCCGCTGCTGTCTGACAGCGGAGGCGATGAATCTCGTGCATTCGGCACTCTAGTCGGCCTCGAGCTACCCACACCAACATCATGCCTCTTCACAGCCCCTTTCCTTGCCGGATTGTTCCCTGGTCCTCTCCCAGCCGCTGGGACAGTCGCGTCGAGTCTGAGCGCCCGCGACGCCGACTTGGCTGCCAAATCGTCGGGCTGTATCCCCGACGCCTTCGGCCTTGGCGTCCGCTCCCGCACCCGCTCTTGATCTTTCCTCGGGATATCGAAGCTCCGCGAGGGCTTCTGCCTCTCTTTCTCTCTGTAGTTCCGCTTCGCCTGAGCCGCTGCTCTCTCTCCCTTACTCGCCGAATCAAGGCTCCTAGTCCTTGCATCCTGTCCGGCGTCGTGCGCGCTCGCCGCATCCACGTTCAACGAGGAGCTTGAAGCCGCGCCCACGAGCAACGATTGTGGAGGCAGGGGCAATTCCTTCTCTCCCGTCGTCGTTACAGTGGGCGGCCCGCTGGTCACAAATCTCCGCGATACCGGCGGCAGCCCCGCGGTGACGCCCCAAGCCTGGCTCGCCGCCTTGGCTGCTGCAGGCGGCTGCCGCGGCTTAAGCGTGTTGGGCATGCGCCGGTCGTGGCGGCCGTCCTTGCCGCCCGTGCGTAGTGTGCGCAGCAGTCCCGTTTTCTTCTCTGGTGAGGGCGTGCGCGATGGTTTCTGGCTTGAGGCAGCGAGCGTCGACGAGCTGGAATTTTGGGGCAGGCTCTGTGAGCGTCCGCCTTGCTGCTGCTGCAGCTGCAGGTAGTTCTTGTTATTGTTGGTGGGGTCGGCGCTGTTGTTGCCAGAGGAGTGGCGCGAGAGCATGGCGGGGCGGTGCGGGAGCGGCGGGGGGCGTGAGATGTCCGAGTAGGCTACAGGGGGTATGGTGCCGTCGCCTAGCCAGCCGGGCATTCCCTCGCTGGGGCTCTGAGGCGCCGAGAAACGCTGTTGCTGTTGTTGTTGCTGCAGGTACGGCGGATATTGGTGCGGCTGGGGCTGCAGCCGGCCCGTCGAGGCGCTCGCGGTAGCCGGGTCGGAGCTAGACGCGGACGGGGAGACCTGGCTCGCGTCGTTGCGGCTCTCGCGCAGGGCCTCGAGCAGGTCGACGCGCTCCTTGCACTGCAGCTCCATCTCTCGCAGACTGTCTTGTAGCGCCTTCTCAGTCTCGCTGGCGGGGCGGTAGTCGCGTGGCACGCGGTAGGCATTGTGGTAGTAGATCTGGTCGAGGGCAGACCGCCAGAATCGCAGGGCTTCAGCCTCGTTGTTCTGTCGAGGGCGGGAATGGAGGTCATGATTAGCTTGTGGTGAACCGAAAAGAAATGCGTGAATGCGAAGTGGACGGAACGGGGTGAGGTGAAGAAGGCGGAATGGTAGCGACGCACCTGTCCCTCGAAGTAAACGGCTGTGGTGCACAGCTGCAGGCAATCTTGATACGTCTTGTCCAGAGCGGACCACGTCTTTGGCCGCATCATGGACAGAGATGGCGCATTCTGGGCCGAACGGGGCTGCGGGCCGTCGTGGGAGTTCTTCCCTCTTCAAAGGCGCTCTTTTGGTGCGTGGGGAGGAAATGCAGATGGAGGAGAGCCGCTGGCGCTAGCTTGGCCGGCGGTGGGACAGAGCAGAGGCGGCGGTGCTTGGCGCCGGTGGGGGAGCCTCGCCCGACCAGCCCGCTGACGTCGCTAGCCGCGCAGCGCGCTTGGTGAGGCTGACAACTCCCAGTACTACGTAGTCACCACTTCGGCGTCTAGCAGCACCCGTGGACAGCCTCATCTGATCACTAGTCCTGTCAGCCCGATTCGACCTCGTGCAGCCAATACCAACTTGAAATTTAAAACATTCACTCCTTTGCCCATCATTTTTTTTCCAACTCGCTCTAGAATTACACAGCTCTCCCTTCGTTGAGTGAGAAGAGAAACAAAGATGAGCCCGTCAAGCATAGAAAATGAAAAACGCCCACGCTGTTCAGTTCCTGGCTAAAACAAAACCCAGACTAGAGACCCTAGGAATCTGCTTGTGTCCTTTTGACACTGCCGAACTGCGAAAAGACCAAATCCATGACACACGCCCTTCCATGGCATTGATCGCGGACGAAATCTATGATAGTAATAACAGCAGAAAACAAAAAGGGTAAACCCTGTACATATCCCGTACCCAAAACTCGCGGGAGACAAGGAGAGAAATAAAATGGCCGCTTGTAGGGGAAAAGGCTCCGTTGATATCAACTCACGCACGTCCCCTTTTGTCACTAGCATCAGGTCGGGCACACTAACGTGAGAGAAACCGTTACCGCAACTACCTGCACCTTCTCTCTTTTCCCGTGAAGAGAAAGGCTCTTCTTGCCTACTTTGTCCTCCCGACAAACCAAGGACGGACGAAAGCATAGCACCCATTTACTACATCCCCTGCGCCTGTGAACCGATTGAATCTACCCCAGCCTTGTCTTCGCTAAAAGCAAAGGAGAAGGCAAAAAGGGAGGCTGCGGCCGCTATGATGCATAGCGTTCATTGCGCGCTATGAAAAACGCCTTCGCCATTTCATACGCAGACCTATTTAAGTGTCCCTGGTTAACTGAAGCTTCCGTATGTATCACAAGGTCAAACACGCATGCAGCCACTTACCAACAAATCGCCGTGCTCGGCATCGTAGTGATTATACGAGGCTTCAGGCCTCGGAAGAAACCCTTATACCCGTCGCGCCTCTTGATGATGCCCGCTGCGTTCCATAAGCCCCGCGCGTTCCTTATCTCCGCGTCCGTCGCCGTGCCGCGTGTCTGGAGCAGCGTCTTGACCACGTCGAGCGGGGTGGTGAGTCCTGCGGCAAATCCACCTGCGAGTCCGCCGGCCGCGCAGTGCGTGTACGGATCGTAGCGTCCGGAGGGGTTGAACGTCTTCGACAACGACTCGTAGGCCATGAATTGGAGCGCCGTGAAGGGCACCGTCATGCATAGTGTGGTCGGGTATGAGACATAGAAGGCTGTGAAGCCCTCGCGGCGGAAGACGGAGCTCATACAGTGGAAAATCGACCGGTAGCTCGAGCCGTGCACCTGCATGCGCTGCTTGATCACTGTAGGATTTTGTTAGTGATAGCTCTTGTGGGAGCGTAAACGATTTGCGCCAGGGACCCACCGTCGAAGGGATTCATGAGCGCGTCGCTCGCGATCGTCGCGGCGGCGCCGCTCGAAGCTGCGAGGCTAAATGTCAGCGCAATTTCTACCATCTACCAATCCGCGCCGTCAACGTACCAGCTGCGAGCGGGTGATGCTCGTCACTCCCGCCCTGGTTTCCGCCCATGGCGTGCTTGACCGTCTCATAGGTAGCGAAGTAGACCGCGTGGGCCGGGCCTGCGCGAATTTCAGTCAATGCCAAGCCCTTCCTTCATTCGATGGTGTACGGATCAAGCAAGAACTGACCGGCTCCAAGGACGACGCTGGACAGGCCGCGCCAAAGCGTGCGGAAGCCCTCCGCCCGAGATATGGTGACCATCGCATTCGAGAGGCCGGAATATACGGCGGTCGGGGACGGGTTCACGATCTGCATCCTCGTCTATACCAACAATCACGCTTTGTTAGCCGCGTCGTGCTCAAAATAGCCCAGGTCGAAACCTCGCTAATATTTCCCGCTGGCTAGAATGGGTGGTAGGGCAGAGCAGCTTACCTTGAGCAGATCGATCGGGTACATCACCGAATGTTCCTGCTGCCGTGTTAGTAAATACCGCAGATTCTTCGGCACGGGCGCGCGACGCGCCGGCGGGCAAGGGCGGGACGTACGGCGATGCCCGCGAAGGCGCCGGCCATCATGTTGGCCGTGAGCGAAAAGTTTGGCGGGAGAGACTCATAGCTTTTTGGCCAGGTCAGGAACAGTCTTCAAGCAACCTTTTACAAAGCATGGCTGGAGGCAAGAACTTACTCGTACTCGAGCTCTTCGACGGGGATGGGGTCATGCGCGGCCATGACCCGCCGCCCACCACCGCGCTAGATGCGCAGCGGTCCGTTCCTTAATGAAGCTCTGCTCGATAGCTTTGCGAGAGTGGTCGGCGGTGAGAGGGAGAGGATGTGCGCGGAGGAGCCGTGACGACGTGGAGGGCACCAGATCAGCGACGTGCGAAGAAGCTGAAAGGTTGCGCGCACGTTACCGCGGGTGGGAGGAAGATCGTGGTGGTGGTCGGGAAGGAGGGGGGTGGCGGTAGGTAGAAGACCTGGTAAGGTTGGGCGAGTTGACTTTTGGCTTCGAAAGACATGTTAGGTCGGCACGTTGTGACGCCGCCGCAACGGTAGCGCTGTCTCCGAGGGTTCGGAGCTCCGAGCCCCCAGATTGCCGAAGCCGGCGGAGCCCAGACCCTGGCGACACCGTAATCGCACCTCTTCCGCCGACCTTACCAAGGTCCCATTTTCTTCTCTTCAGCTGTAGCTCTCGCGATGGTAACTGATTAGCGAGACGAACGAAAAGTTTTGACGCTTCATTTGAAGTGTCAATGAACTGGTGATTCTCATGGGCTAGGTGCGATACTTGCGCTCCATCCAATCAGAACCCTGGTCGCCTTTCGCTCGTCTTTTATACGGTCATTGGAAACCCTCGTCGTATATTACAAAGTAGAAGTACAAGAAGTATGCTGCTCTCGTTCAACTTCTCTCTCCATTATTTTTCTAGGAGAGCACAACCGCGAGGCGGCAGGATCCTTCGCCAATGAGGTCCCAATCTTGGCTCGCCCGATGTCAGCCCTGGGACCCGCCATCAACCGCGCGGGAATAGTAAAATCCCAGGCGAGCGCAGCCTTGAAAGCTGCGAGCCACAGGAATAAAGTTCATGGACGACTACGGTATACAAACACAGAGGGGCAAAGGATTACAAGAATTCTAGCGAGAGCGAAAATGGAATGCAAAGGACAAGACGCGCGGCAACCGTTGCCGGCTTGTCGCACAGGGCGGCAAGCCCCGTCCGCAATGCGACTGGTACCTCAGAGAGTGTCGTTTTCCCGTGCCGAGGGTGAGGGCTCAACACTCACACCGCCCGTACCACCTAGGGAATGAAACGATCTCTCGTAGGTTGGGCACTCCGGACAAGTGGCTGAGCAGTCGGTCGAAACCGATCCCGAACCCGCCGTGTGGCACACTGCCGAATCGTCGCAGATCGATGTACCACTCCAAATCCGTGTGAGAAGCCGCAGCATGTGGGCTTGCGGTCTCTCCGTCGGCTCTCTCGGAAATCACAGGCTCCTCGCTCTGTTTTGGCTTGTTCAGAAGGCCGTGGAGTTGCATCGCTCCCATAAGATTTTCCAAGCGATGCTCGCGCATCGAACCACCGACCAACTCGCACGTATCTGGAATGAGCAGATCGAAACATGCTACAGTAGATCTGGTATCCGTATGGCTCGAGCCAGTCGACGACGGTGCCATATAAAATGGTTTCAGATGACGAGGGTAATCAGTGACGAAAATAGGGCCGTTCTTCCCAATACTACTCGCTAGGTATTTTTCATGCTCAGCTTGGATGCCTTCCTCGAAAGATGGTTCGAACTCGAAATTTGCTTTGCCTTCCAGGCGACATTTCTCCAGCCAAGATATAGCATCGACGAATGGAATTCGGGGCCATAATCCGGCCGCCAGGTTCTGCCACCGCTGGCTCAGTGCTTCTCTCGAAATATCAGGATCGTCGCCCGTAATTTCCGTTTCTTTTGGCCTCGCGCTGAGTAGTTCTTTGCCTATATCTGACGACAGCAGTTGCGAAGTTGTGTCTTTCAGAAAATCCTCGACCACGTCCATGAGAAAGTCTAGTTTCTCTATGAAGCTGATTTCAGCTTCTAGCATATAAAATTCGCTCAAGTGCCGAGGAGTGTCACTTTTCTCCGCTCGGAATGTTGGAGAGAGCGTCCATACGCTCCCAACGGACTGAGCTAAGGCCTCTAGGTGAAGTTGTGAAGAAACGGTCAGATATTTAGGTGAGTTGAAGAAATTCTCAGCCTGTTTAGTGACTAGCTTGATAGAGCTCTCACTATGAACGCTGCTTTTAGGTGACATTGTGACGGAAAAGACCTCACCTGCACCTTCGCAATCTGAAGAAGTGATGATTGGAGGGTGCGTCTGTACGAAGTCTTTCCTTGCGAAGAAGGAAGTGGCTGATGCAATGACCTGTGATCTCAGCCGCAATAACAACGAATTGTACGGGAGACGCGCACGCAAGTGCGGGATCGTACGGAGGAAATCGGGAGTATGATACTTCTTTTGAAGGGGATAGGCCTGCAAATGATTAGCAACAAGTGCGAAGTTCTGCGGACAGAAGACATACTTCGGAATCATTTTCTCCTAATACTTTTACTTCCTCAGCATGGAGTTCGAACTGCTGCAGCTTACCGGATGGCGAAGGATGCCACCTTCCTACAACTGTAACACTGGATCCAGTTGAAAGCCTACATGGATATCCCGTCGACGTTAGAGGGCATGCGCGTTTGAGCGTCGGTCTGCAAACTGTGGAATCAACCTACTCTTTGGCATGCTCAGGCGTCATGACAACCTGAAGCGGCTGCAGGGAGGAGCCATCGCCAATGGCGGCAAAGGCAACACGCTTGTGTTTTCTGACGGACCGCACAAAGCCATTTACAGAGACCAAGGGGGAGACAGTAGTGGCATTTGGACCTACGGATGAGGCACTGGACTGAGAGCGGAGGAGAGATGATATCCGGATCGGTGAGACCGCAGACGTAGAAGACGACTTGACGGTTGACAACGGTGGCACACGGATCAAAGTAGGGGCAGATCGCCGGCTCAAGGTGTCAGGTGAAGCGCGAAGGAGACATTGCGCTTGGGCACGCCTCCAGCATGGCCGCATCGGCATTGAGCGCGTAGGGAGGGCCGGATGCGTCAGGCGGCGGCAAGCCGAGCTCGCAAGGGTAGGGGTTTGCCGCTGCTATCTGCAAGCTTGTAGGAGAAACAAATGATTGCAAGATGGCGGGCTGGTGTACGTCGCGAGGTAGCAGTGGACAGGAGATCCCGTGAGCAGGTGTGCGCAGTCACGCAGTGCACGGAAGCGCTTCCGCGCGGGAGGGATGTAGGCACGGTGCTCGCACGGCCCGGGAATTCCCGGCCGGGGCCGGCGACCCTCCGTTCGGCTGCTGGTGGGACCCGCCGGCGGGTACCACCTCGCCCAAACTCGGGTGCTGGGTACCTGCGCCGACCGGGCCCGCCGTCCCCCCTCCCCGAAGACCTGGCTTCTGTTCGCCTCCACCTCCTGCAGCTGCTCCGCCTTCCCTCCTTTATTGTCGCCCCTAGGTTCCGCAGATACTAACCTAGCACCTACATGGCGTCTTGTTAATAATGACTGCTCACGTAGCCCCAGTCGCCTGTCGATAGCCCGCCACCCGTTAGCCGGTGCTTCTATATCCTTTTCCTTCGTGCCTCCTCTCCCAGATGACACTATCGGCTTGGCGGCCCCTCCGTGTCGAAGCCACTCCGTCCTACGCAGATAGGACTGCTGAGGCAACGCACGATAGCCGACGTACGCACATGTGTCGCCTCCGCCCGACGATTTGGTAAGGTTGCTAAGTTCTCTGTGCACACGTACATCCCGCCTCTGACCAAGCCCTTTCCTCTCCACCCCGGCCGGCGGTCTGTCTCCTTCCGTCCGCCGCCTAAGGCCTCAGTGCAGCAGCCCTGCGTCTGTTTTGTTTCCCGCTCCTGCTTCCCGAGGGGACCTCTGCGTGCCCATGTCGGGCACCCTCCACTGCTTGTGCGCGCACTCTGCGCCCGGCCAGCCCGGCTCATATCTGTACGTCTTTTGGCGCTTCTCCTTTCGGAACCTCTGGTCTTCCGCCGCGCGGCCGTTGTGCCTGCCGCACAAGCTTTGCGTCCAACGGCAGCCCAAAGCCAGTTATGCATGAGTTCTAAGTTTCATGAAACCGCAAAAGGAAGTTCTCCACAAGCATTTCTCCACGGCGCCAAGCGGCTATGCTGTACGGCCCAGCCCGTTCTCTTGTTCGTGAATGTTCTGCCATATAAGATGCATTCTCCATGGGCGCCGTTCGGCCATACAGACACCGCCTGCCTCGGGTCACTGCTCTCCTTTTAATATTCCGTCAAAATGGATTCCCATTTTCCCATCATTTAGAACCTGTCCCGGAGATATGTCCTCGGCCCCCGTTGGGAATAAACACTCGCGTTCCACCTCAAACCCTATGGAGAAAGTGTCTACGCCATCTTTCCTTCTCCGCGGTGTCTCAAACCTATCAGCCGCAATGTCCTTGGAACGATTCACCCGCACGGGACTTTTAGCCAAATGCGTGGCTCTTTGAAAACGTCTCCAGATTGTGGCTTGCCAGTGAAGAGTGTCGGTCTAGCCGGGCTGACTACAGGATCTGTATGCGTGTTGCCGTACTGGATCGCCCCACATGCCTTGCTGCACGATTGCGCGCTTTGCGGTTCGATGCACATCCCCTAGCCTTAGATGTGGTCGCCCAACGTTGCACTTCATTTGTGTTTGTATGCCTTTCCTTGAGCATCATCAAACAGCCGCGCTTTTTTTTTGCTCTAGAAACGCGACCGCAACATGCTCGATCAACACGGCGATTTGAATACTTAAGATGAAGACATTTCCGCTTTCGCATCTTCGAGTCATCTAATCGACGCGTGCTTGGGATTTCTTCAGCTTTCCAGTTTCGTCGCTTTTCTGGTTTTGCTGCTCAATTCCGTCATGGCTCCCGGGCGAGCTAGACCGTCCGAAATAGCACTACAAGCAAAGAAGTTTTACCATCAACGAGTCGAGCACTTGCACCCGGAATGGCCAGTTTCGTCAGTTCTAGTTGCAGATTCAGATTCGATCCGTGTCAACGTTGGACGTTCCCCTTTCCCACGACCGCGAGTTGCTGTGTTCGATGGCTATCCTGTGGATATCGCCTTCTTGTGGCAAGACGAAGAGGCCACACCAGATCAGACGGCCATACCAATTCTCAACATGGCGCACGACAGACGCCCAGGGGGAGACTGGGAATCCGGTACCATGGGACCAGAGGAATGCCTGGCTCGGCGAAGCAACCTGGTCCCAACATTAACTCGGCCGCATCACGAAGTAAAATACCCCATACCTCAGCGTGGAGGAATATATTCACCCAACGTCGGTGCGTAACAACGATAGTTACTCTCGATTGCACCCCGGATCCCGAAGCTAATAAATTCACCACTTGTATAGTCGTGTTCCGGGATGGCCCTGACCATTACCAGGTCTGGGAGAGATACCGTTCACTACCCGTCATATCAGTCTCTCCGGTTCACCGGCCAAAGATCGATGAGGCAACTCAGAAATATGCATTCGACATGGAGCGAGACCTCATGCTGCTGAAAATGAAGACTGTCCTTCGTATCGCGGCCTATTATCATCATAGGAGGATCTGCTTAGGTCCTTTCGGCTCTGGACCAGTATTCGGAAATCCTGTGAGCGAGATTGCGAGCTTGTGGAAGCACCTACTGTTCGAAGAGGAAGAATTCAGAGGCGTGTTCAACGATGTTGTTTTCGCGATCAAGAGCGATCAGCCCGGGTACGCAGCAGACGAAGAATTTAGAATTTTCAAGTCACAATTCAAGGCGGACTCCATCTTTCCTGTTTCAAGTTGACAATTAGAGTTTCTCAGCCCTCCGAAAAGAAAAGTTCGAGAACGCACTAAGATTTCCTTTACTCCTTGCATATTGGTAGGCTGGCTAAACGCCCGAAATGACAGAACATGACTTATGACCGGAGACTGGCTCTAGTGTAGCTGCCCGCTGGACTGGTACGTGATTGTATATCTAGGCCAGGAGAGCCATAACTCTCCCTAAGGTCTCGCCGTGCTTTATCCGGCTGCTCTAGGCCTCCAATAGACGAAATGTCGAGGCTTTGGATGTTGACGCAACAACTTTCATGTGAACGTCACAGTCAATCAAAACTTTTGTTTTTCGTTCCGCACAAGAATATCTCGGTTATGTGGGTCAAGTAATTCAATTTCGGCGTAAGTTTGAGTCGGCGCTCGTCACAGGCCGGATAATGACTCTTGCACCTCCGCCAGACAGGGTCTTCTCCGTCTAGCCGTCTGGCGGCTTCTTCCACAATGTCAATACGTACTGCTAGACAATCATCCATGTCACATATTTCTCTCGTCGGCATTTCAATCGACGCTGCTGCTGCGGTTGGGCAGCAGCCCCCGCCTACGGCTAAAAGTGTATTTACACACTTAAACGCCCCCGTCATTTAAGAAGTTCTTTCAACAAAAAAAAAGAGAGAGAGAGAGAGATGTGGCCCCCATCATTCTTTACCTAAGGCACGAACCCCAGCTTTTCCAGAGGGAAATAATTCTTCCACGGAGCCAGACAAGCGGAGCAATATAGCATACTACGCACTACCGCAACGCGGTACCCAAGGCCATTCTGGACCCTCTGGCCCACATTTGACAAGGTCTACCTGTAGCGAGCTAATCAATGCCCAACACCGCCTCCAGAATCTCCAAGCTAAGCTTTCTGAAATGCTCTGGCAAAAGTCGTCTCCCGGCAAAATTCAAGCACCATTGTGGTGTCGGCTTCGAGGAGCATTTTAAAGTGCATTGAAGCTACTCATGGTCTCTTTTCTCGTACCACTCCCTTCAGACCTACGCTAGATCGAATGTTTAATTCTTCGTAATAATTGCATGTGCGCAATCACGTGCGCACGTGCTCACTTACATCAACAGTCTTTTGGTAAGCTACGAACGTTCCCCTCTTCCATCAGTGCTTCCATGCAAGCATCATGGCGTGGTAAATCTCATCGATTCCAGCCCGAATTCACATGTTGAAGTACGCAAGCTTCTGGTTGTATTAATCTATTTTACCATGTGGGTTGCCAACACGTGGAGAGATGAGAACCTAATTTACATCATCCTTTATACATGGATAGCTGATCAAGCATCTGATCATCAGCATTAGCAGATCACAATTGCGCAAAAGCCGGTACTCACTACGTCATACAGATGCTCCCGCAGCCATCTAACATCCCCCGAAATTCGTGCATTAGTAATTTTAACGGCAAAGAAGAAGCGACTTGCTCGTCCAAGACGAGCATAAAGCATAAATTCGTGCCACACCATGTGAGCTACAGCATGGAGGTCTTCCTTTGCTGAAGTCACGCGATCATCTCTGTGCCTGAGCCTTGGCGTTCTCCGCTTCAATCATTCTTAATCTTTCCTGCTTCTTGTACTCCGCTACCCGCCACTCCCGGAAGTATTTCACCTATTAGAAGATGTCAGCACCGACCAGCGAGACTCCAGGGGTACCATCTCGCTTCCCGAGGCACATCCCAAGTTTCCGAATCCCGATCCACACTCACCCAGCTCGAAGCGCAGTTCTTCTCAAACTCCGTATCCTCCACGGGGCACTTCGCCTTCGCGTCAGCGGCCCCCGGGCCCATGCTATCGAGGATGTTGTGCTTGTCTAAGCACTTGAAGTAGGCGTCGCGCGCTTCCCAGCAGCGCGCTCGGTCGCGGCGGTTGGGCGCTTGGACGCCGCCGTCTGAGGTCACTTGCGGAGTAGGCTTTGACTCCCCGCCGCTGCCGCCGAGCCAGCTTGGAAGCCAGCCCATTCTTGAAAGCGTGGATTGGTTTGGGTAGGTAGACGATTCGGAGAGGGTCGAGGAGTTGTGATGTTATTTGCTGGACTTTGAATACTATAGTTAGCGTGATAGCAATAGCAATGGTTAATTCCTCACTCACGTAGTTCAGAGAAGCCTTTGTAGCAATCCTTCAACTAATATACGAATTACGAGTAAAGAAGCCCGTGTCCAAAAGAGCTCCAGCGACAATTGAATGAGCGTTCTGCCGATAGCACAGGATAGAAGATCTTTTAGTTGCTCCAAAGAGTGCGTTATGAGGCCAGGACTCGGACGGAAATGAGCACGTAGCTGTGTTTAATAGCGGAGACGACAGAGGTCATGCAACAGCGAAGACGATGAGCTCAGCGGCATCTAGCGGCAGAAACCTCCCCGAGGGTCTTGGGCGATCTCGGCATTTCGGAGCTAGTCGGCCCGGTGGAAGGCAACATTCTTTGCGGCGCAGGGGTTACTCCGAGTCCGGTAGGACGGGGACCCCGTATGCGACTCGGAGGCAGCAGTGGAAAGTCGTTCATCACGCAACTGGCCTCTCCTACGTAGACTCCAAAGTACGCCACCAGTCTATCTCTGCCCCAGTCCTTTTTTTTTTTTTATCTTTTTAGAACTAACACTCTCAAGCGCCCCTCATGTTCCGTGTGGTATTCGGTGTTCCCTTCATTACCACCGCAATATCTTCATGAGCCTCTAACGTAACCGGGCTCATGCCACGTCGACGACGACCGCCTCGGCCCGGCGCACTTGCAGACCTCTCACCACTGCGCATTTTGACGCAAATCGCTGCTCTTCAAGGCGCATACTATGCGTGTGCCGCGGTCCTCATCCTGTTCGCGGCTCTTGTCGCAGGAAAAGAGGTCAAGTTGGACCTGTTGCTAAGCTGGCGAAGTCTCCGCGGAGATGTGACAACCGGGTGGCTTCTTGGTCTTGTTTGGATGTTGAATAGTCTCATATGGTGCGTAGATTTCCGTCGGCTTCAGGAAGGACGGTATTCAAACATCAGAATAAGCCAGAAAGCTAATTATTGTCTACTATGTCATAAGTGTGATATTTCTCCTCCTCCTTATCGCGCGTTCAAAGCTCATACCCGATTTTGCTTTGACGATTCATTTCATCCATCTGATTGTCACTTCGCTTTACTCTCATTCGATTCCTACCTACTGGTTCTGGTGGGCGTTGCAGATATGCAGCGCTTGCCTGATGACTTTCCTAGGTGTCTGGAGCTGCCAATGGAGGGAGCTTAAGCCGATCAAATTTGGAGGAAGGGGCAGTTCCCAACGTCAGGAAGATGAGGGTGTGGGGTTCAGACAGGGAGGACAGCACGGAATGGGGAAGGACGGGGCTGGGGAGTACGAGATGGTAGGAATGAGCCGCGGCGATGGGAATGTCTAGCGAATTTTTCGCACGTGTTTTCTTTGATTTTGGGACGGCTTCACATCACACGGCGTTTGGAAAAAGGAGCCGCCTGCAGTGCTTGGTACCACAGCTCGAACCTATGGCCGCTTGCTTATGCCGATTTCCTTTTGTACAATAGTAGAAGTAGTCATACCAGCGGAAATCACGTTCAGCATTTAATCATAAATACCTACTTAGCTTATTTGAGCTCACTGAAAAAGCGTCTATGATTTGCGAAAATAGGATAGTTGCGCTCTTAATCTCTCAGAATCACTTGACTAGATACCACCTATTCACAAAGCTTCACATTATGAACAATATACATAGGCGCAATGGGTAATAGGATATGTATATATGATGAGGTAACTTGTTTCATACAATATTCTCACAGCTAAAATTAGAGCCTATGGTGCAGTGGAAGCGCACCGAACTATGCCCCGGCCAATCGGAAGCGATATACATCACCTTCACAACCGCCACCGCCACTTGACGCTACTGCAGGTAGGCAGCACGCGCAGCAGTCCTATTGACTACACGCAATCTTCAACAGCGCCCATAAAAATGGGGAACTAGGTATTTCACATACACAACCGCGACTGCTTTTCTCTGTGGAAGTTCCTTCCCTCCTTACCACGGTGGCATTTCCGCGTGACCCAAGGCTTCTGCGCGCAAATCTTCATCAGAGCTTTGCCTTGTTTCCTTCGCATGGTCCTCCTTGTTTCTGAAAACATTATTTCCGCATCGTCTAATATTTTCGCCTGCAGCCTAGCGCTGTTCGAATTCTAACTTAAACTGGCGTCGTTAGGCGTTCTAGGAGCGACATGGCCCACGACGATGGGAATCAGTGGTCGACAATGGAGCAGCGCGTCGGCCAGGATGGTTCCACATTATCATTCACCGGCCCTTACCCTGCTATCTACGGAAGTACTTCATACGATCATATTGAAGATGCGCACATTCGCGCGCTCCCTTCCTTTGGCTCTGGTGGAGCTTCTGACTCCCTAAACCGGTCCATTTATCCGGATCTTCCGAGTGAGAGCGATTCCGATAGCGATGAAGACGGCTTTGACTTGCCTGACATGGAGGATGAGCAGGACGATGAGGACTTCGAGCAAGACCACGAACAAGACATCGTAATGGACGACCCTGTATCCGACGATCCAGACTACACTTTGCTGGACCCGGAACTCGAAGAATCCGACGAAGAGTTTTCACCTTCTGATGAAGAACCCACGGGCGATGGCCGCAGAGGTGCAAGACGAGGAGGCAGGGGACGAGGCCGGGCGCGAGCTCGAGCAATCCACGTGAGGCCACGCAAACCGTTTCCCCGCGGCGAAGGCCCCATTGGAAGCAAGAAGGGCAAACGCGGTCCTCAAGCCGCAGCAGACCCTAATCCTAACTTCAAACGACTGCATTCCCTTGCAACCAACGCTTTTATCAACGGCAATTTTGACGAGGCAGTAGGACACGCCAGACAAGCGGTGCAGGAAAACCCGGAAATCTTCGCTGCACATGGCTTACTCTCGGAGATTTTACTTGCCGCGGGAAACAAGGCGGAAGGCCTCGAGAGTCTTACATACGGTGCTCATACAAAACGAGATCCAGGCTTATGGTGGCACATCGCCACGGAAACATTGGAACTCGACGACCTTGACAAGAACGAGAAGCTGCGCAAAGCCGATTACTGTTACCGCCAAGCTCTCAAACTTGACAAACATAATTTCGACGCTCGCATGGAAAGGTTCAAAATGAACCTGGAACTTGGTCGCTTCGGTAGTGCCAGAACGCAGTGCGAGAGGATGCTAAAGCTTAGGGCCGATGACCAGGAGGTTCTTCGTCTATACACAGAGCTTTGTGTGAAGACCGGAGACTCAGCGAAAGCTATCGCGCTCTATGATCAAAGGATCGATATGCTGATAGACTCTGAATACACCGGAAATGAGCGCATGGATTGGTCACTATTAAACGTATATCTTGACCTCTTGATACATAGCGGCCGATTTGACACCGGTGTTCGGCAGCTAAGCACACTTTCTCGGTGGATGTTAGGGCGGAAAGGAGATACCCTTTGGGATGCAGTCAATGATGACCGCGAATGGGATGTCAATGATGAGCGCCGGATCAAAACTGAAGGCTTTGAGCCCAATAGATACCCAAACCAAGCCTACGGTGCGGGGCTACCTATTGAGATCCGTGTCAAGCTGGGTGTCCTCAGGATACGGATGCGACCATCTTACTACCCAGAGGCTATGGTAGGCTGCCCCCACTATTTTTTTCCCCTTCAAATTTTAACCTTCTTTGCTGATATGCTGGGACGTCTGGGCTAATGACTCTACACAGAGACATTTTGAGCTACTTAACCCCTCTGCCGAATCGAGCCATTCTCATGCCTTGGAATATCAAGACCTCTTTAGAGAAGCTGCGGATGCCTTGCGAGAAAGTGGATTCTACGAAGACGCGCTTCGATATTACTCCCCGCTGCAGAAATTTGGTCCTCACACCTCCATATTCTACCTTTCCCTTTTGGAGTGCCACTCCCTCCTCGGTAATATCAGCGAGGCGAGAGCGCTCTTCGACAACGTACTACAGCACGAGAATGGCAACGTCAAAGCCCGAGTGTTGATGGCAAAGATGTACCAGAAGGCTGACATGTCCGAAAGTGGTCTTTCCATCATCCGAGACCTAATCCGAATTGGCAAACGGGACGTCGTGAGAAAGGAGGGCTTGGCGGTTGGCCAAGATGGCTGGATGTTGCGTAGCACATATAGACGCAGGCGATACGGACCGAGGGGCCCGTACGGACCGAGGAAAACTAAGCTAGTGGATGGAACGCAGCCAAGCAAGGCTGGGACTATACGAATGGCCCTAGATTTCCCTTCACAGGACCTGTGGAAAAGACTAAAGTCGTTAAAAGACGTTGACAAGGACGAGGACGATGAAACTGCCGCAGAGTACATTGGGCTTACTCAGAAATTGGTGGCCGAATTCTGCGAAAATAGACAATTCTTCCCAAGGGATCGGAGTGCGAGAACATCGGCCTTTGCGCGATTTGTCGACACGATTGACTACGAAGATGACGACGGAGCCAATGGTGACGCGAATGCGGATAATGGGGACATTTCGCGTATCTCAGAGGCGGCTATTGAAAACCGTATGTTGCTAGAGTCCTCGAGGTTTGGACAACGATGTGCTAACAAATGTAGCTGAACATACCTCCCACGAAGAAGGTACTGCAGCAAATAGTCTGCAACTCGACTCAGAGGACTTCCAAGGCGTATCGTTTGAGACCTTGTTAGATGCTATTTGTGAATCAGCCTGGAGGCTCGCCAAAGCTGGGCGGGCCAGCGAATGCTGGGAGATGTTAATGAATGTTGCTCAGTCACTAGTTTTCGATCGGTCCCCTCAACTATCGTTTCGCCTCCGAATCACGATACTTGGTACGTGGCAGTTTGTGTTGGTTTTATTCATGTAGGACCTGAGTCATAGCTAACTTATTGTTTTCAGCTTGCGGGATCCTGCTGGATGACGACGATCAAGTTCTCAATACTAGCCGGTGGTTTATTCGACGCTTCTCCCATTCACCAGATTCCTTTCGACTTTACACTTCTGCAATCCGACATAACCTTGCCGAGAGTTCCAAAATTAATTTGGGGCCCTCCCAAAAATTCATCCTTAGGCACCTCAAGGCTGCAGACTTCGCTGTCCTGAACTCAGAGCAGCGGAATATGTTTGAATTTACGTCTATAGAGCGTTCTTCATGGACAAACCGTGGGACCACAGATGGTAACCCCTCGAAACTTAAGGAGCTCGACCCCACCGTGATCGTCTGCTATGGCCACATTCTCGCTCATAGTGGTGCTTACCCAAGCGCCTTGAACTACTATTTCAGGGCCTTTGCTCTAACGCCAGATGATCCGGTTCTGAATCTTTCAATTGCCACTGCCTTCGTTCAGCATGGCCTACGACGACAGTCCGAAAACCGTCAGTTCCAAATACAGCAAGGGCTAGCATTCTTGCGTCGATATTACGAGATTCGAACGAAGGACAATGTTCCAATTCATGTTCAAGAGGCGGAATTTAATGTTGGCCGCATGTGGCACCTCCTCGGCCTCGTGCATCAAGCGATTCCGGCTTACAAAAAATGCATAATGATAGGTCCACGCGCTGCTGCCGACAGCCTAGGGGACCTCCCAGAAGAAAGTGAGGAATCTGAGGACTTTGCTGCTGAGGCCGCATATGCGCTCCAGTTCATCTTTTGTATGGGGGGCGACACAGAGACTGCGCGTCAGCTTACGGAACGTTGGCTTGTGCTCTAGGGTTCCTGTTTTTAATCTGGGTCCCAGGCCGCTGAAGACCATTCTGCCTTGTATCTAACAAAAGGCATGTGGAAAGGCGAGTGTAATTCAAAGCAGCGACAATACCTTCCCCCTTTCGCGGTTCAGAGCTTTCTCTATTTGGAAAAATCGGTCACTATGCGGCCACACAAGCTGTGGTCTGGTTCTTCCAATCGGACGGATGCCTGCACATCATGGGATAACAAGCTTGCTCTTCTCGGCGCTTTGCCCCAGTCTCCTGGCACGCCGCCTATCCGGATTCCCGGTCCGCGAACACGCATGTTCGTCACCCATAGGAATCGATCGAAAATAGTTCTGGAACGGCCATCGATGCCGTCCGTTTGCTGGGCCACCAGCCCATACCTTCGTACGAAGATCAGACCATCATACATGCAACTCCCGCAGGGCATCCCACGCCCTCGCTTATGCACAGTATCTTACGGCCAGCCGACCACGGTGCTAAGAAATCGACGAGAAATAGTGGAAGTTGCGCTGGCAGTGGAACTCGGCCGGCACCCGAAAACCATACCGATACTAACATAGCAAGTTCGTCGTTCTACATGGCGCAAGCAGTACAAGTAGCAACAGAACAAGCATCATGTAAGGGACTCTGCAAGATTGTCTCGGGAAGTAGTTGATAGCCTTTATCGCACATGGCCGGCCATGGATCTTCGCTCGGGCGAATTCGCGGTAGTGGTGGACACCAACCAGGTAGTGATAGTCCAACGGCGATCGACACCCAGGAGGCAAAAGCAAGCACCTGGAAAGCTCCAACGCCACGGTACCTAGCGTTATCCCAAGTGTTTCCGGCGCCGTATTTTGAGTTCGTTGGGCTGCGTTATCCACCGTGACGCACCCTGGGGCTTGCCACCACCCTCGGTAACGATCATGGAGTGCTAGCCATTGCTTTTCTTGGCAGACAGTGATGCCGACCAATAGGCCACGTCCATTTTCATATATTGCAGCGTGTCGGTCCAGTGAATGATCCGAGTAGGTACGGCTCCGCCGCACCGTGCCACAAACGTCCCCGAAACCAACCTTATGGTAATTGGCCGCGGCAGCCCGGAGGCGCGAGCTCTTCCCTTTGAAGAGTCGCCCTTTTCAGAATTTGAGGCCCAGCTCCGGTGGATCTGATGGGTCTTCTGTCCGCGGCGTTCAGAGGGCCCGAATGTCCTGCCAAGGCAGGTGGCCGCGTGGGAGGTGTGTCTAGGTCCAACTTTGCGACAGGATCCCAGCAAATACTCGCCTGCTCGATAAACGATGCCGGTGGTCGGATGCCGTGGGTGGATGGCCACTATCCGGCAGCGCGGGTTCAGCGAGGGTGTTCCCGCGATTTCAAGAAAATTGTGCCTCACGTGTCCGGGCACGCCGTACGGAGTACTCCGCACGACGTGCGCCTTCGCATTCGTCAGAGGCATGGGACCGCGTCGTGGTTACGCAGCGCCGGCGGAGGAGTCCCGCGCTTCGTCCAATAAACACGGCGGGAGGCGCCCCGATCAGCTGGGGGTCTGGCGACCGGCGCATGGTCAAGCTCGCCGAGATAACGGCAACGAGCTGGGCCTCGTCTTGGGCAAAGCTTCGTCCCTCTTGGGCCGACGCCGCAATGCTTACTCTGCAGCCGGTGGCTAGGGGTGGCCCGTTGTTTTCGCTTCGCGCCCCGCACCGGGCAAGTGGCCGGGGGCCCCTGGCCGGTGGCTGCGATAAGCCTACACAAGACGATACGTGGACGACGCCGTCCCTTGCTCGGACGACCGACTCCACGCCGGCCCGCCTGCCAGACACAACAGTGGGATGGACACGCCGACGCCGAACGCCGCCTTCTCGCATCCGCCAATCTCGCCGGCGTCTGTTCGCCGCCTCGTAGCCGTCCGGCGCGATGCCTTCCAGCCACCGACGCCGGTGCGCATGAGCTCTGGTCTACGGCGGACGGGGACGTACTGTAGCCGGGAAGTGCGCTTCTTTATCTCGCCCTGACCCTCAATATCCCGCACTAACGGCCTAACAGCAGGTGGGGTGGAGGGGGGGAATCCCATGTCTAGCCTGGCCCTGACGCCTGAGCTGTACTCCGTAGACCGCAGGGAAGTAAATGGCATCTGGCAGCGAACACGCCCGTATGTACTCCGTATAGTGGTCTGCTTAAAGCAAGCCTGCCCCTGCCGGCTAGGTACTTCTCTTGGATCGGCTGTCCGAGCGGCACTATTTCCGATTCGCGCTATTGGCTGGGAGTGACTTGGCTTTCGTGCCCGTGCCGTCTGGCGGTACTCACTTTCTTGCATAGCTGACGCCAGCAAGGGAGCCGGCAAAGGCCGCCATCCTCTGTGGTTGGTGCGTGCGTTTGACGGTTTCTTAGGGTGGGCCGCGCCTCGGGAGGTCGCACGGCGCCGCTCGAGATGCACGCAAGGAACCTTAATAGGCAGGCCGCAAACAAGTCACGCACCTTGGAGATTCGAGCGGCCTTCTAGAGTCTTCAGCTCCCCCGGTCTGAATGGCCAGCCACCGCAGGATCGCCCAGGGTCCGGATCGAGGAGGCAAAGCCATCCACGTACACCACACACCACTTCGAGAAGGTCGCAGCGGGCCACCCCATATCTGCGAAACGAAGTGATCAGCGCTGTCCCGGACACGCCCATGAGTTGCAGAAATCGCACCTTATCTCCTTCCTCGGGAGACCCGGCTCGATGGCTCCTGTGGTACAAGCCCTAGTCATGCGTTCCCCGATTAATATCTAGCCACTTACTGCGCGTGGTGCTCGCCCCGCAGTTAGGTATATATACTCTTCTGTTCGACCGCCTGCCGGGCTAGCTCGTGGCAAGGGTGCGAATCGTGACTGAGGCTTGAACTCTCTCTTCCCCAGCTGTCCCTTCGAAATCGAAAACAGTCACGTCGTTCACGATGGATGAGCACAAGGCGGACTTCGTTGCGGACGAGAAGTCCTCTCCGTCCGACGAGTACAGACAGCCCGTCAGCGGCGACGTCTACGTCCACGACCATGGCGCGGAGACCGAGCTGCGGCGGCTGCTCAGCACCCGCCACTTGACCATGATTGCCCTTGGCTCGTCCATTGGTATGGGTCTCTGGCTTGGGTCTGGTACTTCACTGACGAGCGGTGGTCCTGCTGGTATCTTCCTGGGTTACTTCCTCGCCGGCTCCATGATTTGGTCTGTCAGCCATTCGATTGGTGAGATGGCCGTCATGTACCCGCTCCCTTCGGCTTTCGTGCAGTGGACTGGCAAGTTCATCTGCCCGTCCGCTTCTTTCGCGCTCGGCTGGGCGTACTGGTTCTCGTACTGCATCACTATCGCCAACGAGCTTCAGGTAAGACCGGTATTCTTTCGCGGCTCGGTTCACTCAGTTGCTAACTCCCTTAACTACAGGGTGTCTGCACGGTCCTGAGCTTCTGGACGGACGCAGTCCCTATCGCTGCTTGGATCACGATATTCTGGCTTGTGATTATTGGTGTCAACGTTGGTGCTGTGTCGTTCTTCGGAGAAATCGAGGTCATCTGCTCCACAATCAAATTCGGCTGGATCTTTGTTGTTATCATCTCAAACATCGGTGAGTGAAAACGCGCGGATACGGCTCTCTAATCGCGAGCTTCCGCTAATAGACTGGCAAAAAGTCATTTCTGCTGGTGGCGCTCCGAACCACGACGCAGTCGGTTTCCGGTACTGGAACGCCGAGCCTTTCACCAACGGATTCAAGGGTTTCTTGTCAGTCATGCCTACCTGCATTTTTGCAATGGCTGGATCGGAAAACTCTGGTCTCGTGGCTGCGGAGACCGGCAATCCTCGCAAGGCTGTGCCGCGTGCCATTGGCTCCATTTGGCTGCGTCTCTCATTGTTTTACCTGCTGGGTTCGCTCATGGTGACCATCACCGTGTCTCCGACCAACCCGGATTTGTTTGGTGGTGAAGGGACGAATGCCTCACCCTTCGTCATTGCCTACCGCGATGCAGGCATCGAGCCGATGGCGCACTTGATGAACGCTGTTATTTTCATCTCGGTGCTGTCGACTGGTTCGATTTCCGGCTACGGCGGCTCTAGGACCACGATGGGTCTGGCTCACCTGAACATGGCCCCTAAGGTAAGCGTGCCCCGCAAAAATGTCCCGCAGCTGCGCCGCCTCCCACGGACCTCGCGCTAACGTTTGCCCCTTCCCAGCAATTCAAAACCGCGGACAAGACGGGCCGCCCGTGGTATGGCCTGGTGGTGACGCTGCTGCTCGGCGGCGGCCTCGCCTACCTTAACGTTAACAACGGGGCCGCCGACGTCTTCGGCTGGTTCTCCAACCTGACATCTCTCTTTACGCTCTTCGGCTGGGGTATGATCTGCTTGTCGCACATCCGCTTCCGGCGCGCGTGGAAGGTGCAGGGCCGCTCGCCGTCGGAGCTGCCGTGGAAGTCGTGGACGTGGCCGTGGGCCGCCTGGTGGGGCCTCAGCTGGTGCATCATCCTCATCATCGTCGAGTTCTACCTGGCCGTGTGGCCACTGGGCGAGCCCAGCTCCGCGCGCACCTTCTTCGCCAACTACGTCTCCGTCATCGTCATCGTCGTCATTTACCTGGGCGCGCGCCTCTACTACCGCGGCCCGTGGTACGTCGACCTGAGCAAGGTCGACCTCGACGATCAGAGGCGCTTCTACGTCGACCACGACGAGGAGAAGGCGCCTAAGAAGGGCTTTAAGCGCGTCGCGTCTAAGACCATTGGTTTCGTTTTCAACTAGATAAAGAGTCTCTTCTCGGTGCATGCTCCATCGCTCCTTTCGCGTTGGTTGAGTTGTGGATGCTTAAATGTTCATGTATATACGTGATATACCACTTGAGTCGTTCAAACATTGCATCGCGTAAAATATGCTTTCCGCAGGTTGATCCAAATCAAGCCGAGTTTGTACCTCTCCGGTCGTGATATGATTTCATCCACCAGGGGAAAAGGTGGTAAACCTCTGTGCTGTACGGTAATGTCCCTTACTCAACCTCTACTGAGATAGGATAGTTCGTATTTGCTTTTTGTCTAAAGCTTGTTCCTACCGCTAGTTTCTTGTGGGTCTTGGCTCCCTTGCCTATTCGCGCAGACCTTGCGATCTGTCTGACGATTCATGAATCTGTTACGTAAATGGCAAGAGCTAAATTCGACTTCACTTTGTGTAGCGTTTGGTTGAACGATTTTCCTAGTCAAAGTCTTTCATTGTTCTACTATATTGCTCTGAAGATTTGCTGTTTCTCTAGATATTTTTGCGATATTAGTATTCGTGGAGAGCTGTCCAATTTGGATGGAGTATACCTCGATAGCAGACGAAGTGGAACAAGTGTAGAAAAGGGGGCTAAGCAAAGTCAAACAGTAGGTAGGTGGAAAGTTCTTTTGATTTGTTCGCTAGAGTATGACTGTATAATGAAATTTCCGATGCAATTATAAATCCGTTGCAGTTCGAGGTGATTATCAAAGTAATATGGAGGCAACAAGACACCATTGCACGTAGCAATCCAAACATAGCACTTACTGTTGCATGAAACAAATAGTGTACTTATGGTGTGCCCTGTATGAGTTCGGCTAAGGGACTCCATAAAGAAAAACGAAGGCCGCTACTTCAAAGCTAGCAATCTCAAAGAACACCAGATTAAAACTCCACTTATACACCCCTCACCAGTCCCACTTCCAAAGTAAGGGAAAAATGTCCTTTCCATCTAGAACACCGCCCCACCGATTAAGAAAAGTCTTTCCTCACTCCGCTTCGCCCAATTCACCAACGCCGTCGCCGCCTGCGCTAGCGCGGCGCGAGATGTCGACGCCGGTGCCACGCAGTACAGCTCGAAGACGGGCGAGCTCCACGCGAGTGCGACGTACGATGTCGAGGTGGTATAGTGGATCTTGAGGCGGACTGGACGCGAGTGGAGTTGCGCGTGCAGGTCGCCGTAGATGCTAAGTAGGCTAGTCGTATGCGAAATTGGATGACAGGTTCAAGTCAGCTAGCCGTGTTGGGATATGTGGGCTTAGGTGCGGTGGAAAGCGGGGGGAGTGTGAGGGTTACCGTCGGCGCGAGAACGGGGTTGAGAAGAACGGGTCGTAAGAGGACATGCAGTATTGCACGTTGCTGCGGGATTTGTACAGGAAGTGGCGGAGGACAGTGCCAGGAAGGATGTCGGTACAGGAGGAGCGGCCTTGGCTGACAGATTCGAGGATATGGTCTAGGCTGCCGTTTTTGCTCATTTGCTTTTGGAGTGTCAGAATCCAACCCCGGCCGTTTTCAATGTAGCTTGACTGTGTTTTAGTTTCGTTGAACGTATATGCTCACCTCGATAAGGTCATTCCGCATCTGCCTCAACTCAAAGAAGCCCTCCTTATTTGCACTGATGAAGATAATCGCTACCTCGCCTTCACCCTTACCATCTGCCGTTCGTCGCTCTTCCACTTCAACGCCGTCCCGGCTGGCGCTCAAGAAGCTGACGTACATATATAGATATCCCGTATTGTTGAATCCTGGTAAGCAGAGCGGAATCCAATTCTCGCCGCCACCAGCCTTGACACCACCTGCCTCGAACAGCATGTTGAAGACCAAGTGGAGATCTCCTGGATGCAAAGAATGCTTCTTGGGCCTCACTACGCTGACCAGCCGACCGTTCGCAACAATGAGCCCGTACAACAGGCTCGGCGTGCGACATTTGAGCAGCGTATTGTTGATGGCATTGCGGTGCGCTTTGCGCAGCTTGAGGCACTCCAGAGCAGAGAGCAACGTTGACGGTGAGCCACGAGTGAAGCCATCGGCGAGGGCAGACAGCAGAGATTCGGTGCCCTGGAGTGGGCGACGCAGGTCAGTCGAAGGTCGGCTAGAGAACATGCGCTCCATGTTCGGCAGAGTAAGTGTGGATAGGATCTGCATATAGAGGGCTTCAAGCTGGGCGCGGAGCTCGGAGAAGGACTCATGAAGGCGGGATATGGCAACCAGGTTGAGATAGCCCCGCGAAAGGATGGCGAACCGGGCATCGCCAGCGGTAAAACTGCGAAGTGGGTCATCGGCGCTGTTGTAGAAAGAGATAATGGTTTGGATGATGCCAATATAGTTGGTAATGAGGTGGTCGTCCCCGTGGCGGCTGTAGATTGGTTTACCGGCTGAACTGAGAATCAAGTAGTGCTTGAGCTTGGATCTCCAAGCTTTCATCACGGATTCTTTATTTGAAGTTAGATAGGTACCTTGCTACTCTCATTCCATCTCAAGGAATTAGCTGACTGACCTTGGTTTGACCCGTCAGTCTTCAGTTCATCAATCTCATCTAATTCGGTCTCAAACTCTTTCTCCAGCTCTGCGGCATCTCCGAAAAGAGTTTCTTCGAACAATCCTGGGTCCTGACGTACGGATGCTACCGATTCAAACGCGGTCTGGTCTCGTTCCGTCACGACGTCGCCCAGCAGGCTCTCCACATCGCCGACTCCTGACTCGGAAGGAGGGACGGCGCTTCGGATGCTAGCCGTGTCATCCACATCGCTCGCGCTACGCATGTAGTTATAGCCAATGTTAGCGAGGCTAGGCTGTCGCGACGGTGTCGAGGAGCCTGATATCGTCTCGCCGTGGGTATACTGGCCAGAACCCTCTAGGCTAAGAGCAGTGGTTGCTTTCGATTGGAGTAGCGACGGACGAAGCGATCCTCTCTGTGTGCCTTTGACAGAGCCGGCGGAGCTTTGCGGCCGCCCTGAGCCGGCTAGGAAGGTTAGGTTCTCGGGCCTCGGCGGAAGTGGCGGTGGTGTCTCTTCGCTTGTGTCGGGCTTCAACTGGGGTGAGCCCTCTTGGCTGGTATTGTTGGCCATCGCTCTTGGGCTTGGAGAGTCTCAAAGATAGCGGTGTTCTTGTGAGAAGACTAAAGCCCGTCAAATGCGCAATCCTCCGCACCAGCGTGCAATCGCACGTGCACCGTAGTGGAGTTCGTAGAATGCGCTAGGACTCGATTCAAGCCTACTCGTCTCGCGGAGGAACACAGAAATGTAATTGATTCGGGACCAGGGAAGTCACACAGGTGGTTCAGCTCGTGTCAGAAGCTCCTCGTTGCGTAAGGAAGCCATAAGTGACGATGACAATGCGCTGGCGGATCGGCTGGCTGTCGAGTCGCGGTTCGGATGAAAACCACGAGCTTGGTGTTAAGCGCCTTCTGAAGATCTATCGACGCGGAAGTGCCTACTTTACGGAAAATTCTAAAGAATGAGCGAGGGTTCTGGAGGCGTTCTACATTAGAGATCGGGGATGTTTGAGGTCTACAGAGCCCATTCGGTCGAGGCCGCTTATTGGTTGGAAGGTCACGTGCAGAGTGCGCATCGCGAATCGCAAACCTTCTGGACTGCTGTAGGGGTACATTAGAGTTCGAGCTCTCGACCATCGCCGGCGCCACGACAGACCTCTTGTTGAACGGGAAAGGAGCTTTCGAACCCTTCCATTTGGCGCTCTAGGGCTATTTCGACCTGCGTCCAATGAATGCTGTTGACTGCCCGCCGCGCCGCCGCATCCTGCGGAGGACTCGGCGTCATCCGCGTCGCCCGCATTGCTAGTGGCCCAGCTCTTCAAACTGTTCGGAGCAATCCCGTCCTATTTGCTTGGCCAGAGAACCTTATTGACAGCTCTTTCAGTGCCTTGACCACGCCGTAGCATTTCCCCGCTGCCGTTTGCGCCAATATTTCAAGTCGTCCTCTCAGAGAGTTGCTTCTGCCTTGGCTAGAGATGGAAGTAATACTGGAAGCAAGCTCAAGATATCCGAGCATGTTTCTCGAAACGGGGCTCCAGAAGACGAGGAGTGGGATGATGCGGAAACGCCGCAAAACACCGAGGTTACGCGATTAACGCGACAAGGGCCAGCACTTGGGACTAGGGACGAGTTGCCAAGTGGGGCTATACGTTGGCAGTCAAGGATGGAGGAGACAAGGGCCAAGACA
Organism: Lineolata rhizophorae; assembly: GCA_010093515.1. Classification (NCBI taxonomy): domain Eukaryota; kingdom Fungi; phylum Ascomycota; class Dothideomycetes; order Lineolatales; family Lineolataceae; genus Lineolata; species Lineolata rhizophorae. Next base: position 906,064 of record MU001675.1, on the reverse strand, counting down.
TTGTCAAAGAGGAAGATCAGACAGCGGAGGCAAAAGCGGACGTCTGGACTAAACAGCGTACTCGCACGTACCGGAATTTATCATCATGAACCTGGACATACGAGGAGACATGACTACTCGTACTTTAGTCCGATCAGCATGCCAGAGCAGAAGCAATATACGCCGCCCGAGGTAGAGACACCACAAGTCTCACTACATTCCATTACAGCGAAGTTCATCACTCGGCGGATGGAAATCAAACGTGTGCGGCCCGAGATGTTGACGGGCCAGCAAGCGAAAGAGTCTGTCGAAGGCCTATTTTCCACGGAGGAGCAAGAGTATTTGATGGGTCGCGGCTACAATTGGGATGATGTCGCTCTGTGGTCTGACCTGCTTTGCTGCGAGAATTCGGATGAGATTATTCGGATCCTTGAAGTGCCTGATGATTCCATCGAACTTAAACTCCATCAGCAACTTCCCGTCTTCGTAATACTCGCTACCCTGCGTCGCAAGGTTTTGAGCCCCGTAGCGGCGCGGTTTCTCCTGGAGTACGTGCTGCTTAGGCTTCGACACGAGGTACACCGAATCCAAACTGGAGCCCTGGCGGACAAGCGACCTTGGGCGACCTCCGACACGCTGATGCTTCTCTTTATCCGGATGGTGCGCATGGTGCGGAAAACCGCTCCTTTGCTGATTCCGATGGCCACTTCCATTCTGCTTACACGCCTGCCTAAGTCTGGGAGCGGCGTAGGTCTTCCAAAGAAATCTTTCATGCTCAATAGGGCGCTATCTCAGGTTGCTCTGCCAGCTCCCATTGATCCAGTCGCGTCTGCCACATATCAAGAACTGGCCCAATTGGATATTCTGCGTTTCATGTCTGAGCACGACCCTCCCCTTGTACTCACCCAAGAGGGTTACCGGGCCGTAAGCCTTGTTCAGCTGGCACAAAAGAAAACAAGGCGAGAGGCGGACTGGGCTCTCCTCAAGTCTGGCTCTTGGCCTCCGTGGAAGAAGGACAGGTCGGGCATTGATGCTTCAAAAGGGCCGGAGTACGGGATTTCGCAAGCGGGGCAAACGCTCCGTCAAAGTCAACAGGCCGGATATGCTGCTTCTGGTTGGGAAGAGACTGCGAGCATCTTTACGGGATGGGACACAGATGGAACGCCGACTATTCAAATGCGTGGTATGCCGACGGATATTCTCCCGTCATTAAGCGCGAAAGCATGTCTCGAATCGTTGACGAAAGGGCCTACGATGGGGGATCAATTTCGCCTCTGGGCCGCAAGGGTTAGGGCAACGAGGACGGTTGAAGAAGCTTGGGCGTATTTTCTGGCCGGTGAGGAGGCTTTGCCCCTGCCGAACGAGAAGGCATACCAAGTGATGATTTCCAAACTGAATGCTAAACTCGTCGTCCCCGACCAGCCGCTCCCTGTAACTCCCGAAGATGAGCTGAGGGTGTTACTTCCAGGAGACTCGAAGGAAGTGTGGCCGGCACCATCATCGCCTTTGGAATCGATCTATCTACGCGAACCTGTGCCGTCTACTAAGCAACTGTATCAGCGTATGCGGGAGAAAGGCCTGGAGATGAAGGGAAGGACTCTAGCGATGCTAACTCGATATTCCGAGACCTTAGAAGATGGTGTCTGTTATCTACGCGAGCACATGGATGAGGAATCTTTGCGGGCACTGCTGGCACCTGTCGACCCCACCTCTGTCCCCAGAACAGAAGTCGATCGCGAGCCAAAATTGCCTAGGAATATTCTTACTGCATTTGTGATTCTTCTCTGCCGCTCAAAGCGGGAAGAGTACAATCACCTCCCCGACATATCAACGGATCTCAAACATCCTGTTTTGCACGCCTGGCGCCTTGTTAGCGCACAGCAATCAACCTATAAACCTGCTTGGTATGCCATCTTGGACGCAATCTGCCAAGAAGACTACGAATCGACGACCTCGACGGATGGACCGAGCAATCGCGATTACTTTTTCCACCGCACGCCTCTTGATCCGGTTCAAAACTGGCGGAAAAAAAGGACCGACTACGTCCAAGCGCACAATCGTTTTTGTGTTGCTGAGATGATCTGCGCTGACATGAAGGCGCGAGGGGTGTACCTTGACCAGGAAGGCTTTCGCATCATGTGTCATATCGCCTGCAAAGAAACGATTGCCCTGAGGCGGGAATTAAAGCGCGTTAGAGACTATGGCCTCGAGCCAACAGAGTCGCTGGTGGAGTACGCTGAGACGGTGCTGTTGCAGAGTCCGAAAAAGTTGCAACAGCTATTTTACAAATCCTTTGGACCGCCAAAGAACAAGGGTGAACATGGCCTAACTAGTTGGATGTTGGATGAAGCCAGTCTCGAAAAGGTTAGCCAGGAACCCGCTAGCCTCAGCGACGAGATGGACGGGCCGTCAAGATCATGGTCTGAAAACATCGATTTGGAGGACACCGATCCTCTGGAGCCCATGCCGGATGGTTTCGGCCTTTATGTACCTCTGGCCGCCCCGGATCTACCCCGTCTCCGCTGCCCCCCTGATATGATCACTATACACTGGTACCTGCGCACTCTTGGAGTCATGCGTTCCTGGGGTTTCATCATCGCCCTTGGCCGGTGGCTTACGTCTTTCAGAAAGGAGCTGAACATCTACCATGATTTCGAGCGCAACTACGCCGCCCGTCACCGTCGCCTCATCGCCGTACCTTTTCGGGTCTTCCTCGAGCGCTCGTGGCAGCACAGCAAAGCAGAAGTGGAGACGGCGCCATGGATTGCGAAGGAAAAGGATGAAGCCGTAGAGCCGAAACCCCTCGGCGAGCGCCAAGCGACTGAAATGGGGAAAGAGCAAGGGCCCGCAAGCGGACCGGAAGAAACCGTAGGTTGGCGGCCACCCGGTGAAAGTACGGAGCAGACGGACAAAGGCGAGAGAGAGTCCCAGGCAGGCCCATCGCCTTCAAACGACGAACGCGGCATGACGGGGTGGCAAGCACCCCCCATTCGCAAGGTCTACCACGCCCACGATGGCCAGGACGACTACGACAGGGAGGAGCTTCTCCCGCAAAGCCGCAAGCCGCTCGGCTGGAGGCGCGAGCGCGCCCTCGTCGCGCTGGACCAGAAGCTCTGGTTCCAGGAGGTCCTGGCCGACATGGATCACCGGGCGCGGCCGCGCCGCATCGCCGAGGCGCGGCGCATCTTCGAGCGTAATAGGCAGTGGGGCCCTTGGCCGTCGGATGACGAGGTCGAGGCGTACTTGGTGGACCCGAGGAACGGGAATTGGGAGGCGTATGTGTGAGCGAAGGGTGGTGTGCGGTGCGAACAAGATGCGAGGAGTGTAAATATATGTGTCGATAGGTGGCGGGAGAGCCCCGGCGATTTAGCATATTTGGCTTGGCCCTTCAAATTTCTTGGATGTGTCTTGGTCCTTTATTATTTGCTTCGAAATTCGTTAGATAGAAAGGATGGTGAGAATGTGCTGTAGAATAGACATCGTGGTTCGACAATGTGATATATGTGGCTTGATAGACGGGACGGAACGCTTAGTGAGAATGGGCTTGGTGCAGTCGCAACTTGGGAAGACGCTCTTGTAACATCCGTCTGGTCGAAGCTAATCTGAATTATAATTTCCACGATCCTAAAACAGCCATGGAAAACACCGTGGTCCCCGTCTATTCCCTTCCCATAAGAAAATCATCTGCCGAAACCTCGCGTCTGTTCAAAAAGGCCACTTATGGACAATTCTTGGTATATCGCTCTACCGACTAAGCTGAACGCTCATTAATGCACGCGAAACCGACATGAAACGAAAAGACGATGGCAGACCTGAAGAACGCTTGCCAGAGAGAAAACCCGCTCGTGCTACCCTTATAATCTCAGCCAGCCTCACCAAAGTCCATATGTCCGGTCTGCTTCGCGTGCTCCGTAGCTTCCCTCTCTCCATTCCCCTCCCAACCGCACACATTGCACGAGATGGCAAACGTGGCCGTGTCCGTGTAATAGTGTCTCTCCTTCAACTTGGCGCAGAGCTCCCTGGCCGCCTGCAGCACGACGTCGGCGTCGGCGCCCTCCCACACCTTGACGTCGTACTCGGGCGGGGCGCCGTCCCAGCTCATAGCGATGGTGTCGTAATGGATGCCCGAGTAGACGAGGATGCATCGCCTGGGAGCGTCCTCGTTGAAGCGGTCGACGCGCCCGTCGCTGACGTTGACGCTGGCGATCTCGACGCCGAAGTGCTGGCTCAGGACGCCGAGCTCGATGGCGCCGCCCCACGAGTCCGGGTGCTGGATCCAGCGGCAGTACTCGGCGGGCTCCTGCTGCAGCACGGCGGCCGAGTACAGGTCCGGGTTCGCGGCGATGGCGGCCGCGCACAGCGACCGCAGCTCCGTCATGCCGTCGATGGCGTCCGACAGCAGCGCCGACGACACGGCGCGGAATAGGCAGCTGTTGTCGTCCGGCATGACGCGCAGGACGACGGTCGCGCCGAGCGCGGGCACCGGCACCTCGGGCGGATCCGTGTCGAGCGAGGGGGCCGGCTTCCGCGCCAGGGAGAGGGGCTCGGACGTCTGCTGGGCGGGGCCCGTTGGGCGCGATGCCGACGGCGTGGCGGCGGTAGAGGTGCCGAGTTGTGCCCGCGATGATGATGGCGATGGCTTTGACTGCTGCGGCTGTGTGGCGGCGGCGACCTTGGACCCGTCCACGATGCCGCCGCCGCCGCCGCCGCCGCCGCCGCCGCCGCCGTCGGCTTCCCGCGCCACGACGATCAGCTGCTCGCCGTCGAGCTTGATGCCCGTGTCTGAGAGGAGGGTCTCATTGCCGTAGGCGGCCACCTCTAGCGTCGTCGGGGGAAAGCCGCTTTTCAGGTCGAAGCGGGCTAGGCCAGACTGCTCGCTCACTGCCGCGAGGAGATCCCCCACGGTTGCGGTTTCGGGCAAGCTCAGCGTCTTGACGCTGGAAGGCGTGCGGAGGCGGATGCGCATGGTTGTTTCGTGATGGCTTGCGAGGGATGTAGGGTAGAAGAGCGGTACTATCAGGGGGAGACGGACGAGGAGAAGGGGGAAGAAGAAGAGAGCGATGAAGAGGAACGCTGGAACAGATCACGGACAAGGCAGGCGAAGGTAGCGATATGTAGCGCGGATACTACTAGTTTTAGGGACGTGGCGTCAATGGGTTGGATAGGTCGCTTGGTAATCTCTTCGCACTCTATATACGAATCCACCGGACCCGAGACATTGGCGTGGTATATTGTGCCGAACGACGTGGAACAAGGTGCTGCTTTATGAGCTGGGCCGAATGCTTGCAATGGGTCCAGCACGAGGGACAAGGAGCAGTCACGAAGCAGGTAGCATGTAGACACAGTTGGCACGCAGCACGCGGCAGCCAATTGCTGGTCGGCCGGCTGCGGGGCCGCGGTTTCCAGGATCCGGCGTCACTGCCGCCCGGCCCAGGAGATCGCCCGGAACAAAGCAATGACCCGTTCCGACGGCGGGTCGAGCCTTCGCCTTCGGCCGGAGTTCCCAAATGACGCTTGATCTTGAACTCGTAGCTTCCATGACAACCAGACATGCCGTTGGAATAAGGCCAAGCGTGCACAGAAGCATATTGAAACATGCAGTAGCGATTTCATGTAAGACCGTCCCACTGGGACGTTGATGGAGGCATAAAATCTTACCTCTTTCCGTTTTCTTGGAAATTTTCAGTTCCAGCTTCGGGGCCAGGTAAGTCAAGGTCGCAGTGTTCCGATTTGACTCGACAGTCGTTTGCCAGTCTTGGATTAAAAAGGGACGTTGGACAGAGGTGAGGTCGACCAAGACTGGCGTGCCAAGACCAAGGCCTTGCATGATTCGTGCGCTTACATAGCTCCTTTGAACCCGGGGCCTCGTTTCTGCCGCCGGTCACCGCCTTCCTCCCCCGGACCAGCTCCAGCTTCGCGCCCAGCCCTTCGCGGCTGCCAGACCCGCCCTCCCCCGTCCTGTCGCAAAGCGCACGTCCTACGACGCGTTTTCGCCCGCGGCCCGTTTCCCACCACCACCGAGGTACCGCACGCATCCGCATCCCGCACCACCGAACGCCCCGACGCAAGCGCGAACGCGTACGGGTTTACGAAGTGAATCGCCGCACACCCGAATTAAAGGCCGTGCGCGGGTTGCAACACCACCATCATCCCTTGCTTCGAACCCGCCCGGTCCTCGGTAGTCTCGCCGCAGCGACGGCGACCTGAGTTTGCTGCTGCGCAAACCTGCTGGTGGGTTATTTCTCGGGGAGGAGATGGCGCCGACGCGCGCGTCCAGGGCGGCTGCGGCCCAGGCGGCGTCGCCCACGCAGGCGTCGTCAAAGCGTGTCTCGCCGAGGCAGCAGCAGCAGCAGCAGCAGCAGCAACAACAACAACAAAAACAAGACGTGGCTGCTGAAGCCACGGATGCGACACCGACGCCTGCTGTTGCTGCTGCTTCCAGTGCGCCGGCAAAATCGGCAGCGGCGGAAAAGGCCGAGTCTATGGACGTGGATACGGTGAAGCCGGAAGCGGAGAACGCGCGGAGCGAGGGGAAGGAGGAGAAAGACGAGGAGAAGGAGGGCGCGGTGGGTGACGGCGATAAGATGGACGTGGATAAGCTGGAGGAAAGCAAGACAGAAGGGGACAACAAGAAGAAGGGGAAAGGGAAAGAAGCTGGTGAGGGTGTAGATGGAGAGAACAAGGGGGCGGATGGTGATGAATCTGGCCTCAAGGACGATGAGTGGGAGGCGATGCAGACAGTAGTAACCAACGTATCGGATTATAGACAGGAAGAGTGAGTCTCTGATCGCCCTAAACAATGGTCCGAAGAGGAAAAACTAATACTCGACTACCCGTAGCAACTACAATCCGTCCTTGGTGTTCCAGCGCAAGGTCAATAAGCGCAACACCCCGGATTACTACAATGTCATCAAGGAGCCTATGTGGATTGGCTTGATTAGGGCAAGTTTCCCCCTAGTATGATCTGTGCACAAGGGCTGGTGCATTAAGCTAACGCGTTGGGGATGTGCAGAAAAAAGTCAACGGCAAGGAATACAGGAATTTTGCCGAGTTTGTCAGGGACTTTGCCTTGGTACGGCTCCTTTTGAATGTAATTTTTGCGGCGTAGCGACCTACTAATACGGTGCTAGGTTCCGTATAATGCTCAAGTCTACAACCGCTCTGACTCGGAGGTGTACCAAGATGCTCTCGTCGTAAAGGTTAGTCGATCCTATTGTGCGCTGTTCTGCAAAAAGTAAAAGTCTAACGTCGATCTTAGGGAGTACTCGAAGGAGAACTCCAAAAGTTGGTAGGCGAGAAAGTTATCACGAAAGAAGTTGCTGAGCTTCCCTATCTTGGTGAAATTCCTCCACCGGACGAGGCCCCCGCCGAGGAAGAAGAAGAGGAGGAGGAGGAGGAAGAGGAAGAGGAAGACGAGGAAGAATCAGATGATGAGGGAGTCGCCAGCAAGCGCAAGCGGAGGAAAAGTGGCAAGTCGGGATCGTCCAACAAGCGTGAGAGTGCTGCTGCCGCTGCCTCATCGGCTAAGGATGAGAACGAGAGGAAAGCCGCGGCGGAGGCAGAGCTGCGGAAAAAGCGAGGGCGACCACCTCGGGTTGATACACCAATGGAGGCCCGTATTAAGAATATCATGAAGGGTCTGCGCAAACCAAAGAATGATGAAGGCCAGGTCAAGATTTCGCATTTTGAGAGGCTTCCGGACAAGGCGGCGATGCCAGAATATTTTGCCGAGATCAAGAACCCCATGGCGATGGATGTCCTCAAGGTTAGTCGCTCGCAGTCAAGTGGGGTTTGAGCAAGGGCTGACAATCGATGCAGAAAAAGTTGAAGCGGAAGAAATACCAGTCCATCGAACAGTTCATGAAAGATGTGGATATCATGTTTGAGAACGCCAAGCAATATAACGAGGATGACAGTCAGATTTACAAGGACGCTGTTGAGCTACAGGCCGAGGCGAAGAAGGTTGCCGAAGAAGAAAAGAAGAAGCCGGATACCGACTATGTCATGGAAGACGGCAGGTTACCGATGCCAAATGGTATCTTGCATAATGGCGAGCTTTGGAAAGTCGGTAAGTTGCATTGCTGAGGTACCCGATAAGGCGTTGGTTCCTGAACAATTGCACTAACTGTTGTATTTAGGCGACTGGGTCCACATTCAAAACGCAAACGATCTTACCAAGCCCATCGTGGCTCAGGTGTATCGGACTTGGCAGGACTCGGAAGGTGGCAAGTGGGTGAACGCCTGCTGGTACTATAGACCAGAACAGACGGTTCACCGCTTTGACCGGCACTTCTACGAGAATGAGGTGGTTAAGACAGGACAATACCGAGATCACCGCATTGAAGAGGTGGTAGATCGATGCTTTGTCATGTTCTTCACCCGCTTCAACAAGGGACGTCCTCGAGGTTTTCCGCGGGACAAGGAGGTCTACATTTGCGAGTCTCGCTACAACGAGGAAAAGCATAAGCTCAACAAGATCAAGACTTGGGCGAGCTGCTTACCAGACGAGGTGCGCGAGAAGGATTATGAGATGGACCTTTTCGATCAGCCAAAGAAGATCAAGAAAGTGCCGAGTCCGATTGCGTACCTACTCAAAGACGAGGCGAAAGAAACGGACGATCTGCCAAAACCCGAATGGGGTGCAGAGAATGCTCCGCCCAAAATTGGGGCGGTTCATAAGCGACCACGGGATCCAAAGGTTAGTGGATTTAGACAGTGAATTTTGGGGGTTGTGGGGCACCAGCTGCAGCCTGCCGTTGGACCCCATCAATAGTGATCCCTTCAACAGTCTCGCTAATCCATTTTTTGTTTGCTATTTAGGAATCTCCGCCACCTGAACCTACACCTTCTCCTCCACCTCAACCACCTCCACCGGTGCGCCAACCATCTGGCAACTCTGCGGTCGTAGCGGCAACGAACGGCTATCCAACGCAGCCAGATTACGCACAGCAACCGCAAGCCGCCATGGGCACGCCTACCCAAGCGTCCGCTTTGCCTAACGGGCCTCACGGGCACGCTCCTCCCCACCAACCTTACACGCCACAGCCGGCGCATCACCATCCAGCCGCATACCATCAATCGGCTTCCCCTGCCCCGCCAACGCCTCTGGGTCACCACGCGGCACCGCACCACCCGCACGCGCACCACCCAACCCCAGCACCTCAGGCGTCGCCGTTCCAACCTTCAGCCGGCTTGCATCACCAACCGCACCATTCCGCCTCTCCTCACCATCATTCGCCACATCCAGCAACTGGCGGGCCGTTCGCGCCGCCGCCAGCGCCCACTCAAGCAGGCCACCACCATGCGGCAGCGGTCGCATCTCCAGCCCCGCCCATGATTGGCTCGGGTGCATACGGCACGCCTGGCCAGCCTGGCGTCGGTCCTGCCGTCTCTGCGTATCGGGGTGCGCAGCTCGCACCCGGTACGCCGGGCGCACCACCACATGTGGCCGGTAGTGCGTTAGGCGGTCCTGGCGCGATGAGTACGCACCATTCATCCGCGCTGCCGCAGCACGGCGGCGCGGCAATTGGTGCTAGCGGCGCAGGAGCCGGCGGGCACCACCACCAGTTGCAGCCCGCTGGCGCGACGCCCGGACACCTCCATCACCTACAACCGGCGGCGCCGACGGCAACGCCGCACCCTCATCCCGCGCATATGCACCACTCAGCCTCGACGGGTACCGCCGGTGGGTATCGTCCGCCGTCGCACGAGGTGTACGTGCTGCCAGATGCGGGCAATGCGGGAATTCCGCCCGAAATTCGGGAACAGTTCCTACAAGACGAGCAGGGAAGGGTGTTGTTCTTCACGAGTCCACCGGTCGATACGAGCCAGCTATGGAAGGCGGCGCGCATGACGACTACGAGGGCGGTGGCCTCGCCGGCACCGGCTAAGGACGAGGCTAAGGAGGATGAGAAGAAGGCTGAGCCTAGCGTTGAGAAGAAAGAAGGCGAACCGGACAAGGCGGCCACCATGAACGGCGAAGGTGTCGATGGGAAGCAAGAAGGTACCTCCGGCGCGAACACGGCTGCTGGCGAAGCACCCGGCAGCACCTCGGCGCCTCCCCCAGCGCCCGAGACGGAGAAGGCGCCCACGCCGGTCCCAGCACCCCCGGCTTCTCGTCCGCTCCGCCACACGACGCGCTTCCTGGCCGCCAAGGCGCGCCTCGACGCGGCGCGCGCGGAGCGCGCCCAGAGCCTGAAGCGGGGCCGCGAGGACGACGCTGCGGAGCAGGCCGCGAAGAAGGCGAAGCTAGAGGAAGAGGCGCGCGTGGCGGGCGAGGCGAAGCGGCTGATGGGCGAGGCGACGGAGCTGTTGGTTGATGGGATGGCGAGGACGGTGAGGGAGGAGTGGGTTAGGCTGAGGGGGGACGATGGGTGGAGGGCGGCGGTGGATGAGGTGGTGGAGAAGATGAAATTTTGAGTGGGGAGGGTGGAGGGAAGCATTGGCTTGAAGAAGCGGGGATGAGAAGACCCTTAGGTTGGAAGGGCTTGCTTCTTTAAGATATTTTGAGGGCTAGCGCCGGTAGTGTTAGCCCCTGTGCCTAGGCTTGTCTTCGGGAGGGATGCCGCCGGCTTGGGTTGTTTTAATACGGTTCCCTTTTCTGGCAGTTGATCTCTGGTGCTGGGCCTCGTGGTAGCTCCGTAGGTGGAGCTCGGATTGGCTTGTATGACTAGCTGTTAAAGTGTCTTGAAATAGAAATATTTTATCTTCGAGAGAATGCGCTATGGTTTGTGATGAACTTTGGCAGTTTAGAATATTGAGGTCTATTGAATGCAAACCATCCCAAATCTTGAATCTTTCAAGTTCGGAGCAGCCTTGTAGTCTACCCACATGCTTTGATTGGCCGAAGAAACTCGTTTGGAGCCTCAATTCGGCCAATAGGAAGCTCTAACGTCTTGACTCAGCAGACAAGTATCTGCCAAGACTCAACCATTAACTTTTCACGTTGCATCACGTGCAAGCCATTAATACTTCATCCACTCCCAACCATAACTCCACTGAACTTTCCTACGCGCCGCACTGACTGATAAACCTCAATTCATCCTGAAGGTTTTGGCCGTCTGCGTTTGGTGCAATGCTCTTCAGCTGCCTTGCTGCAGCTTTCAATAAGTGCTGCTTCCGAACAACTAGTCGCGTCTCATCTGGCATTGAATCACGCGGCTCCTCGCCCGCGCAGGCCTTTTTCAAATTCCGCTCGCATCAAAAGCTATATATCAAAGCGAACATAAAACTGTGACAGACCAACAGTGTTCCAACACCGTCCACAGCTATAGCTCGGCCGTCGAGCGCTAACATCGCGATGCCGGACATGCCGGCGGAGAATAGCCGTCTCGACGGCCACCGCAAACGCAAGTCGCGCCACGTAGACGTCGAGAAGGAAGAGAAGCGACACGAATGCCAGCACCGCAAAGGCCTTTCATACGAAATGGTAGAGAGTCACAACGAGCACTCTGGCCACGAGAATAGTCACGTGCGGTTGACTGGCGGTGAAGCGGGCGGAGAGGGCACGGACGGAGATGACGAAGCCACGCGAAGGGAAAGGAAGAGGGCGAAGAAGGAAGCCAAGAAGGCGAGGAAAGAAGCCAAGGAATTGAGGAAGAAAGAGAGCAGGAAGATGCGGGATGGAGGACATGGTGGCGCTGATGGGCTACCTTCGCCCGGCGTCGAGGCACACCGTGAGGGCACCGATGGATTCCAAAATATCGGTGGAGACTCGGGTCAGGTATGGGAGGGTGATAAAGGTGATGCTGACGCCAAAATTGCCCGGCGTGAGGGCGACTATGCGGGCGGCGCTGAACCGAACAAGGCGAATAAACAGCTTGCCGCAAGTGGGGGTGGCAATGGAGGTAGTGACAGCGATGGTCTGGCTAAGAAGAAGGCTAAGAAGGAGAAACGTAAGAGCAAGGACACCAGCGGTATGGATAAGGTATGCGGTCCAGGCTGGGCTTCCTGGGGACGAAAATCTGACCATTATCGTTTAGGACGAGCACAAAAATAGGTCCGGGGACAGGAAAGCACGTAAGGAGCACAGCAAGCGCAGGAAAAGCGACGCTTCCTTATCTGACGGTGGAGTGCCGGCGAGAAAAAAGAAGGCACGACTCGAGAAAGCACCAGATGCCATTAACGAAGAGGTATGTTATGATAATGCCTTGATTACATCGCCGTCTAACACAATCCAGTCTGAACCTCCAACCGACGTGGCGGCTAAGAAGCACAAGAAGAAAAAACACAGGAAACAAGCAGAGGTCGAAACTCTTGCCGCGGATGCTGACGATGATGGAATGGTCCTGAACATTCAGTGGGATGTCACTGGATCGCAGGGAGAGGACCAGGTATGTTGGTTTCTGATTTTCTGACTCTGTCTACAAGCCTGCAGAAGAATCCAAGCCCCATATTTTGCCTGCGCGGCTAGCTTCGATTCAAAATTAAGGTTGACATTTCTTCAAAATCAGTCTGGCGATGACTCGATACAGAGGAAAACCGAGGAGACCTCTTCACCTGTACAGACGAAAGACAAGCCGAAACGGACCAGGGATAAGCAGTCCAAAGGGTCTAAAAAGTCGGATATATTTGTCGATGATGGTCCTGATGATGATTTGTGGAAGAAAGGCCAGGAAGAGCGAGTAGGAAATGAGGCCGACGATGTGTCGTTGCCTCTCTGGAAGCGTGTGATTGCCATGAGTCCGAAACTTGAGATTCCACACTGGTCGACGTGGGATCCCCAGCCCGAGACCGAGGCGGACAAGAAGCGCAAGGAAGCGGGCAAGCCGCCCAAAGGCAGGAAATTCAAGTATATGAAGTCTCAGGATATCGAAGAGCTGATTAAGGTGCGCGCGCGCCAGCTCTTAGACGGCGACGTAAGTTAAGAAAAACCTCCTCTCCTCTTCGGCCCTCCGTCCCCATTTCTCCGCACCCTCCCAGACCTTCCTCCCACGAGCAACGCACCTAACGCACGAGCTCTTCCAGCGTGACACGCTCCACGCCCACTGGCGCGACCACCACGTCCGCGAGCGCGCCCACCGCTACCGGCACGAGCTCGAGCGCCTGCGCGCCGACGCCCCCGACTGGCTCGACGACGAGACGTCGCTCCCGATCCTGCGCCAGACGTGCGAGAGCGCCTGGGCCCTGCACCAGCCGCTCTTCATGGCGCGCATGGTGGCCGTCACGCACGTCGTGGGCGCGTACGACCGCGCGCGCGCGCGCTTCGAGAAGGGGGCGGCCGGCGACGGCGGCGCCGTCGACGGCGCGCGGAGGGCGTGGTCGCCGCTGCCGCCGGAGCCGACCGAGGAGGAGAGGGCTGAGGCGGAGAGAGAGCGCAGGTGGAAGGCGGAGCGCAGGAGGGCGATTTGGGCCAAGATTTACTTCTCGCTGGAGGAGATGAGGAAGATGACGGAGTGGGAGAAGGAGGAGGTGGCGCTGGCGAGGAGGGCTGAGAGCAAGAAGGTGGCGGATCTGCAGCTGCGGAGGATGAGGGAGAAGGAGGGGAAGGTTTGGTTGGATGACTTGTAGGAGGCTTACCACAGCCTAAGGCGGGCGTGTCGAGGAGATGTAAGAAGGGCTAGGTGAATGTGGGGTTAGCTGAGGATGGAGCGAGGAGGCAAGCGGTGGAGAAGGCTAGGCGCCGCCGAACTGTTCTGCTAATGTCGTCATTACTATCATTATTAGTTTACACCTGAGGTGAAAGTGCTTCTGCAGATACCATCACAGCACCATCGGCGCAGCAAAGTCTCCTAGTTGGAGCCAAAGAGCAACTGAAAATTCTCAAATCCCCCAGAAGTGAGGTCTGCAAACGCCGTATATGCACCGGGCGCTAAAGCCGCCTTGATGATGCCGGAGTCCGAACAAGCGCGCTACGTAACCCGAGTAGAGCACCCTTTTTAATGTGCACCCAACAACCAAAAAATGCCAACTGTTTCCCTTTTCCCCTTTACAACGCGCTCCGCGTCTAGCTCCGGCCACGTAGGTGGCATCTTTCCGTACCCAAGGACAGACACATGCAGCCGGGACGTGCGCAACCCGCAAAAAGCCCGTACAAAAAGGGTATCAATCACCCTCGCGACGTGATCATACAAGACGCTCTCCCAAGTCTTCCGCCACTCACCGCAACCTTCCCGATCCCACCAGCTATGCCACCATATCTGGCCTCTTGAACGGATGCGCCTCGGTGTTGAGCACGTAGTCATCCAGACTGACCAAGTCCTCGTCGGCGAACAAGAGGTAGAAGTACTTGAGCGTCTCGGCGAGCCAGAAGGACTCCATCTCGTCGAGGAGCTGGGGGGCCTCCTTGGTGACGTCGTCGATAGCCGAGTTGGCCCACTCGGTCCGCGTGTGCCGCTGCACCGCCGAGAACATGTCCCAGCCGGCCTCGCGCCAGTACGGGTCGCCGCTCACGCGGTACATGTAGAAGACGGACTCGATGGCCTCGGGTCTGCGTAGGGGGTTCGCGCGCGTTAGCCCTAGGAAGGCCACCTGCTATGAAGGCGCAAGCCGAAAGAGAATGCAGGGAGGTAAAAAAGAAAAATCGAAATAGGGAATTTCAGGCATGCAACGGATAAGTTCCCGGTCCCACTTACCGCAAAATATACTTCCTCCCCCCAATCGCCGTGAGCCCCCTCGGGATCCTCTCGTCCCTCACCTTCGCCTCCACAAACTCGTCCCTCGTTAACGGCTTCTGCACCTGCAGCTTGCCGCCGCCCTTGGCCCCCGGGCTGGCCTCGACCACGTCGTGCGCCGCGAGCGGCCTCCCGCCGTCGGCACCCGGGACCGTCGGCGGCGACGGCGACGGCGACGGCGAAGCGCCCGCGCCCGCACCCGCGCCCGCGCCCACCCCGTCGAGCTGCCGCCGCGCGAGCGCAGCGCCGCCGGGCACGTTGTCAAGGGGCGCGCGCTCCTCGTCGAGGCCGCGCGCCGGAGGCGGAGCGGCGGCGGCGACGCCGTCTGGCACCGTGGGCGGGAGGCGCGGGGCGGCGGCGGCGGGCGGCGTGGCCTGGGGAAACCTCGGGGGGCCGGCGGGCTCGGCGTCGTCGGCCGGGGCAAGCGGCGCAGGGGTCGCGGCGGGGGCAGGGGCCGGGGATGAGCGGGTGAGGGCGCGCAGGCTGGCCATCTCGTCGCGTTCGCGCTCGCGGTCGAGCTGCTGCTCGTAGGCGCGCCAGCGCTGCTCGGCGTTGGGATCGAGGTAGCGCTTGTAGAGGTCCTCGTCCCAGGGGCAAGGCGCGGCCGGGTCGGCGCTCTCGCAGGGCACGACGTGGAAGCTCTCGGGCATGATGGCGGTGGCGGTGATGTTGTAGGCCCAGACGCAGCCGTCGGTGAGGCGGCGCGCGGCGTCCATGTCGCCGGCCGCGCCGCGCGTGTCCGGGTAGAGTTTGGCGCCGAGGGCGAACATGGCGCCGGCGAAGCACGTTAGGTGCGCGCCCTCGGCCTCGAAGCGGTCGCCGTTCGGAGAGTAGGACGAGGACGAGGACCCGTCGGAACGGCTCGCCGGTCCCTTCACGTGCTTGGAGCCCGCGAAGAGTATGTCCCACTCCCTGCTCCCAGGCCCCGACTCCTCGGGCGGCGGCAGCATCGGCCGATACACGAGGTGCTCGATGGCCGCTTCAGCCGACGCCTCGTACATGGTGCGGTACTGCGACAGCGCGCCGCCGAGCAGCAGCCACTGCTTGGGCAGGTACTCGTAGGTCGAGTCGGCCATGCCACCGATAGAGTACGCCTCGGACGCCGTCTGCGAGACGTGGCCGAGGCCCTGCGGGATGCAGTTGGGCTGGCGGTTCCCTTGCTCCTGGGCGGAGCCGGGCTGGCCAAGGGCGTCGGGCGGAGTCGGAATGTTGTTGGTAGCCGGCTGCGCGCCGCTATTGCCGTTGGCGTTGGCCTGCGCGCCAGCCTTTGGCAGGTCATCCATCTGCCTCTTCTCCCAGCCGTGCGGCTGCTGCGGCGACGTCACATCCGCATCCAACATGGTCGCGTTGGCACCCAGCAGCTCCTCAGTTGCGTCGCGCGGGCTTTGCGACACAATCTGGTTCATGTGCTTCTGGCAGCCTGAGGCGTCGAGCTTCGTCGGCCAAAGGCCCGGGATCCGCGTGTCCATCTGCCACTCCTCGAGCGCGTCCGTGATGCGCGCGATGGCGTCGTAGTACTTGGGCTCCTTGGTCAACTGGGCGAGGCGGGTGAACTCGATGGAGAGCGAACCCAGCTCGGCGAGGACGACACCGGTGCTCGCGCGGTGGGGTTGGGAGGTGAAGGCTCTGCAAAGAAGGCAGAGCAGGTACTGCGTTAACTAAAGAGCTGATCTTTCCCGATGAAAGTAGAGAGGAGGTAAAGGAAAGGCATAAAAACTTACGGTTTCCAGTAATAATAGGTAATCGGCATCCTATTCGGGGTATCAAAGGCGCCCATCACGATCTCAGCCAACTCTACGGCCTTGTCCAACAACACCCTATGCCTCCCACCGCTAATGTCGTACGCGCCTAGCAAGCCGCCCAGATAGCGAATTGTCGTCTCGAACAGCGGGATGTCCCCGCGGATGCTCGTCGTGAAGTCGATCTTGGCCACGCCCTCCTCGACCGCGTGATCGAACTCCTCCACCAACCCCATCATCCACAGCGAGTCCAGCGAGTCCACCAAGGTAGCTCCCCAGCCCGCAAACGGGTTCCTCTGCCCGCCCGAGACCGGGCTGATCTCATCCGCCATCCACGCCTTCTCCCTGTACCCGCCCCAGGCATGCTCGAACGCGTCCTTGACCGCGGCCAGCCTCTGCAACCGTATCTCGTCGTCGGCGGCGCTCGCGGCGCGCTGGCCGGCGAAGTCGTGCTGGATGCGCGGAATGTCGCGGCGCGGCGTCGCGGTGGGCAGCGGGACGGTGCTCTCGACGGGGAAGTGCTCCGTGGGGCGCTCCCAGTGGATCACGGGCAGCGTCGTCGGCGGGCGGTCGACCTCGACGCGGCCCTCGCCGGCCTCGGCCATGGGCGGCGCCGGCGCCGGGACCTCGGCGGCGACCGGGTCCAAGGGCTCGGCCGGCCCGTCGCTCGTGTCGCCGAGGGCCGGAGGCGAGGGCCGCGCGCTGGGCAGCGGGGGCGGGATGCGCTGCGGCGGCACGTCGCCGGGCGGCACCGGCGGCGGTGTCGCGGTAGGTTCGACGTGGCCTTCAGCCTCCGGTATCTCTATCTTGTCGAGCGCCGGCGGAGCTTGCTGCTCCGGCTGCTGCTGGTCGGCCGCTGCCGGCGGCTTGGCGTCAGCGTCCGCATCGCTATCGTGCAGGTGGCTCAGGCTGCTGGCGGCCTGCTGCCAGTTGGTCGAGTAGGAGCCGCCGAATTGGTACAGCGCGAGGATGGTCAGCACAGCGAGGACGACGAAGACGCGGTAGCGGCGGTAGCGTAGCATCGTGAAGGGGGGAGGTCCCGGCGGACGGCCGTGTTTGTCTTGGCGCCAAGACTTGCTGATTTTCGTCGGGGATGGGACGGGAGAGCGCCCCGGTGATGAGAGGCACAGAGGCCGAAACGGCCGTGGGGGGAGAGAGCACACGCGCACACGAGCGCGTTTGCGCGCCAGGACGTGATGCTGTAGTGCTTCAGTATCGCGCGTGGCGGAGCGGAGCGGCCGGCGTCGCCAGGGGGCCGACTGTTCGGCGTGCCGCGGCAGGACAAGGGCGCTCTCCGCAGGCGACTCGGGACGATTACGTGGACTGGGCCGAAGGAAGGAGAGAGGAAGGGAAGAGATGGGATGGCACCGAGGAAGGGCAGAAAGAAGAGGGGACGCGGACAGGACGAGGGCGCGCACGAGACCACCAGGCCGTGGGCGGGAAAAGGAGGCGCCGCGGGCCCCGGCTGGTCCGGGGCCCCGGCTCTTGGCGCGCGGGCTGCGGCGGGCGGCCTTGGCGGCCTCGGGAGAGTCCCGGCGGCCTCCGCGCGCGTCCGCAGCGTCCCCGTTCACCTCCGCATCGCGCCCTTTTGCCTGTTCTTCCTCGCTCTCCGCACGCACCCGCCGGCCACCCGCCCCGTCCAGCAATGCAGGCCAAGGAAGGCGCCCCGGCGCACGGCCAGGTCGCCCACCTGCTGCCGCAGACGTACAAGCGCATGGTGGCGCAGTGGCTGGAGGAGGACACGCCCAGCTTCGACTACGGCGGCTTCGTCGTCGGCGAGCACGTGGCCGAGGCCCGGCTGTTGGGCAAGTCCAAGGTACGTACGCCATCTTTCGTACAGCGGACGACTGCCCCCGTTTGACGGGCTTGAACGGCGCGGAAGAGGAGATGAGAAGCCTTTTTTCCTTGGGTCCTTCATGTACGTGCCCCGCCCCCGCGTTTTCGGTCCGGCTGTGCCGTGTGCTTTCCTTTTCCAAGCAACCCGAGACGCATTCACTTCCCACTCGTGTGTCTCTCTACTTGTCCTATCTCGATATTACTTGCCCACCTCCACTCCAATTGCATTGCTGCACCTCCGTGCCGGTAAATGATGCAATGCCAGGGCTGACCACCACCATCACCAACACCAGGGCGTCCTAGCCGGCGTACCCTTCTTCGACGAGGTGTTCCGCCAGCTCGACTGCACGTAAGTCGCCTCCCGGACAAGGTCCGTCGCATTTCCATCGCAATCTTTGCAGAATACTTCTTCTTTCTTCTTTTTCTCCTCCTCCTCCTCAACACACAATGCCCCTTCTCACTCTTTCCCCAGCGTCGAATGGCACGCCCCCGAGGGCGCGCCCATCGCGCCTGTCGCGCACCTCGCCACGGTGCGCGGCCCCGTCCGCAAAGTCCTGCTGGGCGAGCGCGTCGCGCTCAACGCCCTGGCGCGCTGCTCGGGCATCGCGTCGCGCTCGTCGGCGACGCTGGCCCTGCTGCGGGGCGCGGGCTACGCCGGCGCCCTGGCCGGCACCCGCAAGACGACGCCCGGCTTCCGCCTGGTCGAGAAGTACGGCATGCTGGTCGCCGGCTGCGACCCGCACCGCCACGACCTGTCCGCCATGACGATGCTCAAGGACAACCACGTGTGGGCCTGCGGCGGCAGTATCGCGGCCGCCGTGCGCGCCGCCAGGGCCGCCGCCGGCTTCGCCGTCAAGGTCGAGGTCGAGTGTCAGAGCTTCGACCAGGCCGACGAGGCCATCGCCGCCGGCGCCGACGTCGTCATGCTGGACAACTTCACCGCCGACGGCGTCGCCGCCTGCGCCGCCCGGCTGAAGGATCGCTGGGGTAGGGGCCGCGACGCCAAGGCCCTGGTCGAGGTCAGTGGCGGCTTGACCGAGGAGAACGTCGGCGCCTACGGGAAATGTGAGGATGTGGATGTGATTAGTACCAGCAGTATCCATCAGGGCGTGAAGCACGTGGATTTTTCGCTGAAGATTGTGCCCAGAGACGGGGGGAGGAAGGGGGAAGGGAGCGGGGAGAGGGCAGAGGTGTAGAAAAGGGGGGCGGGGGGATGGTCTGGTTTGGTTTGGTTTGGATGGAAGTGGATATGTGGGATTACATAGTTCGACGGTGGGGATGGGATGGGCTTCCGCTCTCTCATCCGCTCCCACTATCAAAAATGCAATGTCTGATCCAACTGTTGACAGCACCGATACTAGATAGATCCTAAAATATTAGTAACCAAGAAAGATAAAAAACAAAAGATTCTTATGAAAACAAAGAGCATGCATAAAGATGAAGACCGCTTATGAAGACCGCTTATAAAGATAAGGAGTGCTACTAAGGATAAAGAGCGTTCATAGAGATGGAAAGCTTTCCCAAGGACAGACTACGCCTACAAGGGCAAGGAGCGGGCACAAGGACAGAGAGCGTTCGTAAGGATAGAGATCATTCATATTCACGAAGATCGTTCATAAAGTTAACCACTTAGCCAACAAAGGATATATCAACAGCAAGTTAAGAGTATCACCTGGCATCCTAGAACGTTCAAATTCTAGCATTCACTAGTGTACAAGGTATCATCACAAAGCCAGCATGCTCCCACCAGCCAGACGCACTTTTGAAAAGGAAAAGTGAGAACAAAGCTCACATCCGACTCGGACCGACCCAATAAACCGTGAACCTAGAGGTGGTATTGAGAAGAGCCGCATCACGGCTCCTTAGCCTATCCTACGCCTACGAACGCCGGATGCTCTCCACAAGCGCCAGTGCCGTGATGTAAAAAGAAGAACTAGGAAAGGGAAAAAAGAGCTCCAAGCCTCCGTCGAAGGTGCAGAGCGGACAAGAAGAAAGAAGCGCAGGAACACTTCTCACGCGCCAGCAGGCTTGCTCTTCTTCTTCTTGTGCTTCTTACCATCCTCCGCCTCCATCGACTTCCGCTTCTTCTCCTTCTCTTTTTTTTCCTTTCTCTCCTTCTTTTCCTTCTTCTTCTCTTTTGCCTCCTTGCGCTTCTCATTCCACTCCGTGTCCATTGATTCATCCTCGCCCGCTCCGGCCTCGGTTTCGTCCGCAATGTCGTCTAATTTGTTCAAGACGGCATTCATTGCGTTTTCCTACGGATCGGCTTTGTGTTAACTGAAACAATTGCTCTTGTAGTATGGGATGCCTAGGCTGTAGCCGTGAATCTTAAAAACCCTATTAATAAAAGAAACTTACCATAGCGACATCATTCTTGGTCATGGCTCCACCCGAGGCGTAAAAGTTGAGGCGCTCCTCGACCTGGGCCTTGAGCGCGTCGCCGTAGGCCGTCGTCGGCTCTGTCGAGAAGCTGTCGATGCGGCTCGCGATGGACGCCTTGTTGGCCAAGAAACGCGAGATACGGCCCTTGTTCTTGGGAGCCGCGCGGCCGATGAAGCTCGAGTGGTAGATGATGCCGTACTTCGGCGTGGCCGACTTGGACTTGAGCGCACGGAACAGCGCCTTCTCGGCGCCGAGAATTTGGACCGTCGAGGCGGAGCACTTGGACAGATTGGTGAGAGAGCCGGCCTTCTGGATCAGGCGCGCGCCCACCGTCTCGCCGATAAGCGCCGCGAGGTTAGGGGCCACAGCGCTCATCTTGTTGACGAGATAGGCTGCAAGGCTGCGGCGATGCTCAAATTCGCGAACCGCCTGCTGCGCTAGTTCGCGGCCCT
This sequence comes from Lineolata rhizophorae, assembly GCA_010093515.1. NCBI lineage: Eukaryota > Fungi > Ascomycota > Dothideomycetes > Lineolatales > Lineolataceae > Lineolata > Lineolata rhizophorae. The sequence continues at coordinate 885,064 of MU001675.1, read as the reverse complement.
GAATCATGTCAAGCTCCATCACCTCGTTGCCGAAGCTAGTCTTGGCATTAGAGATGACAGCCTTTGCGACACCTTCGTCATCATTGACGAGCGCGGCGAGGTCGTGCAACTTGTCGTCTGTGAGAGTCGCCTTGTCGCCAATGAACAGGACCAGGCGACAATATTGCTCGTTATCGGACACGATGTTCTTGAGCTCCGGAAAGTGCCAGCTGTACCACTCGCGCGTGCGCATGGCCAAAAGATTGACCGTCTTGTCGAGGCTGTCGAGGGTGGCGATGCTCTGGATGATGTGGTTGTCGTTGCGGTTCACGTTGAACTTGACCTTGGCGCGCGAGTAGGCATGGCCGAGACCGTGCTGGGCCGCATCGACGTCCGCCGTCTGCAGCGTCTTGGTCATCTTGGCAAAGTGCAGACGAATGCCACGCAGAAGGTCGCCAACGACGTCCGAAGTGTCGGGCGTCTCGCACTCAACGTGCGGGAACGCGTCGCGGATCGAGCCGGCGAGGTTCTTCTCGGCCACGCCCAAAACAACCTTGTTCTTCTTGCTGCCTTGCGGAAGGTTCGCTTCGAGAACATTGCGCAGGTGCTCGGGAAGCAAGCCCTCGGAGAGCTCATTGAGATTCTCGAGAGCCATGTCCGAGTTCTGGAACGGGATGAACGAGACCAGCTTAACCATTTTGCCTACGATCGAGGTCAGTACACGCCGCCCGCAAGTTGCGCGGAACAGTTGCAAAGGGAATCTACTTACCGAACTTGTCGAGCTTCTGCAGCGCATCTTGAACTTCCTTGAGCTGGCTGCCAACCGTGTCGGGCTTCATGGTCACGTTGAAGACCTGGGCAAAAAAGTTAGCTAGAGCTCCACCCCACCAAGCTTTGCCGGGCCGTGAATTCTTACCGCATAGCCCACGGGGGACTCGAAGAGAAGGTACTCCGCCATGGCGAGTAGATGCGGCCGCCAACGTGGATAACCGTTCGCTCAAGGAAGGCAGGGCCGGTCGGACGAAGTCGCGATGTTCACAGCAGCAGCTGGTGGCCGAACGGTTGGTGCCGAAAAATCGTGGGCGGTGGGTAAATATTGGGCCGGAGAATACGATTCGCCGAGCGACCGCCGAGCCACCGTGCCGATAGCTTCGCAGGTGTGCTCGGAGCCTCGGTCTACTGCGTGGAGCCTTGGCGGGCAGCGGACACGAGAAGCCCCTCTCCTTTCACCGAAGATTGGTAGAATCGCAAGCAGAGCGAAGAGCATTTGGAAGGAACGGGGACTTTGTATGAATCTCGCACATATTACGTGCAATTGAGAGAGAGCCGTGATTACGTCATGCAAGCTACTGCATAAACGCGATTATTACAGATAATATCCGATGCGATGGCGGCAAGCGAATCGCCGACGCTAAACGCGACGCGAAGCTCGGACGCCAGAAAATCGTCGTCTTTCGTCCCGCTTGAAATCATTGCGCAAGGCCACCGCCCCTCGTCCACTTTCTTCCTAGACGCGTTTTCGCAAGATACCCCTACGATATGTCGGCAGCGCAGCTCCTGAACCCCAAAGCGGAGTCACGGGTATGTTCTCCACGCGCCGACTGCCGGAGGCTTTAGCCCCGCCAAGCTAACATTGACTGTAGAGGCGCGGCGAAGCTTTGAGGGTCAACATTTCAGCTGGTGAGGGCTTGCAGCAGGTATGGCTAGCAAACATGGATGGTGCTGGTTTCTCAGATATTGACAAAATGCCGGAATAGGTCCTAGCCTCAAATCTGGGTCCTCTCGGCACCCTTAAAATGTGAGTTTTTGCGGGCTCCTCAACGAGTCGGTTTCTAACGCAACATTTATAGGCTGGTGGACGGTTCTGGACAGGTATAGATTCCGCCGAGGGTCGATTGCCCATTGCCTCTACACGCTCACTATTTCATTCAGATTAAACTCACGAAAGATGGGAGTGTTCTGTTGAGGGAGATGGTATGTAATACATCGGATCTCGTGCACACCATAGCTAACACGAGGCAGCAAATTCAAAACCCTACGGCTGTACGCGTGACTTTCTAGACTCCATGATATTCCCAAATTAACAACAGATAAAGGTCATGATCGCACGCGCGGCAACGGCACAAGACGACATTTGCGGCGACGGGACGACATCAGTAGTACTGATGGTGGGCGAGCTGCTGAAGCAAGCAGACCGCTATATCTCTGAGGGTCTCCACCCGAGAGTGATAACAGACGGCTATGAAATTGCGAAGAACGAGGCTCTAAAGGTAGAGAAGCTCTGGAATAACTATTGAACCAAGGACAAGGAAACGTGCTAAGCTAGAATCCAGTTCCTTGACGAGTTCAAAATGCAGCGCGAGGTCGACCGCGAGCTCCTCCTTTCTGTGGCGCGCACCTCACTCTCCACCAAGCTCAACAGCACCCTTGCCGAGCAACTCACCCCTGCCATCGCAGACGCCGTCCTCGCCATATATCAACCGCCGGCGAAGCCAGACCTGCACATGGTAGAGATCATGACAATGCAGCACCGCACGGCGGCCGACACACAGCTGATCAAGGGACTGGCACTGGACCACGGCGCGCGGCACCCGGACATGCCCAAGCGGGTTGAGAACGCGTACATCCTGACGCTCAACGTCAGCCTCGAGTACGAGAAGTCGGAGATCAACTCTGGCTTCTTCTACTCGAGCGCGGAGCAGCGTGAGAAGCTGGTTGAGAGCGAGCGTCGCTTTGTCGACGAAAAGCTGCGCAAGATCGTCGAGCTCAAGAAGCAGGTTTGCGGCAACGACCCAAAGAAGAACTTCGTCATAATAAACCAGAAGGGCATCGATCCGATGAGTTTGGACGTGCTGGTCAAGAACGGAATCCTGGCGCTGCGGAGGGCTAAGAGGAGGAACATGGAGCGGTTGCAGCTTGTCTGTGGCGGGACGGCGCAGAATAGCGTGGACGACCTGACGCCGGACGTTCTGGGTTGGGCTGGACTCGTGTACGAGCACCAGCTTGGAGAGGAGAAGTATACGTTTATCGTATGTCTAGGCTCCCAGCTATGTGATACCATGCCTTAACCGACGCTAACTATCAGCAGGAGGAAGTTAAAGATCCCAAGTCCGTCACTCTTCTGATCAAGGGTCCCAATGCGCATACTATCACCCAAGTCAAGGACGCTGTCCGCGACGGCCTTCGCAGTGTCTACAACATGATCGTCGACGGGTGTGTCGTGCCCGGCGGGGGCGCCTTTCAGGTTGCCTGCGCCGCGCATCTCTCCAGCGAGTCCTTCCGGCGACAGGTCAAGGGCAAGCCCTGGAACGGCGTCGCCGCGTTCGCGGACGCGCTGCTAGTCATCCCGAAGACTCTAGCCGCCAACTCGGGACACGACATCCAGGACGCACGTGAGTAAAAAGGGTTTCTTAAAAAGGCATGCTGCGAAACTCGAGATGCTAACGCGGATCTCGACCGGGCAGTGGCGACGCTGCAGGACGAGCAGGCCGAGGGCAACGTGGTCGGGCTGAACCTCATCACGGGCGAGCCCATGGATCCCGTCCAGGAGGGCGTCTACGACTCTTTCCGCGTGCTGCGTAACTCGATCGCGTCGAGCAGCGGCATTGCGTCCAATCTCCTGCTCTGCGACGAGATGCTCAAGGCGAGGCAAATGGTGAGTTGACTAGACCGATTACCTTTGGCTGCCTGATCGAAGCTAATATGTCTTATTTCTCTTCCTTTCAGGGCAAGGGAGACCAGCCGGGCGGCGATTGAAGGAAACGAGCGTCCATGACAAAAAGCATTCGGCGTCAAGGCATGTATGTTGCTTCGGTTCGGCTTGTATCCGGTCCATAAGGCGGAATAGATCGATCGCACTACATGTACTATAACTCTGTCTAGCCAAGGTGCACTAAGACGGCCAGAAGGGGGGGCGAAAGAAGAAGAAATCAACTGCGAAAATTGGCTAAGCCTTGTGTCCCTGCCACACAACTGACGCCCACAAACTGGCTTTCACACTGATGTACGGCATGTACGGAGCCTAAGAGCCGAAAAGACCGAAGCGGCATGCACGCTGCCAAAAGTGTTGCCTACCATGGAGCCCAAAGATTTACCCGGTATCCCAATTGTCACGCATTCAATGATTTAACTTGTGCCTCTTCCGCACCTTGGTAGTAATTTGAACACCCAAATGAGGTAAAACTTGCCCCCCGGGGTGGGGGGGGTGGGGGGGCCAAAATAGCAATCGGCGTTGAAGGCGCGATATGTAAGTGGCAGCATGGACCCCGTGCACCAGATGCGGCTGCCAGCCGTCCCAGATGCGACGGTCAACGATGTGGGGTGCGCGGGGTGCACCCTCGGAGCAAAGCACAGCAACAAGGCTAGGGGGTTTTGGTCCACAGCCGCAGAAACGGGCACGGGACGTTGACTCACTACGAGTTCCTCGTTTCACACTTGCATCACTCAATCGCGGCGCGGAATACAAACGTATTACTAGATCGTTAAGCTACCTCTAGGACTGCAGAGCTACGTCACATGCCACTATTTTCAAATCATAGCACCAAAACGAAAAAGGAAAAGAGAAAAGAGCGCTTGAAAGACGGGCAAGGGAAAAGCGCGTCGGAAGAGAGTTTGCAAAGTTCTGCAAGCTGCATGCCATGCTTGGGAAACAAAGGTAAGTGAGTGGTAAGGGAGAGCCGCTAGCAACCAGACATTACTACCTCCTCTTCTCACACAAGTATATACCAAGTACCCATTCGAATACCGATTGCGTGCCACTAACGCAAACTTATCATAGAAACAGAGTAAAAGGGAAAAGGGCAGACGCGCATTAGCAAGCAAAATGCAAACTCTAGAAAACGCACAAAAGCTCTACACATTGAAGCGGATATAACGTGGACTTTTCTCCTTCTTCGGCCACAAATGCCCCGTGTAAGAAACTATGCTATGTATGAGAAAAAAAAAGGGGGGGGTTGACAAGGGAAATGAAACCAAAAGCCAAGAAAAAGAAAAAGTCATGTCAATAGCATATGGGTATCAAATACTCGGTGTTAAATGAAAATTAGTGAAAATAAAGCAAAAAAGAAAAAGGGAACCAAGATAACCATCTGCGAATTTCAAAAGCGTGTCATTAAAGCCAAGTGGGGTCAGGGGAAGGGGAAAAAATAGAGTTCGTAGCAATCAAAACCGTTGCAATATAAAAAAAAACCCCCAATCATCACCACAAAGCCTTGCACTCAACCCTCTCACCCTCAACGCTCACACCCTCACATCACTCCCCCCTCGACACCACCACCGTCCTCGGCACCGACGGCGGCATAACCGACCCATCCTCCGACGGCGTCGTCGCCCTCGCGCTCGACCTCGCGCTCGCACCTTCGCCGCCGCCTTGGCCATCGCCGTCGCCGCCCCTACGCTCGCGGTGCAGGTTCAGCAGCCGAATCAGCCGGTACCACGACTGCTTGAGGCTCTCCTTGACGTGCAGGCGGTGGTACTGTGCGGCCGACATGCCCGACGCGTGGTCGCGGTAGTAGGCGGCGGCGGCGGCGGCGGCCAGCGTCGTCGTCGCGTCATTGCTGCCGCTGCCGCTGCCGTTATTGCTGCTGCTGCCGCCCAACTCGCCGCCGCCGCCGCCGCCACTGGGGCCGCCGTACAGCTCCGGCGCCACGCCCGCCGCGTTGAGCGCTCCGATCGACGAGCCCGCCGCGCTGGGCGACCGCAGCCTCAACGTCGCCGCTAGCGTGCTGAGCCGCTTGCGCATAGAGCCGAAGTGGCGGCCGGCGGGCCCGCCGTTGATGCGCAACGTCCCATGGTGATGGCCGTGGCCGCCGCCTAGCAAGAGCGAGGGTTGGCTGCTCTGGGGGCCGAGGTCGGCGTCGGCGTCGTACTCGTCTGCGTCCGGATGGAAGCGGGCTAGGTCGGCGAGCGGGGTGCTCAGGCTCGTCGTCGGATAGCGGTCGCCTGGGTCGACCGTAGTGTTGTGCTCGTCTCCGCTGAAGAGGTGAGGCCCCATGGCGAAGCCGGAGCGGTCCGTGACGCGGCTGGGACGGCCGTGGTGGTGGTTATGGCCGAACTCGTCCGCCTCGTCGGCCGTGGGAAGCTTGTTGCCGCCCATCGAGTGGTCGTAGCCGCTCAGGCCGTGCTTGTCAGAGCGCTTGTGGGCGCCGATCTTGTCTAGCGAGGAGTAGACCCCCCTAGTGATGGATAGCTTGCGTTTGTGTGAGGCGGAATCGTGCGAGGTCGATGGCCGTGATGCCCGTCGCGCATGATAGTTGCCCGATTTTGAGTCGCCGCGCGCGTGGCCTGGGAGGCCAGCGTGGGATGAAGCGTTGCTCCCGGCCCTCTGACGAGACGGATGGGAGCGTGGCATAGGAGTTGGCGAACGAAGGGCCTCATCGTCCGGCTGGCGGAGCGTAATATCAACGCTCTGCGTCTCCTCCCATGGATAGCTATGTTCCAAGCTCCAAGGCCGGAGCTTTCCAGGTGTTGGCGTCGTGTCGTCGTCCCTCCCTTCACCCACGCTCGACGAGCTGGTCCGAGCACTCTTGTACTGGGTGTCCCCAGACGAGTTGGATGCATCGTTTTCATTTTCATCACTCTTGCTGCCGCACATGCTGGCCCTCTTGGCAGCTTCAGCACATATCTCCGCCTTTAGGCCTTCGTACAGCGCATCCGCAATAGGAACCAGGCTTTGCTGGCCAGGCAGTGGACGAAGCCTAGCCGACGACCTGGCAGCATTGAGAGTTTTGGCCCTCGCCTCAATCAGGTTGCGCGCATCGGTCACTCTCCTCTCGTGGCCACCTTCTTTCTTGCTGTTCTCGTCGACGACCACCTGATTGCCCTGCATCTTCAGACCGCATTCTTCCAGCACTTTCTTGATGCCATCTCCAACATCCGGGATCGAGAAATCGCGCAACTGGCTGAAGAGCTCCTCGTGCTGCGGGGACATGGGACGGCTAGTTGACGAAGGCGAGCTGGTAGAGATGCCGGCGGCATCCATGCTCAAAGATCGCCCGACCCCGTTCGAAACAATCTGTGACGGTGTCGAGTCAAGTGCGAAATTGTTTGTATCTAGGCCCCCAAATACGCTCCTGTACCGCTCGCGGCTCTCGCAGGTATGGTCATCCAACGTGTCGTCCACGGCAAGAAGGCCTCCCAGAGAACTCAATGAAGCACGCGAAGCGGCTCTACGCTTCATGCTCTCGTTCATCTTCTTAATCAGGTCGTTGGCACTGAAGTTGAGGGAGGGGATGGCGCGAGCTTCTTCCAAGGTCATCATCTTTACCTCTCGAGCCCGTTGCATCACCGCCGCGTCCGGATCCGACATACTCGTCGACGGCCTGAAGGTGACATCTTCCTTGTCGAGTTGCTTCCGAAGAGATTGCTCGTTCGAGGCGTCCTTGAGTCCGGGGAGTTGAGACGGTGGATAGGACAGAACGGCCTTCTTCCCCTTACCCTTGCTTGACGGTCCGGCAACACCACGGACGGTATCTGTTGAGTCTTGAGACGAGTCCGAGGGATCTAGAGTCTGCATGGAACGTCCGACTGTATCACGCCTGTTCGATAGCTCATCTTTGCTCACCTGGGTCCCGGCAGAAAGAGCGCCGCTTGTGACGGATCTAGACGGAGCGGTCCCATACGACGAGATTGAAGCCCGAGGCGTTGGTGATCCCCGAGCAGCGTCCTCTTGAGGCTCGGGACGTACTTGGATGCCTTTACCTTTGGGCCCGCTCAAGCGCAGCGAGAACTTCCTGGCGAATTCGGACGCTGACTGCGATGGCTCCTCAGTCTGGCTTAGAGGCCTGAACGATGAACTCGGAGTGGAGGCGAGACCGAAACCAAATGTGCTGGTTGTCTCCGGACTCGCGAGCGCTGGCTCCGTCAGAGACTGGCTACCATTGGTTCGAGCCCCCGGGAAAGTGTCGGCGCCCGTGCTGGATGGGCGGGATTTTGCGTTCATGCGGTATTGAGACAGCTCGGTGGGCTCGACACAGCTCCGAGGGCGCTCTTGGTTCGAAGTTCTGGAGGCAGACAGCGTGGCTGCTGTCCGTCGAGCATATGAATCGCTAACGCATGACCTAGTAAGATCATGGTCCTTCTCTGCGGTATTGGCACTTCTCCCCGTGTTGTTGTTCATGGAGCGGTCGGTCAGCGAATTGATCATTTGGACCATCTCATCTGTGGTCTCCGTCTCATCAAGGCCCGACTCATCGGCAGCCTTGGCCTCTTCGGCACTATTCTTGAGGGCAACGGTTAGGGACTGCGACGTCTCAACCGATACTTGGGTCTCGGACCGTTCGTGGCCCTGGTCTAGCTTCAGCGGTGTAGCCGGAAGCTCAGCAAGCTCTGTTGCTGGAAGCTCGGCGATGTCATTGACTTCCTGAGCCAGGGGCGAGCCTTCTTGCGTACGCTGCTCCTCGTGCATACGCTGCTCTTCGCGCATACGCTGCTCTTCATGCATACGCTGCTCTTCTTGCTTACGCTGCTCTTCGAACAGCTGGCGAGTACGAAGGACGGTACCGAGAGGTACCTCGGCGCTCTTGTGCGCAAGTGCAACGGCGGACCCGTGCTCCGCCGCTATGGCCGGGTTGAGAAAGGGCTCAGTGTAGTCCCAGAACTCCGCCGGGAGCCCACCGGGAACGTTGCCCTCGGGGGTTTGCTGCTCGAGCTGGCCGGGAGCTGGCGAGGTTCGAGAATTGACGGCAAACTTGATCGAACCCCCATCTGGCGGCGTGGGTGGGGGCGAGGACGGCGGGTCCGAGGGGATGTCGGAATGCATGGCGGCGGAAGACGATGAAGAAACGGCCCTCATGGCATTGCCCGTGGTCGAGTTTGACCGCGGTCGAGAACCGTGCCGGCCGGAGCGCCGAGGGTCGCCCATGTCCGGGCGGAGCGTGTGGTGGCTATAGTGGCCGTTCGGATGCATGTTCGGGTGCATGTTTGGATCCATGCCCATGCCGTACTCGTGCTGTCTCCTCTGCGTGCCCGTGTATTCGCTCATGGCAGGCGAGCACGGCCGCGGACGCATGCGTTCGTTCCGCGGCACGTAGCGCAGGTGGTGCGTCGAGGCCGACGGCGGCCGGCCTGGATCGAACATGGGCGGGCCTCGCGGACGCTGGCCGCTCGCCGGCCTGGCAAAGGCGGCATCAGCAAACGCCGGGTGGTGGGCCGAGTACTGCACGGCGGCGTCGGTCAGGGAGAAGGACCGGCCGCTGTTCCTGGAAGCCGCCTGCGGGATGAGAGAGTTGAGCGGGAGGCCGTCTACGAGCGTGGGCGACGCCGTGTCTGCAATGTACTGGGGCACGTTCTTGTTGTTCTTGACCGACTTGGGTTTGCTGGACGCCGTCGACGGCTTCGACTGGTGGTGGTGATGATGCTCCCGTCTGGACATGGCGGTGTCCGGCCGCGAGTAGTGGGAATGAGCGGAGCCCGGGCGCGACCCAGAGCGTCTTTGAGGGCCGCCCGAGCCTCGAGATGAGGCGCCGCCGGGGAAGAGGTCACCGGTGTCCATGGACGTCCTCAGCATCCGCGAGACGGCCGGGTTGAAGGCCGTGTCCGGGGGTTGCTGCTTGGTCGAGGCCATAGCGGCGGCCATCGAGGACGTCGACATGGCCACAACAAGACGAGAGGGGGCCCAAACGAAGCTTCGAGGAGAGGGGACGTGATGGGCCACGACCGGGCCAGATGGACTCCGGCCACTGTTGTCGGGAGGTCTCTGCTGGAAGCGGGCGAGGAAAGACGAGAGATGGCGGTCGAGCATTGCGACGCCTTTGCCACGGCAATTTGAGGAAGGAGAAGGGGCGGCGTCGCTTTCTTTCCCAAAACTGACGTCTGTCCAGCAGAGCACCGGGGCAGGAACCGGACGCGATCCCACCGTGCGGAGGGAAGAGCTCGACGCGGCGGGCATTCCGGCCTGGCTGGTCCTCGGCTCGTGAGTTGTTTGGCAGCGGAGGGGCTTTGGAGCAAACAAGGCAAGCGAACTGGACGCGGGGCGTCCTCGCACTTGCCCTCCTGAGGATGGGGAATGTCGCATGTCTGGTGCGCGCTTTCCCGGGCCGTAAGTGGCTGTTGCGGCCCCAACCAAGCTGGAAGCCGGCAACGACGTCCCTGAGTCGGTTCCGTGGTCGGTGCGGGTCCGTTTGAGTGCCAACTGTGGTACGGCCTCCGCCCGCCTTCCTCCACAGCTCACCGCCCGGCCGGCAAGTGGCCGTGGAGCCGGGCCGTCCTTTACCTTGATGCCAAAACAGCAGGGGCTCGACTTAATCTGGGCTGCACCGTTAGTACCACCCGCGCGCCGACGAGCTCCGTCTCTGGTCTGGGAAGGTGGCCTTTATTCAACTACCAGTACGAAATTAACTGAAAAACCGAAACGAGAGGCAGGCGGGAGTCAACAGGAGGAACGAGGGTAGGTGCCTAGGGAGGCACTAGGTAGGTAGGTAGGTAGGCAGGTAAAAGGGAAATGAGCGAGAGCCGTGACTGTGTACGGTGATTGCAAAAACGACAAAGACTAAGGGTCAAACATTATGAACAAGACATTATTGTGGTGGAAAAACTCCGTCCATGCCCGGGCAAACAATCCCCGCCCTTTTTTTTTCTCTCTGGGCGCACCATTTCCAAGAATACACCTTGCTTTTCCTCTCAAACGACACGTGGTGGGTATCATAAACACTCAGACTTAAACAATCACTTCAAAACAACCAATAACAACAACATCAACAAGAGCTCCCTGGGCCTTCTTTTCCTCCTCCTTCGTTTTTTTTTTCTTGCCGTGAGCGTACGTCGTTAAGGCGGAAGTCATGCGAATTCTTTCGTCGGACTCAGGAGCGACCGGGTTCGGTTCGATCCTTTGCTGGGCTGGAAGCGATGGAAGACCCGCTTGATGCTGGCCAGGCTCGACTTCTTGCGCACTAGCGGATCCGTGCTCGAGTGTTGCATTTCGCGCTGGACCTCGGCGATTCCGAGGCCCTGCGGCGACGGTGATGGGCGCTGAGATCGCAGCGGCAGGGCGAGGTTGCTTTGCGTCGACATGGGGGATGATGTGCCGTAAGGGCTGCTGTTTGGGAAGAGGACGAGATTGGCGGGCTTCCGCCTAGGCTGGGGGAGAGCTGTAAGAGACTCCGGCGAGGACGGCTTGTCATAGCCAGACGAACCCGTCGAGTAGGCTGAATCTGGCGCGACGGGTGAGTTGGACTCGGTGTTTGTCTGCACTCGCTCCGACATTCGTCGATCGAGTAGACTCTGCGGCGACGCAACCATGATGGAATCTTGCCGTTCCTCCTTGACCGGAGAGGGACTCCGTTGAGGCGTGTCGTCCGGTTGCGGTGATTTCTGGAACTGATTTGGCGGAGGGGACGACTGAGTGCTGTCCACCGAGGCATTGTGAATATGCGCAGCCGGCTCTCGGTTCGAAGCTTCCGGGGAGGCCAATTTGACATCGGTTCGAGGTGAAGATTGCACGGGAGGCGTGGGCTGTTTTCGGGGGTTTTCGAACCGTTGTTCGAATGGGATGGGATGACGTGGGTTAGGGGTTGATTTAGATGATGGCTGTGCTGACGGGGGGTCTCTAGGCAAGGGTTTGTTGTAGAGTTTTGCGCGCGAGAACTGGGCAGGAAGAGGGCTAGGAGCCCGACTTGATGACCGCGAAGACCGGCCGGAGCGTTGGTCACTGTCCATTCGAGACGACAACTGTTGACGCGGGTGTTTGTTAGAATCACATACGATGGCCGCATTTGGTTCAAATTGAAAACAAATTAGAAGCCGAAAAAGGAGACGGCCTACCAGACTCCTTCTGCTTGCGGCACCAGCACGCTTGATCATCTCATTCAAGATGCCCCTGAGGTCCGTGAGAGATCTGTCCAAGTTGTTCCCCTTGCGCTCACATTCGTCGAACAGCTTGAGCCACTGTTCGGCGCAAGCAAAAATGTTGCCGAAGACGGAACCGAGCCTTCGATTCCCAACGGTCCAATCCCTTCCAAGGCTGTTGAAAAATTCCAGTGCTTGTATGCTCGCTTCTTTCCCGTTCCTCGTATCAATGAGAGCGTCGTTCAAGTAACGGGAAGTCCGATGGAGCACCTGCTCGATTTTCTCGTTGCCTTCGATGATGGAGTTGCGAAAGTTCCGGTCGTCCAGCATGGTGTCGAAAATATTCACGTGCTCGAGGGGCAGTCTCAGGTACGAGATGCGTTCCGAGACGTCCTTCAGGGCGAGGTCGAAGTCGTCGAGGGTGTAGCGGAAGAAGGAGTTGATCTCCATCAGGTGGTTCTGCAGGATCTTGATCACCTCCTCGTCCGACTTGGCGAGGCGCTGGTGCAGCAGGTGGACGCCGAAGGAGATCTGGGCGAGCAGCTTCCACAGCGGGTGGTGCTTCGCGCCGGGCCTGGACCGCCATCGGGCATTGTATGTGGCCGGGTAGTCGTCGTTGGCCAGCATCAGGCGGCGCCGTGCCTCGGCATCCTGGGGTCCGGCGGGCTTCGTCGCCGCGGACTCGGGCCCTTCCAGCGATTCGACGATGGACTCCTCGAAGGCGCGCTGGAACGCCTTGACCGGGTGCACGGGTGGCTGCTCTAGCGTGACTTGGTCCGGCTCGTCGAGCTCCTCGTGCAGGGACACGACGATGGACGAGGCGTAGCTGTAGTCGACCAGCTCCTCGGCCTCGCCGACCGTCTCCAAGCCCATGGCTGCGCGAAAACGAACGGATGGAGTGAAATGACGGAAAGAAGCGAAACAGAAACGACCGACGATGGGGTGATGGAACGGCTCGGACGGTGCGCCGCGAAGAAAAGGAATCACGGCTAGAGAGGGCCGAGTCCGAGGACGGCGAGCGGCGTCGGCGGGGAGGCCGTTCGCTCGAGGCGGCGCGGCCGGTCTCTTGCTCACGAGAGGAGTCGGGAGCCAGCTGCGGAGGGCGAAGCAGCGGAGGGCATCAGCATCGCAAATACTTACACACCCTCCGTCCGTCTCGCGTGCAGGAGTCAAGCCGTCCGCAAAACACACAACAGCCCCCGATCGACAGCGCAGCGCACCCGTGCAGATCCCAGAGAGCAGGGAGACAGCTTGTCGCCTCGTGCGGAAGGCCGGTCTGCACACGGGACGGGGAGAAAGTGGGTGTTTTGCGCTCGTGAAACGGGGGGCATAGCGTGTGCCGCCGGCCCCTCTCGGTTATTTTTAGTCAGGGCGAAGCTCCGACGCCGCCAGGGACGCCGGCCGGGGGGGGGGCCGCCGTGGTTGGCCAGCTGCCCGCGCACGATGGACGCAGTAGGGAGCGCGGGAAACGCACCGTGACCTGCGCGCCCTCGCGACATGTACACATCTCCTGCAGCGTCTCCTCGTTCGCCCGTCATATCTAAATTGCCAGGCAGATCTTGGCGAGCGGCCGGGGCGCTCGTGAAGTTGCGGTTAGCGGGCCCCCGTGACGTTCGTGGAAAAAGCACCTTGGTCGGCCCGCATCACCACCGTCAGACGGCTTGCCGGGCTTAGTCGGGTCGAGTTGGCTCGACCGAGAATTGCTACACTGCTACGTGCCCCCCGGCCCATGTTTGTCATCCGTCCGCCATGCAGCTCCCGAGCCATCGCGCCGCCCGTGGTCCGAGACCGCAGCTTCATCGTCACGTTCGGGCGCGCCAATCACCTGCATCACCCGCATCACCCGCAACGCCCTTCGAAAGGGTGCCGTCGGGTGATGCTTATGAAACCAAGGCGATAGACCGCAAAAGGACTCACACCTTCTCCCCCCCTATTGTCGTTTGAGAACGCGAGTCCGTTGCTTCAACGCCTGTCCCATCCCGCGCAGCATCTCGACAATCCCAAGCGCAGGCCGATCATGACTTCAAGTAGCCCGGTGCAAGCTAGCCCGTGCCGGCAAGCCGTTTCAGAATGGCCGCGCGAGAGCACAGACACCCGAAGGACGGCTCCGAGGCGCGTAGCATCCGAAGGTTCGGCCGCAATCGCTTTCGTGGGCGAGCTTCCAGCTTCGTCGAGCTTTTCTTTTCGAGCTGTGGAACCAAACAAACAGTTAAGAGACGGACGATAAAGTGCAGGGTCCGCCCCTGAGGTGAGGGACCCTGGGGCCCGAGAACCGCCCGGCGCCGATGCGCCACGCACGCAGCCCGTTTCATGATTCGCGGGGAGCAGGAAGAAGCAATCCGGCCCGGTCCAGCCCTTTATCAGGCGCGCTACATACATACGTAGTATGTACATACATATGTATCCTGGCGCTCGGCCATTTCCTTATCAGCGAGCTTGGGCAGTGTTCAGCTGGCCATCCCAGCCCCATCTCCTTTGTTCCTCGCGCGCCCAAATCTTCGCGTCTTCCTCCGTCGACTTCGCCCATGGAGCGCACCGAGACCAACAGGAGCCTCCACGACGCGCTGCGCGTCGCGCGCTCGCGAGAGGCGCAGGAGCGCTTCCTGGCCGGAGACGACGACGAGGAACAACAGGCTGATGGCGCCGACGAGGCTGCCGACGAGCACGTGCCACTCGCGTCCAACAACTTCAACAATCACGCCGACCTGCCGGTATACACCACGATCCATCGGTGCGCGGTCCTCCTTCGTTCTCCGTGGATCCGAGGCCGTCAGAAACATGTCGTCGTGAGGCTCTACTAACCAAGTCGCGCAGGATTCGGCGCCTCGTGAGAGCAAGCATAGGTAGGACGGTCCATCTCTGGTAGCGACCACAACGGCGCGCTAATGGCACGAGCAATTTTCAGACGATCCCTACACGCCCGAGCAATTGAAGGAGCCTCGAATGAACGTCCTCATCGTGAAACCACTGGTCGACCGCTTCTTCGACCCCGACGACATATCAGTGGGTACGTCCATGCTTCCTGGAATCAGAACGGCGGCCGTAGGCGAGAGCTATACCCAGGATCTGTTCCCGACTTTGCAGCGTGTAGTTCCCAATCCAAGATTTTTACGTGCGCCTGCTTGATGTTCGAATGCTGCGTGACAGTTGTTCCTAACGTGTCGACGTCCTGGATGCTCCTACGACTTCCTCACGTTGCCGTCCCTGACGTCCGTCAAACTCGGGTTAACTCTTTCACTCAGTATACTGTCTCCTCGTCAATCGCGTCCAATTCCTCCGAGAACAGTCATACCAAGCGCACCACCAAACCGTCAATAGCTCCCGAGCTGCGCTGTGCGAGATCCTCGCTATCAAAATACTCCGCCGTTTCGACGAAGAAAACAGTGGACGGGAAGGGTTGCTCTTGCTAGCAAACATCCTCATTGCCGGCTTCGAGCCGTTCCAGAATGCGCCGGAAGAGGTCGTCCGCGACAGCAAGCACATGATGCAATGGTCGATACAAAAGCGCTCCAGCAGCGAGCGGACCTGTTGCGCGCTGGAGATCGGCATAATATCTGAGAGCAAAGCCTTCTTAGCGGGGACGGCTTGCCAAAAGGTCGTGGACGCCGTGTATCGGGGCAGGATCGTGTACACGCCGACGTCCTTTATCGACATCCTGCCAGACCACTACAAGCGCAAGCCGATCTGCCTGTACGACCCGCGTAAGGCGCCGCTGCTGAACCAGTACCGGCTCATCGTGCCGCGGATCCGCAGCATCATCGAGGTGTGCCAGTTCTTCGTGCTGCTGGTGCTCTACTTCCTGGCCATGACGCACCGCAACCACCTGGTGCTAACGGGCTACGAGGTCGCCTTCATCGTGTACGCGGCCGGCTGGGTGCTGGACGAGTTCGCGTCCATGCTCGAGCACGGCTGGCATGTGCACACGCAGAACCTGTGGTCCTTCCTCGACGTCGCCTTCGTGGCCATCTACCTAGCCTACGTGATCGTGCGCGTGCACGGCTTCGTCACCGACGACGTGCGCCACGGCCGCACCGCGCTCGACCTGCTCTCCATCGCCGCACCCGTCCTCCTGCCCCGCCTCGCCTTCAACCTCATGCCCGAGAACATGCTCTTCGTGTCGCTGCGGGCCATGATGGGCGACTTCACCTCGCTGACGGCCCTGGCCGTCTGGTGCTTCGCCGGCTTCCTGCTCGCCATGAAGTGGCTAACGTACCCCAAGGTGCCCGCGGGGGAGCCCGCGCCCGAGATGCCCGACGCCGTCACCATATCGAAGTGGATGCTATGGATCTGGTTCGGGCTGGACGGGACGGGCATCCAGCGGTCGCCCGAGTTCGACCTGGTCCTGGGACCGGCCCTCATGGTCGCCTTCGCCTTCCTCGGCAACACGCTCTTCCTGACCATCCTCGTGTCCATCCTGAGCAACACCTTCGCCAAGATCGTCGCCGACGCCACGGCCGAGATCCAGTTCCGCCGCGCGGTCCTCACCTTCGAGGGCGTCAAGTCCGACGCCATCTTCGCCTACCGGCCCCCCTTCAACATCCTCGCCATGGTCGTCCTCCTGCCCCTCAAGTTCGTCCTGTCCCCGCGCTGGTTCCACAAGATCAACGTCGTCTGCGTCCGCACGCTCAACGCCCCCTTGCTGCTCATCATCAGCCTATACGAGCGGTCGCACCTGTGGCGCACGACCAAGCGGAAGCTTCACGCGTCCGGGCCCGGCGCCCGGAGGTCGTGGCTGTCGTCGTGGAACTGGTCGCAGTTCTCGGTGCACGGCGACGTCCAGGCCGTCTTCGAGGTGGACCCGCCGCAGGCCATCATTGACGAGATCGAGGAGGTGGACATCGTGGACGAGGAGGACAACATCTTGTCCAATGGCTTCATGCAGCCGCCGAGGACCTTCACGGGCGATCGCTCGCTTTCCCCGCGGGCCGACGGGAGAAGCTTGAACCCGCGGCGGAGGCGCATGTCTAGCGCTACGAGAGTCTTTCCCTCAAGGCCGAGTATATGGTAGAAACGGCGATTCTGTAGAATATAGGGATCAATCCCCGTACTATTCAGCACCTTTGGATGGGTTGGATTAAAAGCCATGTATCCAATTCTGCATTATATGTCTATACTCAAACGAACAAATATTGACCGAGATCTATTGATTTCACTTGAGTGACCGTGACTGAAATTGTTAAAGGTGAGAATTTGTTGGCAGTCCAGTCTGCGCTAGGAGAAAAGAATTCTCCGTTTCCCGTGTTAACGGGGTACGTATCATGCCTAGCTGTCGCCTTCTCTATTCCCCGCAATTGAAAGCTGGCGGTGTCTAGAGCGGTAAATATTTTGGACGGCGATCAACTACGGGTCAAGTGACGCCCTCCGGCTGTAGGGCAATCATCTAGACCAGTCCATGACTCAACCTCGCCGTCGCTACAGGAAATTTTTCCCTTTGAAGAAAAAAAAAATACAATAACAACACCTCGAGATTCTTCTCGTAGCGATTGTACCGAGCGGTGCATAAAGTGAGTTTATCTCTGAGAGGAGTAGGAGTGGCCCCAACGGACCCGCGTGGCCTGCAACCCGTATCGCTAGATATCTCCTGATCTCGTTCGAGACAACAAACCTAGCAAAACAGGTCCCAAAACGCGGCTGAAAGGTTCGTTGACGGTTACACCCCCTTATTTGCCTAGTCGGCTACCAAGGTATAATAATTGCGACTGAGAGTGTGAGAACTTCACATGCTTAATGTCCCTGGCATAAAGGCTCGAATGGGCGAATCAGAATTGATATGAAAACATGCTGTACCACACAATCATTTCATCGGATGACACGATATGGTTCGTGCCACTAAATAGAAATTGTAAGTTATGAACCTAGGATATGGATTCCATAGTTTTGTTTCATAGCTTGATCATAGATTGCTTCCGTCGTTGACTTTACTGCTCCTCTACTGAAAAAGACCGGAAGTTTAATCTATGACGTAGAATAGTAAAGAAGATCTAGATTAGTATGGAATTATAGGGGGATCTATGTTAGCTTTCCACAAAGCGTATTAATCTTGGCTGTAATCGTAGATCCACAATACCAAATAAGTAGCACAAACGCCACAGTCGACTGGTCCGGCCAATAAAGCTTCTGCCTTGTATGGAACCATGCTACGAGCACTCGGTGCACTTCATACGGGCCTCATTCGGCGACCAACATCGGACGTTCGATTTCAAAAGGTACCAATGACGTTCAACCTTTGGGCCCGAGGAACAGGAGAGAAATGCGATGAATGGCGAAGACGTCAGGCCTCGGTAGATAAAACCGGACCGGATATAGGTCAATGCCACGCGTAATATGTGACGTCTGATATGAAGAAAAGAGAGCCGAAAAAAAAATACTCTTCTACCAAGGTCTGCGTATTAGGGTTGAAGAGCTATCGCCAGACCAAAGCCCAAGAACGGAGAATAGACGTTTTGGGTGAGGATTATTGAGCCACCGCAGACTTAATTAACGCCGGCAAACCGGCACCGGCGCAGATCATTGAAGCGCTTTCTAAACTAGATGAGTGATTTTATGTAGCATCTTCGACTTACGGAGATCGCGACTTAGTCGGGCAAATATCGGCTCACGATGGGAGTAACTTCGCCATGGCCCGTTAGAGGTGTTGGAGCTTGGGCCACGGGATCAAGTCCCGTCGAGGGGACCTGACATGACGCTCAGCAGGGAGAAGTTTAGACGCGCCGACAGGAGCAAGGCCGAGTCACCGGCCGCTCAAAACTTCCGAGAGCGCGCGGCCCCAAAAAGGGACATCGTGTGGTCGGCTGGTCGGCGGCTAGTACAAACCGACGACATTGCGGAGATGATCTGCCTCGATCCGTTTGCCCTTTCGAGCCTTTCGCAGCCGCGCCCACGCTCGCATCATCCACGAGACCTCTCCCTCTTTTTTCTCTCATGTTCGCCATCAACAGCGGGGCAAGTCTAGCCTGGTCGGAATTTGCCTTCTCACCATTGGACTAGCATCCCAGACGCAGGCTTGCTGCGTCTTCCTGCTTGCTTCGCCTTGCAGGGGGGGGGTTCCATCCGTCCTGCAGCGCTCAAGGTGGGGCTGGCTGCGAGCGCGCCGTGTGCGTTTCTGGTTCGATCTTTAATCTTCGACCGCTCGAGCCAGCTCGGCGACGGATAGAATTCGCAGCGCGGCATCTCGGTTGGGGCTCACGGGCTTAGCCTCATAAGGCGAACCTTGCGCTCGATTGGGGCGTAAGGAGTATAGAGTACGTAGTACGGTCCAAGCACGCTCTGGAGGCGCGCAGCGAACATAGCCACATGTTGTCGCGTCGCATCGCATACGAAATACGCCCGGTCCAGAGAAATTAGCTTCGTCTTGCGTGTCTCTTTGTTTTCACGAGAGGAAATCAAACCGAAAAGTTACGGCCGTGGCGACCTGGGGCGCCCGGCAGCCTAGCCACCCGGCTCCCGGGCGCCGGTGTGGGCTGGCGCCCGCCGCATCGTGGGGATGGCGACGTCGGCAAGTTCCATGGCGTCGCTAGTGGATGCGCCCGCCCGCGGCGCGAGGGCGCCGGTTCCGAGCGCCGACAGGCCGCCAAGCCTTCGGATTCGGATGTGTGACAGCGCCGTGGGCCGGGACCTTGAATTGCAAACTCAGCGAGCCCTACGGCGACGATTGGCGAAAATACCGCATTTCTTCGTCCGTTCGCCAAAACGCTCCGCCGTCTGCGCACCCCAGGCTGTACATCATCGCAAAAAAGTGCCCAGCTAGCGCCGGAGCGGAACTTGTCATGCGCACAGTTGCGCGAGATATTCTATTCGACGCCTAGCGCGAGGTACCGGTACATTCAAAACAAATCCCTCTCCGCCAGCGGCGTACGGAGTACGGAGTCGACGATTTTCGTCCGGAAGCTCCAAAAGAGCCGCCGAGGCCGTTGTTTGTTCTCGGAATGTCCGCGGACTGGACGGCCTACTCAACGTATCCCCGATACACCATCCGACTTCCCCAGACTTGACCGCGTTTCAGGAGAACCATGCCTTTCCACTCGTCAACGTTCACGGCGTTCACATAACGGCTAGGCTCAACGCAGAAACCGGCCCGCGCACCACGTGCCGGTACACCCTCCACAGCGGGTACGTCGATATACTTGCCCGTGTAGAACTGGAATGCCGGCTCCGTGCTCTGCACTTCCAAGTGTACCTTTGACCCTTGGTGATAGAACTTCGCCAGTGTCTGGAGTGGCTCTCCTCGTGTGTCCAGAGGAACTGACTTCGGGTCCATGTTCATAATGAAGCAGTGATCGATGTCGGGTTCGACTTCACCGAGAACAAATGGCTGGCCGGCTTGAATTCCCGGAAAGTCCTCGATGGGGCCTGTAGGAATATCACCATCGTCTACGACCATGTATTTTTTGGTCGAAAGTGTAGCCACTGTGCCGGCTATTGTTGGCAGACCGGAGAGGTTGAAGTAGCTTTTCGATACGTCAGTAGGCCAAAGGGACATAGTGCTTTTTCAATTACAGACCTGTGGTTTGTCACAGCTACAGCCGTCTCTTCCACGCTGTCGTCCACCAACTCCGCTTCATATTCCGTCTCCAACACTATTACCGGTGTTGGGCCACTCTCATCGATTGACGGCTTGTACCACACCCGCAACTCAACTGTTCCAGGGTAGCCCTCCTCGCCATCTGGACTCTTGTATTTGAACAGCACGGACTCTTTGCCGTCCCGATTGACTAGGATCGGCCCCTCGAACTCTCTCTTCCCCCATCCCATGGGGCCACCGTGCAATGAGTTTGGACCATTGTTGGCGGCGAGCTGGTACGACTTGCCGTTCAAGTTGTTGATGCGCGCGCCAGAGACGCGGTTTGCGACTCGGCCGATGACCTCTCCAAAGAAGGGCGCATTGTATTTCTTGTAGTCCTCGGCGGTAGGAAACCCCTGCACGATGTTCAGTCCGCTGACATTGAATTCCTGGATGATTGCCCCGAGAGACAGGAACTTGAAAGGCGCATCTAATGACGGAGCCATTGTGATATCTGGGGTTAACGCAGTATATCAGCGGCAATTCAGGCTTTTACTGTTGTGCAGTGCAGCTGCCTACCTATTTAATGCTCCAACTTGTCAGACTAACAACAGCTTTATTTGCAATTGTATGAATTGTCGCCGGTGCGATTTCGCTTTCGAGGATTTTTGATGCTTATACGTTGACCGTGTTCTTTCACGCTTCTCAGTCTGGCGTGTGGAGGTGCGAGTTTAGGCTGAAGGCACGGCCCTCAATTTCTCCGGCGGTGCGGAGGCTCCTCGTGGCACCTGAAGAGGTCATGTTGAAAGATAGAGAAAGTAGGCGACCTTCCACTGAAGGACGCGAAAAATTAAAGGTGAAACTGAGGCAAGGGGGAACACTCGAGCTTCTATCACCAATCCTCTTGGACCCCACACTTCTTTGCGCATACCAACACCTTACGCGGAGGCCGCGATATACTTTCAAGTCTAATGCTCGACATGACCCTGCTGTATAAGCGCGAGGATCCCGGGCGTCCAGCCGAACAGCCAATCAACGTGCGGGAACGGGACGCACAAGCTTACCTTCGTGATTCCTGCGCTACGAACGTTTCCCGCTAACGTCTCCGGTAGCGATGTTCGGAGCGCCCTACGGCCGGACGGTACAGCACGAGTAGTACAAGTACCTAGCTGGCCAACCGCGGTCTGACCTGAGTGATCAGTGATCCGCCGCCAACCGTAGGAGCACCTGAGCCACCATGCGACTGCGTAGCAACTAGGCACTGCCTAGATACCTCGTATGTCGACAAGTTGTCTCTAGAACTCTTCAGCCCTGCAACCAAGACCAGAGTACGGCCGTAATGTTAGTTTGCGCAAGACTTGCCGTTACAGTCTTCATGCGCAGGCCGGAGCTTGCGCGAGCCCTTTCATCATCATTGCTTCGGCATCACCTCATAGACCTAATGTGGTGCTTTAGCGCTAAGAGGAATGAAGAGTTGAGTGGTCTGTTGAGCAGATAACATTATCATTATGTGGTGTGCTCCACCTCCTTCGTCGAGCTTCGATGCAACTTGATTGGTCGGTGTTGATTCGTCAGCGAAAGGGGAAAAGTGGACAAGTGATGAACAGCTGCAGGAAAAAAAAAAACGCCCCAACGCGAAGCAGCCGTGAAGGTGGAAACCTAGGATACATTTGACGCAATGCAAAAGGGCTGGAAAACCTCTCTACTCGACCGCATGCGCCGGCCACAATAAACGCGAGCTTAGAATTTTGGCCCCAAGAACTGCGGGCTAAAAAGCGAAAGGACAAAAATGGACGAAGAACAATCATTTACCCGAAAAGGTGCAAACAAGTTACGCCGTTAGCCCAGCCGTAAGCTGACCAGGTTTCCCGCGAACGCCACAAAAAGTCAAAAAGCCATCCCAGATGGGCCCAACCGTAACAAATGGACCTGGTCAGGTGCAACTTGGTACCGGATTGATAAAATTGTTAAAATCGATCTCTGCGGCCTCGGGCCAATCTAGCGATGTCGATATTGGAGGTTGCGAAGCGAAGCCGTCGAAGGCCATGGGCGTGTCGAAAGAGACCGGGCCCTCGTACTGGTTGTTCATGTACTCCATCGCTCCGTCGTCCAGGGTAGGCTCTTGGACTGCCCATGAGGACCGCATAAGTTGCGCGGGATCCAGTCCGCTGCGCATCATGGCGCTCGGCATAGGGAATTGTGGCGCGACCTTCATATTGGGAGCTAGTTGGGACTGCCTAGGGAAAGGACTGTTCATCGGCGGCGTCGGTGGTGCCGCGTGCTTCGAGAAATCAACATGTGAGATCGATTGCGACGTCGGAGTGCCGTAGGAAGAAGGCGAAGCTGCATGGCTATGGTCCGATTCGGAGCTCGTAGAACCTCGCCGGCGCATTAAGGTTGCGCCGCCCTCCAGCAGCTTGCGTTGCATGAGCGCCGGGTTCTCTTCAAAACCCTCAAAGTGCGGAGCTCCGTCCACCTTAATATGAAGGAGGTCAAGGCGTTCGAGAATATCATGAGTGAGAGGATGGCCGCCAGGTTGCTCCTCAAGAGGTGAACCAGGCCAACGCTCACCAGCCTGTATCCGGCGATAGAGTTCTCGCATAGCAGCAACGAGCTGGGCCTGTTGTTGTTCAAGCATCTCTACATATCTGTAGTGCTCTGTCAGTCTCAATTCTACAAGTCTCTCACGGCTCCTTTCGGCGCGATTGACCACTCACCCTTTAGGATACACCTTATCATGCGACTTCTTTCGTTCGCCAAATACGCAAATGGCGTTGTCCGCTTTACACCGGCTGCAAGGGCTAGCGCCATCACACTGAAGTATTGTAAGCCACTGAAGAGTGAAAAGAACAGATTGATCGAATTTAATGAAGGTTGCGAACCTTAGACTTCTTCAGACGACAACGATCGCAAGCTTTGCAAACACGTTTTCTAATGTTGTTCTCGGTGTTATCGACCGAAGCGGCTCCTGAAGGCATAGACATGGTGGCTAGTTGGGACTCCCAGCAGGGAGGCGTCTTGGTAGGGTCAGGGGAGCGGGAGGGGGTCGAAAGGGCGGATAGATATACAATTGAAGAACATATATATCAGGAGATGCGAATGTGAAGGCGCAGGCTCCCGTTGCCTCTGGAGAAGTCTTGGATGGCTCGGCAAGGAAAAGTATGGAGGGCATCCAAACCAAACCGAGGACTTGGGGGCTGGGTGGGCTGGCACTATTATATCCCAGGACACGTCCCAGGCGCCCTGTACCATGGCTAGTACGGCGATACCGTAATAATGCTGAGTAGGAAGGATAGCGCCTTTTGCAAAGCCCGTCTGGCGTCGGGAACAGCTTCTCGTGCGAAACGGGCAACCATTCGGTCGGGCTTGTCGCTTTCGACCGAAGCCCGGGGGGGGTGGGAGCCACCCCTGTCAACACCGCGCAGCAGCACCGGAACAGGATCCGTCCGGGCTCGGGACTGATCTAAAAGCCGACCTTGTGCACAAGACGCGAGCAACGCCAGCATTATTCAGAACGGTGCAGCTGGCTGGCTCCTTACCGCGGGATTAATAACGCGCCTCGTGCGTCGCTGGCGGCTTGCAGGCTCCCGGCTCAAGGCCCAGCGGAACAGGTGCTGCTGCCGCCATCGACGGTATACGGGATACGTACGGAGTAAGTTGTAGAAGCTACCCGAGTGTGGTACCCAGCTGGCCGAGCGTGGTCTTTTCCCCTTTACGCGCACCGTGACCGTCTGCGGTCGGCGCTTTTGCTGGCCCCGGGTCCGACTCGCCGACTGCGCGCCGGCGAGTTGTCGCCAGAGGCTCGCCGACCCTCAGCCCAGGAAACCTTGCGGGCTTGCCTTGGCTCCCTGAGGTCGTTGACGTCGCCGATTCTTCTCCGCTCAGCCTTAATCGCGCATTGTTCGCATTGGATCGAGGCTGCCCGGCCTCCTCAGCCACGTCCTCTACGCATCGTGCGTCCGTTCGAGAACACCTCCCGCGTGCACGTGCAAAGAGGTCATTTGATTACTCTGCCAACGGCCGCGTTACTGGCCGAGATCGCCTGCGAGACTCGCCCCTCGCACGGAGTCACGCCAACGCCCTGTGGCCCTCAACCCCCTCCATGTGTTGTATGTACGTCAAATCGACTGCTGCCTGATTACATGCCACCATTGATGCGCTAGTCAAGAAAAACGCGCCGAATGTCCTATGGGGGTTCGCGTGGCTTTTACGACCACTGCCTTGCCGTTCACCGGTTTGCAGCCGTCAGTCATCAGGTGCTTCGTCGTGCTTACGCTATCAAGCATTTTTCGTCGCCAGCGGGCTCAATACTTTCGTCCGCAACACGGACATTACTGGCGCCTTCTCTCGCTCCTTCTCTTCGCCGGGGTTTTTAGCCTCTCCTTCGCAAATGTTGACGGTGTGATAAGCATGCAAACCTAGTACGCTTTTTCGTCCGCCTGGGCACTCTTTTCTGGGAATAAATGAAGGGGCGTCTCCATCAGGCAGACCCGAAACATGCTCGCGGGATTGGCCACTCTGCGTTCCAGAAACTCTTGGCCCCGCATCCTTATCCTAATTGAGCAATCGAGATCTTCCACGGTGTGGCTTGGATACGCTTTACGACACTCTCCCGCCCCGCAGGAGCAAGGACCCATCAATGCCCTGAGTCATCGCGCGCTGCGCCATTTCGTATATTCTACGTGTACCTACTCCGTATAGGTGTGTATGTATGTAGAAGCAGGCTCCAATTTTTCTCGCTTGCCATCGCGTCCAATCTCGGCAACGGGGCCTCACGCAGTAACAGCAAGATGGCAAGGCCGCCTTCTGTGGTTGTGCGTCCGTCGGCACCTATTCTAGCTCAGCTTACAATTGCGACTTGCGACAGATTACTGAGCGTGGAAGAAGGTACTGCTCGGTTGAGCGTCGTGTATCTCGCGGAATCACCCACAAAAAGGAAAATAGAAGAGGAATTTTCGCAATATGGATTCCGCGTGCCGCTCTGGTTGGTAAGGTGATTGAAAAGGCTAGTGCAGATTCCGCCGCGCGTTTGGTGGGCCTGAAAGGGAGGAATGTCGACCGATCTCGCGTAAATGCGCTGCGTATTGCACCGGCTATGGCTGTGGCTTTCGTTGAATTGCCGGGCAGCTTGAACGTGCCTCATTAGCGATCAACTTGGGTGGACCCTTGATCGACGGGCGGAGCGGCGTCCCGCTTGACTTCTTGGCCGATCTGCAAATCATAACGCGCCGCTTTCCTTCCTATGTAAGCTGCCTTGGCATGACAAAGCCCAGAATTCCAGCATTGATACTTCCGAACTGTGAACCCATTCTCCGATCGCTCTCGGGAACTAATGCACTTCGAAGCCGTTATCCGAATGAGTTTATCTCGGGCTGTTGGGTACTTATAACTGAGATCAGTAATGGTCTGTTGTGGGGCGCGCGTCTGGCGAGGCCGTCTGTCCCATGAATAAGAATGGTACTTGGACGATTTGCGCTGATTCATAGTGAACAGGTCCAGCAATACTTTACGTCCAATCGCGAACTCCTGTTCCCGCTCGGGGATAACAGCCCTTGCCGAGTCGAATTCCCTTATCTCCCCCGAACCGGCCTCGGGGCCTACTACGTTCCCACTACAGTGCGCATGCTTTAAAGCAGAGCCGGCACTTAAATCCGAACCGGTGCTGGTTCCTATGTATCCGCCATCCCATACCCTACATTCGCATGCATTTTCGCAACCAATATGCTGTTGTTGCCAACGCAATGCATGACGACGGGTGGCCAACAGAAGGCACTAAAGTGGTAGCGGTTGAGCTATGCGGAGAGTTTGTTCGGGGTCCCCGCCCCCAAAAGTCTGCGAAAATTGACCGGGTATCTCAGCCCAAGCCCCGGAGCCAACCATCCTGTGAATAAAATTCCAGCGTTAACCGACATAACCTAGGCCGATGACACATTTGCAATTTGGTGTGTTCCGGGGAACTAGAAAAGGGTGGCTACACGTAGGGGGTAAATTCTAAAACTGCTTCGGAACAGATCATTGTGCTTGGACCTGAACTTTACAGGGCGAATGACGCACAGAATGTCTCCCTTTACTTTTTGATCGGCGGCTTTTCGAGCCATCTTAGCATCTTATACAATGCTGACTTTGATATAAGCACCTAATTGGTGCGGGCTGCACCACTGATGAGCCACACAACTGAAGGAATGTACGGCGGTTGGATTTGGACGCCAGTTACGTTGCTTAAGCGAGGCTACCGTTGCCATACGCGAGCAGATGAAAGGCGTAGTATTGGTTTTGCGGATGGGGGCCACAAAGGATGACGCAAAGTGATCGGGGGGGTTCCAAAATTGGCCGACGTACGAACGCTTGGATGTCCGTCCTAAAATTTCTTCCTATTTGAAAAATTAATAGCTACAATTCGCTCAAATAGGCCCTTGAAGTCGCCCGATAGCAGGCCTTAGGCCAAAGAAACGCCATATGTAGGCCACATTATGGCTCCCAAGAAGTCAGTAAAGCGCTCAGATTTGAAACCATCGTGAGATTCAATATTGACTGCTTCTAGTCGCGGCTGAGTAAATTCTAACTAGTGGCGCGTTAGATAGGCTCTATCTGAGGATAGTGAGATGGCCATTTCCCATTTCTAGACTCAGGACGCCTTGAACAAACGCAAGAATATTGGTAGGACTAGTCAGAAAAGCTATCTCCAGGCGGATAACGTGATAGCTGCAAAGTTAACTTGGGCAAGACCAACGAAATCAAAAAGCGTTCGACACCAATAAAGGGGAACGACTCGCTTCGCTCGCGTGGACGAATAGTGCTTATATCAGAAGCCAAGGCCCAAGGAACCAGTAGCTAAAACGAAGCACCGGGATTTTACCTGGCACGATTCTGGCCAATCGACTTGAACAACAGAAAAAGCCGCTTCACTTCCGCATCACCGACCATCTACCAATCTCTGAATCGCGATGTGTCGCAATACTCTCGCCGAGTCTCGTGACTAGACCTGGCTTACGATATCCCAGGTGACACGACAAATCGAGACCTGCTAGGCTGTGGATAGCCGAGAGTAGGTCTGGGGAAGATTATCAGGCCCGCTACCGGGCACGGCAAACCTCTTCTTTGATTGATAATTGGGAGCTAAATGTATTGCAAATACAAGTCGGCCCTTTGCACAAGTTGCGGGGTGCGAAGATAAGTAGGTGTGAGAAAGCTTGTGACTCACTCGTCGAAACACACTATGGCGGTCAAGGGAAATTCGGAATGAAATTTCGATACGACGATAGCTGTGTTCGGTGAAAATTAGCCTATTGGTGACAAAGCCTTGCGTAGTCTTACAAGCTGGAGGCAAAAGGAAAGGGGAGATCCCCGTAGTCAGCCTTACCAGATGAGAGGTCGTTCGTCCCACCCACCCGGGACGGTGGGACCGCGACCTGCGGCGCAGTGGAACGCTGGAGTCTCCTCTGTGGGTTCGACGTCTACCTTCATTCACTTACCTTCCTACCGGTAAGCATGCAGGCAGTCTCATCAGGTGTCACAACCTGCCGTAATTTCAAGTGCATTCTCTCTGTTTCTAGCGATATGCGGGAAGTGAAGATATGGTAGCAGAGATGGTCTAGACTAAAATGGTACGGAGCAGAAAAGCGGTGATAATGTTGCGAAGCTCCAAACTCCGTTCGGCGCCGTCGCGTCGTCGTCTCGGCCGACGGATCTGCCTGAAGTGGACGTGGTCCGTGCACTGACAGCGAAGCGCCGAAACACCTGACAGCGCGAACCCGTGCCCTATTCCGCTAGACGCGCGCCTCTTCGCCTCTCTCACCCGCGGCGGCACGCCACACCATCGATCCCTTCGGCCTCCTGCATAGCAGTGCAGCCATACCAGCTCACGCAACGGCGGAGCGACGTTCGGCGTCCTTCGTCTCGCCTCTGCCGCCATGCCTCTCGGCTTCGAGCGCCTCAACGAGCGCGTCCAGCGCCCCAACGCGCTGCTCAACTTCATCAAGCCGCTCGACGACGAGCGCGCCACGTCGCCCGCGCGCGCCGTGCTCGAGCGCGTCGCCGCCGTCATGTATCCCATCATGAAGCGGCACCACATCGCCGTCATGGCGCTCGAGGAGTTCCCGCCAAACCTCGAGTTCGCGGGGCGCAACTTCAACGCCGGTGAGGTGATCCAGCTGGTGCTGCGGGCGCCCGGCGGTGGCGGCGGTGGCGGCGGTGGCGGGTGGCTGTCGGAACGCCACGTCCAGATGGTCATGATTCACGAGCTCGCGCATTGCAAGGAGATGAATCATAGCCGCGCGTTTTGGAAGGTGAGGGATCAGTTTGCGGCCGAGTTGAGGGAACTGTGGGCGAAGGGGTATACGGGTGAGGGGATGTGGGGCAGGGGCAGAGTCGCCGGGACGGGCGAGATGAGCGCCAGGCAGGGCGAGACCGACTGGATGCCGAAAGATCTTTGTGGAGGAACGTACAGAAGTTCCGGTGGGCGACGGGGTAAGAAGAGGAAGAGGCAAGACCAGGGTGGGAACAAAGCAAAGCTCACCTACGCGGAGCGACAGCAACGGAGGATCCGACGGAAGTTTGGTGAAGGTGGAATGCTGTTAGGGGCGGAGGAAGACATGAAGGCTAAGTTGGAGGGCGGTAAAAGGGTGAAAGGAAAGCCGAAAGTGGCATCAAGTTCAAGGGGACGGGAACTACGAGCGGCGGCTGCATTGGCGAGGTTTGAACAAACAAAATCCGAGAGCAAGGGCAGCAGGTCGTCAGATGAGGACACCGACGCAGAATCCGAATATGAAGACGGAACTAAGGGTTATGAAGATGAGTCAGAAGCGGCTGTGGACTTTGACGGATCACGGATGCATGATGAGGAGGGGCAGAACCTAATCAAAGTCTGCGAGGGAGAAGATGATGGTGACGATGTACGTCGGGAGATGTATGAGATACGCGGGATTGATGGCCGAAGGATCAAATCCGAAGAGGAGGATGATACACGTTTCCAAAAACCAAAAATCAAACCGGAAAAGGTGCCACGGCTACGGACGACTGAGAAGAAGAAACCATCAAAGCCACCACAGCCTAACATAACATTTGACAAATCTTCAGAAAAGCCGCTGTCCGGCTCAAGTCTCCAAAGTGCCCCAGCTACTGGGAATGTCGGGGCCGCTAGGAGTTCTAAGTCAAAGCAACCCACTTGCCCAATATGTTCCCTAGCAAACGAACAAGGGGCGCTTACTTGTGCAGCCTGCGCTCATGTCTTGGACACCAATTCGATGAAGAACTGCTGGAAATGCAAAAGTCTGGCCTGCCAGAGAGGAGCGTACATCAATGCAGGCGATTGCGGTATCTGTGGTGTATGTGGTGCGCCAAAGCCATGAGCTTTCTACACCATTTCCATTCAAACTAGCTTAGACGTGTATATGATACCCGTAAAGCACTGAATGTTTACGATTCCACAACAGCCGTGACTCCATATCCATGGTCTTGAGGTTAATCCCTCGAAGGCACCAATACTACAGTCCAGTTGCATCCTTACTAGTGATTACTGAGAGGAAGCTCCGCAGATAGTTCTTTCCAGAAACCTATGATATCTATTCATTTCCTAAAAGCCTCAAAAGCGCTGGAACAAACAAGATAAATGCATTTCCCGCGCGATTCCCGAATTCTATCCCCGAGCGATCTCCTAGCCTACCAATTCGCGTCATTGTGCACGCGGGACCCGCAGCTAGCGCCCGGGCCACCTCGCTGTGACGCCGCTGCCACCCGAGCTCCACCCGACGACCACCGCGGCCCCTATCCAAACAGCCTCAAATCAAACCGGGCCCACGACCACGCGACACTCGCCACAGCCCGCGCGAACCCCCTCTCCAATCTCGCTTTTATCACCCCTCCTCCCCCCCCCAGCTCTCTCCTCCTGCTCGCCCGAGTTATTCCCATTCCCTCGGAGATCATTTATCGAGGCGACCCTCTTCGTCGTCTTGTGTTTGTGTTGTGTTGTTTCGCGGCCACCCGCTCCGCGAAAGCTAGCTCGGGACGATGGCGTCGAGATTCGTGCTCCCGGGGTGGCGCGCCGCGATGGCTTCGCGGCCCCCAATGGGCGTGCGCGCGTCGGTTCAGGCGAGGGGGTTCCGGTCGAGTCAGCGGTTGATGGATTCGGCGGCGCCGGTGAAGAAGCCTGTGGGTGCGTTTAGGGGAGGGTGAGTGGTGTTTTCTTTGTATTGTCGTTCGCATGGCATGCCTGCGGGGTGTTGCCGAAGGCTCAATTGCTGCGCCTGAAGCCGTGCTCATCATGTGGAGGCCACGGGGTAGCAATGACAGCTTTTCTCGATGTTTGTTTCCCGACGCTGGGAGATGTGTGGATTGTTGTCATTATATTGTGGAATGTATTCGGGTGAATACTGCATGCTGACAACTGTTTCGGACTTTCAGGCTGGTCGGGTTTCTCCTCGGCTCCGTCATGGCCGGTGCTGGCATGTACTACTATGTCATCGACGAGTATAAGGTTTCGAACGAGCTCTTGACCGAAGATATTTTCGTACGTTTCGCCTACGCCATCCGCCAGCGATTCTGGCCGGCTCTCTTGGGATGATAGCGAGGATGGCATAAAGCTAACGGTTTGGTGTTTGCAGACGCTTCAAGCTGCCGTTCAGCGGATAGAGAATTATGTGAAGACTTTGGAGGATAAGATTGCTGAGATTGGGAAGAAGAAATAGGCACATAATGCGAAACGGAAGACGGATCCTGGCGGGCCTAGTCTGATACGGGTGGAATGCTGGAGTTCATAAGGAATTACCCAAGTCGAACCGGACCAAAAACATCAATAGCGTGTCTTAAGTGATGGCTGAAAATTGTCCGCCAAAATGAAGCGGAGGAGATCCGACTACTTCAACCGCTGGCTCTCCTCTCTGGACGTGTATGCTATGATCAGCGCCGCTGTAATACCCCGTTACTTGTCTATGTACTAGCTGTTTCTAAATCTCTTCTCGTCAACAATAAAAAGCGGGTTGCTTGAGCTTTGTGCTGCAGACTAACGTAGTCGCCCAATTGTATCTCACAGAAAAACCATGCATTTTCTACTCGGCGCTCAAGTTAAGAAGTGGGCGCCGACATTTGGTCTTTATCAGCGGCGCGTACGCGAGTGGAATTATAGGGAATGTATTTAAGACAAAAGACAGATCTATTTCTAGCTGTCTAAATCTTATGCAAGCCCACTCTTGACTTATACAAACCCACAATCCAAAACCATGATTCTCGTAGCAAATAAAAGGGAAAAAAAGTTCTACTAAATCCGATAATCAAGATAGCAATCATACATGATATATATCCAAAATCCACAAAATATCCCGTATTACTTCGTAGTTATCGGCGCTACCGACTTGGCCTTGTCAGCGGCCATGTCGGCAACCTTCTGCAGTTTTTCAGTCCTGATTTTTCGGAGGTAGGAGAAGAGAACTACGAATAGCAGCTCCATTCTACATGGTGTTAGCAGCCGCATCTAGAAATATCCCAGGAAAGAAACGCAGGGAAGTCGGAAAACGCAATACTCTAATGTGTGATAGGTGTTGGACGGGACTAACCTTTCTTTCGTCATCATCAAAAAGCCCTGGACCAGCAAGCCCTTCGTAATCTGCGGCCCGATCCCCTTGAAAAGTCCCAGCACACCCTCCCGTTCAATTATATACAACATAACCTCACCAAAAGTCTTAAATGGCTTGCCTTCGCGCGCCGGGGGCGGCTTCGACTGTAGGCCTACTTTGGCCACGATCAAAGGCTGAGTGGCTACGGTAGCCAGCATCTTCGACAAAGAACCAAGCACTATTGATACAGGCAGTTAGCATATTTCCTCAAACGGAGCTCAACGATCACCGAGGCTGACATACGGAACGCTTCCCAAGGCCTCAGATTCTGCTTCCCACTGAACAGAATCTCCCTCAGCCGCTGATAAGCGCCGTACGTGATGGCCGGGTTCACGACAAGCACCAAGCTCGCCTTCAAGCCGCGCCACAGGCCGGACACCCCATCCTCGCTATTGACGACCTCGCGGCCCGTGTCGAACAAGCCCTTGCGCTCGCCCCGGGGCTGCGTCTGCTGCCTCGTGGTGACGACGGAGACGGGGATGGTGAAGAGCTGAGCGAGCGCGCCGGCGACGGCGCCGAGCGAGAGCTCGACCGCCGTCGACGGCGGCTTGCTCAGCTGCCGCGACGTCAGGTACAGGCCGCGCACGACCGTGTACCAGTAGAAGTAGGCGAAGTTGGTCGAGGCGACGCCGATGAGCGAGCCCGCCATGCCCGCGTACAGGCCGGGCACCCCGTCGTCCTTGACGATCTTGCCGATGGCGTCCAGCGCCGACGTGTAGTGCTGGCCGTCGGCCGGGTTGGTGTCGGTCGCGCCGGGATCGCGCTTGACTTGCACTTGGAGCCGGGTTTTCACGCTGCGGCGCGTGTCAGCTCTCTCGCCCTAGTCGTCTGTCTCGTCGTTCTACGGGAGGTCCTCGGAGGGCGTGCCGCACTCACATGTCAAGGGGGTACACGAGGGCGTTGGCGATAACGGCGCCGGTCGCGCCCGCGACGGCATAGCCCCAGGGCGGGAGCTCCTTGGACTGGACCGCCATGCTGCTATTATGCTAGCCGTATTGCACTGGACGTCGGTGGTTCTTAGAGAGTGGTCAATTGGAGATCGCGGGCCACGACGTGGTCGGCTGGTCAGATGGCCGAACGAAGAGCTTGGCTTTTAGGGAAAGCAGGGATGTTCAACATTCACATGCTCGTATTCGAAATTCGAGAAAGAGAGGAAGCTTCACGCTGGGAAAAGGGATACAACAAGTCTTTTGAAGTATGAAAGAGAGGAACGGATGCGCAGGTAGGTTTTGGGCCAGCATTGTCGCCGACGGCTGGTCTCGATAATGGAGACCCTTGCGCCTGTCAGCTCGAAATACCGATGCCGAGGTTCGCCGGCCGGCCGGTGGCATGCGACGTTCGGCTGACGTTCGGCAGCCGCAACCGGGCGCAAGGGACGAGACTTCCCTGGCCGCCGATCCTAGCGTCATCGCTACTCAGCTATCGACGCAGTACATATGTACGGAGCACACCACATGTATATGCAGTAGATATCACGTGCACAGCACCCCAGTCACTCCGACTGCATCCCACGTGCCTCCCCACAGTGCCACACGGTGCTAGTGGGAACATCCGCCGCAGAACTCCCATTGGCACTTTTCCCGATACACTCAATACAGCTCAGTCCCGGCTTATTGAACGTGGCATTGTCGAACTGGTTGGTTGAAGATTAGGACCCAGTCTGCGACCTACTGCGTCCGCCAGGCTGCGCGAGAAGGGCCATATCCTGCGGCCAGTCGCCCGGCCGAAACGGGAAGGCTCTGTTGGCGATATCGTCCGCGTCGAATATGGAAAGAGCAAGGCGGCTGAGTACCGGTATAGCCTGCGCTTCTGGCTGATCCAGTCCCGCGCAGTTTTCTGCACAAGCCACTCTGTCTGTTGCTGTCCAGGTATTGCAAATGCCTTGTTGTTGTACTCAGTGCTGGGAGTGATCAGTCGGCGACTGTAGTCGGGCAGGCGTTGTTGTTGCTCGGCGGCTGTTGTTGCTCGGCGGCTTGACTGCCAATGTGCCACTGTTGGCACGCCTGTTGCTCGGCGCCCATTCAAAGAACAACATAGATCGATACCAAGTACCCGGCTGACTGACTGGACTTGACAATTGCGTTAGTTACAGTTCCCGTCGATGCCTGGGTGTTCTTTCAGCCTCACCCCACCGCCCCCTACTGCACTTTGCTCAGCTCGTGGCCCTTCTCCTTTCCGCTAGCGAGACACCCGTCGCTTGCGGTCAGTCCCTTATTCCGGCTGTTTGCCTTTGGCTGCCCGCGGGGAGTGAAACTAGGGTCCCAATACCATGGATGGGGCCCAGCAGGCTGTTGCCTCTGGCAAGGCCAAACTTAAGGTACCTGCTCTACCTTCATTTTTGCCACCCGCACACATCAACACCCTGACCCCACAACAACAACACCGGCTTTCATCTAACGTTTGTTCTCCACCGCCGTTGCAGGCCGTTTGGGGCAAAATGTCTGCCGCCCCGACAAAGGACGAGGCCCTTGCCATGGCCGTTGAGGCCGTGGAGCTGGCCATGTCCCTGCTGAAGCTGTCTCTGTCTTCCTCTGACCGCGCCGAGCTTATGGCTACTTGCCACGCGCTCCTCCAAGAGGCAGAAAATGTTAAGAAGTCCAATGGATGGCCTCTTTCGAGCACCTCATCTGGTAAACCCCCTCATCCGCGCTCGTGTTTCCGCCGTGGACACCTTGTTGACCGGCCCCGAAGTCTCCGTCCCAGCGGCCGTGGAGAAGACGAAGAAAGCGCCCGCTTCCACGCGCATCCAGACCCGCGCCGAGCAGATCTTGCTCCTCAAGGGGTCTCTGTTTGGGTCGGATAAATTTGTCATGTGGGAGTCGGCCCCGTCCCCGTCCGAATTCTCTCTTGCCCCCGATGGAAGCCTTTTTGAGTGAGTGCATCATGACCATGATATCGACTCAGGGCCGCCACATCGCTGATTTGACCACGCAGAGATGCAGCAAAACTCGACCTCTCCGAGTTTCAAAATGGAATATTGGAGTGTTGGAGTCGCGCGGAGGATGCTCTTGTTCCGACATCGATGAAAAAGTATAATGGACTTCCGCCCGGCCAGTCTCTCCTCGATATCGACGGCCCGGCTAGCCTTTTGAAGATGGACATGGACTTGAAGGTTGATCTTGTACAAGACGCCGCCTGCGACTGTTCTGTGGTTGCTAGCCTTTGCGCAGCAACTGCCTTGGCTGAGAAGGGCTTCCCCAACGTATGTTACCCGCAGCCTGACCGTCGAAAGCTGTCCTAACTTAACTTACCTGCCCGCTTTTCCGCAGATATTTGCCTCAGTTATCTATCCAAAGGCAAACAACCGCCCTGTAGTCTCGACGAATGGCAAATACATTGTGCGTCTGAACTTCAATGGCTCCTTCCGCAAGGTGGTCATCGACGATTACCTCCCAGTTTCGAGGGATCATAGAACGCTACACATTGTCGACCGGAACAATCGCACTTTGTTATGGCCTGCGCTGCTTGAGAAGGCTTACCTCAAAGTTCGCGGCGGCTACGATTTTCCTGGAAGCAATTGTGCCCTAGACCTGTGGACTTTAGCTGGATGGATCCCAGAGCAAGTTTTCACTCAGGACAACGAGCAGCCCATGGCAGACTTGTGGGACCGAATCTTTACCTCTTTTCGCCGCGGCGAGGTGCTTGTTACGGCTGGGACCGGTAAACTGGACAAGCGCTCCGAGGAGCACCTCGGATTGGAGAGCCAGCATGCCTACGCAGTCCTCAACCTCAAGGAAGAGGACCATCGGAAATTTTTCTTGATCAAGAACCCGTGGTCCAAGGGAACGTCTTGGAAGGGCACTATTTCTCCTCCTTCGATGTCGGCCTCATCTCCTGCTACGGGATCTCGTAGCTCGCTGCTTGATGAGGCCCTGGATCAGAACGTCAACTTCCCCGCTCTCGTTTCCTTAACTAATGGTCAGCCGGGTACATTCCCTCGTCCCAACGAGCAGCTGACTCCTGGGACGTTCTGGATCGATATGGAGAACCTCTTGCAGAACTTCGAAACCATTTACCTCAATTGGAAGCCGTCCCTCTTCACTTCTCGCCAGGATATTCATGCCGCTTGGAACTTGGCCACCGAGTCTCCTGCTCTTCTTTTCAGCGAGCAGCCGCAATTCATGGTTAAATCGAAGGATGGCGGCCCTATGTGGCTTCTCCTCTGCCGCCATTTTACGAATGACACATTGGAATCTGCAGGTCTTAAGGATTCAACTTCTCTTGGAAAGACTGGACGCTTGCTCCCTGGATACATTGGCTTCTACATTTATGAGAACAATGGAGTGCGCGTATTTGAGCGCGAAGGTTATTGCGAGCGCAGCGAGATCGTCTCGTCTCCCCAGACGCTCCTTCGGTTCGAAGCTCGTCCGAACGTTTCGTATGCTGTCGTTGCATTCTGTGAAGACTCGCTTTCGGCAAACTATCCCTTCACCCTCTCTGCGTTCGGTAATTCGCCCATAGAGCTTGAGCGAGCTTTCAATAAGTTTGTTGTCAACGCTCGGGTCTCTTCATGCTGGGCCCAGGGCACTGCGGGTGGCAGCGCCCGCTCTCCTACCTTTGGCAGCAATCCACAATTCAGGCTTGTTGTCCGCCATGCTGGTAGCCTGGTCATCACACTACAGGAGCCGAGCAATGCTCATAACATTAATGTTCGTCTTGTCCACGGCAAAGGAAAGCGCATTTTTGTGATTCGGAAGCGCGACGTTATCGGTGATAGCGGCGACTATACCAATAGCACGGCGATTGCTCACGTCGCAGACGTTGACCCTGGCACCTATACTGTTATCGCGTCTACATTCGAACCGGACAAGTATGCCGACTTCTTCCTCTCGGTTGATTCCACCGTTCCCATCGACCTCTCCGAGCTGCCTCGCGACGGCGCGGGCCGCGTCTGCCGGCGTCTCGCTCGTGCTACCTTTAATTTTGGGGACAACAAGGTGGCGGCGCCGCTCGTCCCTCGTCGAATGATTGGTGTCGGTGTCGTGGCGTCATTCTGTCCCGGCGGCGCTAGCAGCCTCGGCGGCGTACGCTCCACGGCCTCCGAGTCGAACGTGGGTTCGCAAGCGGCCTCGAACGCCGACGGCGCCTCGAACGCTGGAATCCGCTCGCCGGTGCGCATCACGATCGACGTTGGTCGCGGATCGGGCCGCAAGATCCTCCTCGCCAGCAACAACGGCGAATTCACGGATGAGGACGGAGCGCTCCGTACGGACGAGGTAACGCTCGAGTCGCGCATGTTGCAAGCCAACGACATGTGGCTCGTGCTGGAGCGTCTCTCGGGCTCTTCGGCGGCCTCGCAGGAGGTGTATAACGTCGAGCTGCGGTTGGATCGCGAGACAGGATTGGATGTTGGCGCTTGGCGGAGCTGGAGGGACCCGCTGGCTTAGGCTGGTGGAGGCTGGGGGCTGCTTCGGGGTAGTCTCTGACACTGTTGGCGATGAGGTTGGGTTCGGACCACATGGCGGGTGGGGGGCTTGCATCTTTCTACCTTTGCTGTCGTGCGTACCGGTTTCATTTCACTACTTCTGCACCATTTTTTTGGGGGGGGATGGGGAGACGGAAGGGTGGGAAATGATATGGAGAAGTCGGTGCAGAGTAGTTTGGCCTTTTTGTTCTTCAAGTTGTGCTTTCCACCTGGGAGAAGACGAAGTTGGGCTTGTCCAGCACGTGCCGCCAGAAAAACCACCGCCAATAATACCGGTAGCACGTTGACAACCTTTTGGCTGGTGGCATGGTGAAGGAGACAATGGTTGTTCGGTCAACGAACAAAGACGACCCTTCTTTGATAGAGGCGTATGAAACACAACCTTTGATAATGGATCACTTTTTACGTTGTTTAGTGAAGACTGGGATGTTTTAATTATCGGCGCCCTTGCCTCGGCCGCAGAAGAAGGCATCTAATGGGTTTGGACGATATCCCTAACATGGAGACAGGATCTGTGCGAAGTTCAATCGCTATTGCGCTAATGGAGGAAGCTAAATCCGTTGGTGGGCTTGGAGAGACAAGATCAAAGAGGGCGAAATTCCCAAGCCAGCAATTCCACTGGCTATTCAATATTTGTTTTAAGGTGCATTCTTCTACATAATAATTGACCAATAATCGTAGAAACATCGGGCTGGTTATAGCACGAAGGAATTCGGCAAATGTATAAGTGCAGTGAGACTGCAGAGGGATTACTCCGCATTCCCGACGCTTCCAAGAGTGCGACCGGAACCTGAACAGCTCGATAATCAAGAACAAGAATAGGGAACGAGAAGGCTAGGCGAGCAAAACTGACGTTCCGGACACGACCTTTGGGGATGGGACGGGCAGCAGCGAACAGGAAGCAGGGCTCGCGGGCTTCGTGGCGGATCGATTGGCCAGGATTCGACGCGGGCGGAGGAGCAGCCAACGAGGAGCCGGGCGCTGCGGGCGTTGGCGCATGCAGCATGTGCGCCTGTCGGTCGTCGGGATTGGGATCGCAATTGGTTTGGGGGAGAGAGAGGGGGGGCTGCGATAAGCTGCCAGAGGCCAGGCCCCGGAAGATGCGCGCCGGGAATGGGAGGAGTGGGAAGGGGAAGAGAGAAGAGAGATCGCGCGCGCGCGCAACTCTCAGCACGGCGCGGGTACATATGTCTAGTAGTGAGTGAATGCGACGCACCGATGGCGCCTTGCCCTTTTTCAAGGCCAAAAAAAGCCTGTCGAACCCACTACGTAGCAGCTGTACTCCGTATATAACGGTCGTAGCACGTCGCACGCCAGCCCGTGGCAAAGCGGACATTCCCGTGGCGTTCGGCGCTTTGCGGCGGTGCTGGTTGACGACGACGACGTCACGGCCCGCCGACCGAGTTTCCTTCCCTCGGCGCTCTGCTTGGGCTTTCCGCTTCCGCGCGGGCCCCATCCCTCCCCCCAATCCCCGCCAAAACGCAGCGCCCCCCAGCCGCGAGTGACGCCGCCGGGGCCCGCTAAGGCACCGCCGCTGCCCGGGGCCCGTCGTCGTCTCATCGCCAAAGCCGCATTGCGCATCTTCTCCCTCCCTTTCGCTCCTCTCACCGAGACCACGCCCGTCCAACGAACCCCTCGCAATAAGCCAGCTCAACTCGCCACCAGTCCCGCCTTCGCCCCAGCTTGCAACTAGCAACCCTTTCTCCCACAACCTCCCTCTATTTTCCTTCTCCTTCTCTTCGCCCTAGCATTTCAGCCTAGCAAACGCGTCCGCCAGCCCCCGGTTTTCACCGCCTCGCGCCTCCGAGTGCCCCCCAAGCTTGCCCGGCCATGGCATCCACCAAGGCCGAAGCGGCGTCCAGCCTGTCGCCCGCTGCCGCGGCGGGCTCGGCCGCGCCGTCGTCGGCGGCCAGCTCGGCGGACCCGTCGCGCGCGCCCACGCCGGCCAACGCGCCCGTCGAGAAGACGCCCGACGAGAGCTCCAAGCTCAAGACTTTCCTGTCCATCTTGCGGAGGTGCGTGTTTTCTCCCTTCTTCCGCTCGGTCCCGCCGGTGGCTGGGTGGCCCCGGACCGCCGCTCGCGGTCCCGGGAGCCGAAGATAATGGCCGGCTGCGTGCGGCAAGCGGCGTCTTCGAGGTCCTTTGAGAGGAAGCGGGCCTGGGGTTGCGAGCAGAGAGAGAGCCTTGCTGACTTTTGGCGCTGCGGACCGAGTGTAGGTTTATCGGCGTCGCGGATATCGCGTCGGTCCGCTTCTCGTTGCCGGCGCAGCTTCTAGAACCCACTCCCAATTTAGGTGCGTTCCGCGTTCCCGCCGCATAGTACTCCCCGAGGCGTCGTTTGGAATGCTGTGCTGAACTTGCATTAGAATATTGGAACTACCTGGATCGGCCGGAAATGTTCATCAGGTCAGTGGTGCAACGCCTGGTCTCCACACTAAGATAGCGTCGTGCTGACCTTCATGGAACAGCATCGGAGATTCGGAAGAGCCCCTGGGCCGCATGCTTGGAACGTTGAGGTTTTGGTTCACGAAGGATTTGGTAAACATCACTGTGTGCCCCGGGCGCAGGCGGATTTGGCGCTGACGATGGTCCAGAAATACGTCAAGGGCAAGCCCTGCAAACCGTACAACTCGACGCTAGGCGAGTTCTTCCGGGTATGATAAATCTTTTCCGCCTGCACTCTCAAACGGACTCTTCGTATTCGTACTAACCCAGTAAAGTGTAATTGGCAAGTTGAGGACACCGCGCCATCCATATCTCCGCCCAGCAGCAGCGCCGCCAGCTCTACTGGCAACAGAACCGTCAAAGTCTCCTATCTCACCGAGCAGACGTCCCACCACCCGCCCGTCTCCGCCTTCTTCGTCGATTGCCCCGAGAAGGGCATTATTGCCCGCGGGTTTGACCAGATTAGTGCAAAGTTCACTGGTACCAGCATTAGGGTTACCCCGGGCGCACATAACTTAGGCATTTTTATCACGCTGCAGCGTTGGGATAATGAGGAATATCAACTTACACATCCGGCTGCGCACTTGGGTGGTCTCCTTAGAGGTAGGTCGCCCCGTTGGAAATTCAAATACGTGTCCCAAGGGCGCACTTGCGTTAGGTGCTTTCAAGGCTTGAGGCAATATTGTAAGCTGTGCAGCGGAGCTGACATTTATTCGTAGGGTCACTCAGTGTTACGGTCGCCGATACCTGCTACGTCACTTGCGCAAAGAACAAGATGAAAGTTATTCTCCAGTACCTCGAAGAAGGTTGGCTTGGAAAGACCCAAAATAAGGTTGAGGGAGTCATTTTCAAGTATGATCCGGCGAATGACGATAAGACTCGGATTAAAGACGTGCCGGACAAAGATGTCCTAGGGCGTGTGGAAGGGTGTTGGCATGAGAAAGTTTACTATACGGTTGGAAACCAACCTTTCTCGAAAGCCAAGGCACGTCCATCACTCACCACTTGCATATGCCAATTCGTGACTTCTAACCCGTCGTATAGGAGAAGCACCTCCTCGTCGACCTCTCCCCGCTCTGGCCCGTCCCCAAGATCGTCCCCCCTCAAACCGAGCAGCTTCCCAACGAGTCTCGCAAGTTCTGGTCGGGCGTCACCGACGCAATAGTCAGCAAGCAGTACTCCCTCGCAACGCAGCTCAAACACGATCTTGAGGAGCGCCAGCGCGAGAAAGCGGCCGAACGCAAGGAGAAGGACTTCAATTGGAAGCCGCGATTTTTCACGGGCGTCACCGAGCCGACCGGCAAGCCGGGCCTCACACCCGATGGTGAAGTGGTGCTCCAGGGTCTTCATAAAGACGAGTACAACTTGAAGGAGAATGAGGTGTATGGAGCATGAGGGAGGTCAGGTAGGTTTCGCAGGCGCAAACACAAATCCGGTTTCTTGACCCCTCTGTGATCTGGCGAACAGGTCATTACTTGTTCCATTCTCTGAGCTAAGGACTGAGCTTTCTTCATAGAGTAGGCGTTGGTTTCTGCGTCATCGTCCTGAAGGCGTCGGCAGCGGCGCTTAGGTGTTAGATATTTGTCTTTTCTGCAAATTCCGCGGGTAGTCAGAGCGGGTCGAGCAGACTTCTGTGGGATTCCAGCCACTTGGAAGGTATATTAGAAACGCGGGCTTTATCCTATATTCTTTTCTTTTGCTCTCGCATCTCTAGACACAAGGCTGGATCGATGGTGGTCTCTTTTGAGTAGATGCGCTAGACGGCTAGCGTTGCCCGCACGCGAACTTTCAAGCTGGATGCTCTGCAAGTAAGAATCTAGAGAAACAACCTAGACAGCTTTTCTACACGCTTTACAAAGGCAGAGAAACCGCTTGTTAACCGATGCAGCAATTGAAGGCCAATCGGTCGTATACCAGGGCGCTCTGCCGAGCCCTCCCCTGACAAGCGCCGGGTTTAATGCACACCTGGCATGGATTTCGGCTTCACGCGGGTGTCCTGCCAATCGTGACGCAATCGGCAACGCAATTGTGATGCATAGAGCTTTGCGAAGCTTTCGTCCGGCGTCAACCACAAATAGCTCAGCTTACCACTCGCAGCATTAGTGCCGGGTGGCGCATTTGGAGTCTTACTTTTAAAGCCAGAGAGCGTAGTGTGTGCTGCAAGAAATAAGCTTCGTAGCTCGGATCTGCAACACTTAGATCAACTCCACTGAGTTGACAATGCCTTCTGCAATTGTCGCCGGCGCCACAGGTCTGTCGAACTTCCTGACAGCTCCACGCCGATCTCGCTGCACTCCACTCCGGATACTTTGTTGTTGACGGGTGCTAGGTGCCAGGTGCTAACTGTGAACAGGCATTCTTGGCCGGGAAATCGTCTTCGAACTAGCCGAACACAATGACGAGTTCGACAAAGTCTATGCCCTGTCGAGGAGCAAGAAGGAAGACTACCCGGCCAATGTGATCCATCACCACCTCGATCTTACCTGGCCGGCGGAAGACATAGCGAAGGACCTGAAGGGCATCGAAGCGGAGCACTTGTTCTTCGCCGCCTATTTGCAAAAGGACTCGGAAGAGGAAAATACGAAGTTAAATGGTACTTCTAACCAGAGGAGCGACATGAAAATACCTCCCGCATTTCCCACCCCACCGCTTTTACCACCTTTTGCCGACGACTGTTCTTCTCTGACCCGCGACAATCAGGTGACATGCTCGAGGGCTTCCTACAAGCGCTCAACATCACGGGCGCAGCTTCCAAGCTCCGCCGCGTCGTCCTCGTCACCGGCTGCAAGCAATACGGGGTGCACCTGGGCGCGGTCAAGACCCCGATGCACGAGTCCGACGCCTGGCTGCCGGAGCCGCCCTTCCCGCCCAACTTCTACTACCGGCAGCAGCGCATCGTGCACGAGTGGTGCGGGCGCCAGGGCTGCTCGTGGGTGGTGACGTACCCGAACGACGTGCTGGGCCACGCCGAGGGCAACTTCATGAACCTGGCGCTGGCGCTGGCGCTCTACGGCGCCGTCACGGCCGAGCTCGCCGCGCCCGACCTCGCCTTCCCCGGCGCCGAGGCCTTCTACGTCGCCGGCGCCGACTGCTTCACCGCCAGCCGCCTGCATGCCCGCTTCTGCCGCTGGGCCGCCCTCGAGCCCGCCGCCGCCGACAACGCCTTCAACGTCGTCAACGGCGACGTCGAGACGTGGCGCAACCTGTGGCCCAAGGTCGCGCGGCGCTTCGGCCTCAAGGTCGCGGCCGACCAGTTCGAGAGCCCGGCCCCGCTGCGCGCCGTGGTCAAGCTGGCGCCGGAGCCGCCGCTGGCCGTCACGGCGGCCGAGCACGGCCTGCTGGGGCGTGCGCCGCAGGGCGAGGTCGAGAGCCGGATCGACCTGACCAGGTGGAGCCAGCTGGACGAGGTGAAGGCGGCGTGGGCGAGGCTGGCGGACCGGGAAGGGCTCAAGAAGGATGCGT
The DNA here is from genome assembly GCA_010093515.1 of Lineolata rhizophorae. Classification (NCBI taxonomy): domain Eukaryota; kingdom Fungi; phylum Ascomycota; class Dothideomycetes; order Lineolatales; family Lineolataceae; genus Lineolata; species Lineolata rhizophorae. The sequence goes on along the minus strand of MU001675.1, from coordinate 841,866 downwards.
TCGAGAAGGCGACGTGGGGGTTCTTGAACTTTGTCCTGGGGAGGAACTACGATTTGATTATTAGCATGAGTAAGGCGAGGAAGATGGGCTGGACTGGGTGAGTTCTTTTGTTTTTTTGTTTTTTTTTTTTGTTTTGGCTTTCTTGTGGCGCAGATTTTGTTGTGCATGTGAGGAATGGTTGCTGACGTGACGTACTTCCGGCGTGCGCAGATATGTCGATACGTGGGATTCGTTGTCGGACTGCTTCGACCAGCTAGAGCGGGCCAATATCATCCCGTTCAGGGCTAAGTGAGTGGAGATTGATGAAGTCTCACCACTAATTGTTGCCTTTTTACCAGCGTCCTCGTAGTATTAGGTTTTGTATTTATTTGATGAGCAGCCAACTCAATATGAACGTAGCCAAAATTGAAACTATTAATTATTTGAGAGAGTGCGAAGTTTGAGGGTCGTCACATTTCCTCCGTTCGAGAATTGCAAAGTTTATATCGTTCTAAATCGTGTCTATTCATAGCGTAGAACAGCACCAGCGAGGAGAGGTATTAGTTTGCGTATATTTTCGCGACTACCACTGACACCGAACTACCGTTCCGAAGGTTCCCCTCTCTGTATTCTAAGGAGACACTGCCACCGGCATTTTGAAGATACTTAAGATTCTTTAGAAGATTCTAGGTATTCTTATTATACAATGTTATAAGGCGAATTGCAATGTTACCCGGGAGTATAGTGATACTTTTGCCAGCCTACTACGCACTACGCCACACATACTACCTCACATCTATGACCACTTACGATTCAATCTAGGCTGTGTACCAACGTGTATTCCTTGTTTTCTTGTTGCCCTCTTTCTCTCTAGGGGTCATTCCCATATTACTTTTAGTTCACCCTGAAAGTGACTCGACGAGTGTTTCGTAACAGGGAACGAGTAGTTCTATATCTATATAGAAAATGAACCTTTTTACTTCTTCCTACAAGTAACATAGACGTGTTCCCAAAAGAGAAAACTAGACTAGAAAAAGCTAGAAGCCAACATAGTATGGAGTGTCACGACTTTAAGCTGTATGCAACATGTTCAAATGTACTTGAAAGAGAATTAGAATAGTAAGTAACATGTACCTGCATTAGTTGCCATAGGCTACACTCATGCTCCCTTGAAGCTTTCACCCTAACATCTGATTGTATTTAATAAGAAGACATACAGACCACAGTATAGTATACCAAGAATTGCAATACATCACATTCGAGCTAAGAATATAACTGAAGAGTAGGCGTAGTGTTCTACTGAAATCTGCATCCTCTCCCCATGCTACGAAAGAGCTGGCTCTCTGCCACCGAACCACCCAACATCTCCCCCCTGTCGGCTCCTGTCGCGGCTCCCACATCGCCTCAACGCCCGCTATCCTTTGCAATACACTTTTCCCCAGACAGGTGAGAACAAAATTAGAGAGGTGATATCTCGCTTGCAACTCAACGAATTTGAAGGACGTTTGCTCAAGGCAACCAAACCTGCTTGCTACGAGCCCGGCCAAAAGCTGCCCACACATTTACACTGGATTCTGCAGTTCTCCAAGTCCACGACTACTAGAGCACCCCCCCCCCCCCCCCCCCCCCCCCCCCCCCAAAAAAAAAAAAAATAGTCCCCACTGGTACCTACCTTAGTCGACCCCTTTCACTCAACCAAAAACAGAAGGAACCCCCACCCCCATCACGAGACTCCTAGGTTCGTAATCTCCCCATTTTCGTCCCTCCGACCCGCGCCGCCGAGTAGGTACGATGCCTTCCACCGCATGCGCACCTGGCCGCCAGCGCCGGGCTCGACACCATGCAGCCAGATGGTCTGCGTGATGCCGTTGGCCTGGTTGGGCGCGAGCGAGCGGCCCGACTGCAGCTCGAGGTGCATCGAGTAGCGCTATCGTACGACACGTTAGCACGGCTAGTACGACTGACGATGGAACAACACGGGGCAAAGTATGCACCCCAGACCAACGAAAGCTGGAAGACGTACCTTGGTCACCGCCGCCTCGAACGTCAGCTCTGACACGGGCATCGCCGTGTTGTTCGATATCTTCGACTCGATCAAGATGACGTTGCCGGGCCCGCCGGGCGGCCGCGACACGGCGAAGACAACGCGGATCGCCGAGTTCATCACCACGACCTCGTTTGCCGAGTCCGGCAACGCGGAGGCGAAGGTCCACTCCTCATCCGCTGGCGCTGCGGCTGTAGGAGTAGCAGCGGTGGCCGTGGACGGCGCGGGCGCCGCGCCTAACCCGGAGGGTGGAGCAGGGCTGCTGGGGTGGAGGTCAAACAGGGCGGACGACGGCGACGGCGCGGCCGCGGGCGGCTTGATGGACTGCTGGAATTGGAACGGCGAGCCCTGGCGGGGCCCGGGAGACGTGAGCGAGGCGAAGGGGTCCATGGACTGCCGCGGCGGCGCTTGTGGCTGCTGTTGCTGTTGTTGCGGGGTTGGCACCGTCGGTGGGAACGACGTCGGGGTGCCGACGCGCATCTGAGGCGGCGCAGCGGACGCGGACGCGGGCGGGCTGCCGAGTGCGCCGAAGGGGTCATAGTTAGGTTTCGGGGCTGAGGGCTGCTGCTGGGGCGCTGAGGCGGAGGGAGCGGGAGCGGGAGCGGGAGCTGGAGCGTGAGTTGGGGCCGCGGCAAGGTATTGGCTGTTTGACATGCCTTGGCCGGGTTAGACTATAGCCTATACGATAGTTAGGAGGGATGTCTTACTTGGAGGGCCGCTTGAACTGCCGAGCGTGATACCCCCACCCTGCCCGAATGAGGTGGAATCGTCCATGGATAGCCCAAGTAGGTCGTCCTCGAGCGCATTCCCTTGCGGTGCCGGGCGAGGCGGCGCTTGCGACGTGCTAGGTGCGGAGTCTTCAGGCCCGCCTAGGTCGATTAGAGAGAGCTCGTTGTCCGGGCCCTTGGTTACACCAGCTCCGCTAGTCCCTAGCGTGCCTCTGGGGATCTTGGCTGCGGCCTCGAGGTCGCCTTTCTTGGTGAGCTTGTATCGTTCCAAAGTTCGATGTATGCTATCATTGATCTCGAAAAGCTTAGCGACGGCCTCATGGTCGTCCGACTCTTCCTCGCACATCTTCTGTATCTTGGGCTGTGCGCTGGCTAATGCATTCGCGAGCTCCTATAGCTGAGTTAGAATCGTTGTAAGGCGCGCGTAAGTCGGACATTGGACAAACTTCGCACCTCAAAGACATCGCCGTCGTTTATCTTATCGCCGGGCTTGTGACCCTGAAGCATTTCCTCTAGTAGCTTGGCTTTCTGCTGCACTTTGCCTACTTCCTCTGCCGCCTTCGCCCGGTAATCTGTCTTGTGTCGAGTGTCAAACCCCGCCATGACTTTCATGAGCTTGTTGGCCTCCTGCAAATCCTGCGGGCCGCCTCTTCGTATCAGTTCCTGCAGCTTCGCTGACTGAGCCGCGCGTTCTTCCTCTTCCATTTCCTCGGCCGACCTCAAATTCTGGGCCAACTGTCAGCGATGGTGTCTTTACAAATGGGCCCGACGGCTAGACGTACGTCGCTCGGGTTCAGGACTGCTGCATCTTCCATTCTTATCTGGGGAAACACGTAGCCCTTGTAGCTTAACAGCCGGTGCATGTCTCTGATGAAGCCGAGATCCTCCTTGTACCGGGACGTCTGGCATATCGTTAGGCGCCACTCCTCGATCAGTTCCAGGATGCGGTTCTGCGTGCGGGTCGGGTGGACAGGTGGGCGCTCGGGGAAGCGCCGAACGAGCTCATTGAGGAACTCCTTGGTGCTGATCTGCAGGTGGAACGGGTAGCCGCAATTCTTGACGCAGATGTCGAGGAGCTAGAAAGATCGTGCATTTCATGTTAGCATGCCGACCGTGGAGCAAGCAGAAGCCTATAATGGCATATGCACAGTAGAATAGAGAGAAGACGAACGTTGAGGGCGAGCATGGAGACATTCGGATTGCGGTGGTTGACATAGTGCACAATAGTGACGGCAGCTTCGCGGGGTCTGGCGGCATGCGGATGAGATGTTAGTACAAGTTTGGCCTCTGCCACCAAGAGTCAGACTATTCGAACGGAGTAGATGCAACGTACGCGTTGCCTTTCTTGGAATTGATGAGGTCGCTAATCTCGAGGTTCAGAGCCAGGTTCGGCTCAAAGTTCTGCGGATCGCAAGCGTTCACTGCTCCCCAGGCGCAGCGCGGTGCGCGGTGCCCGTTAGCCTCACTAGTTCTCTATTCTATCATTCGTTTGTCTGATAAAGACCTCCCCGGAGCAATCTATCGCTCTCCAAGACATACTGATGTAGCGCTGTAGCTGCGAGGAGCTGCGGTTGTCGGCAAAACCGGCGAAGCGGTCTCTGGCCGCCATTCTGGCGGATGCTGCCTCCATCTTTGACTGCGGACGGGCTTCGTGGCCGGCTGTGGGGACGTAGTAGTCGCCACTCGAGAGAATACTCGCCGATGCGGGACCCAGGAGGCCTTCGCGACAGACCCGAGGTGCAGGCGTTGGGCGAGCGAGGCCGCGGGGATCTTCTCTCGAGGCCGGAAGCGTGAGCCGCAGGCGGCGTGCAATGGTTGTGCTGTGGCTCGGCCCGCTCGGGGGTGTTTGGCGGGGTGTGGCTGTGTTCGACCCGCCGCTTGGCGTTTCGTTTTCGTCGCTCCGTGGCCGTACTTGAAAACCGCCCTGCCTCACAAATTCAACCTGAGCTTGTCACACCACAGTAGCCATCATGGTCCGCCACAAGAAGGACAACAACTCGCGCGGCGGCAAGAAGCAACCCCGCCAATTTCGACCGCGCCGCTACAACGAAGGCGACGGCGGCGGAGCCCACGACGGGCGCCCGCCTTACAAAGCTGCTTGTTGGGACCTGGGTCATTGCGACGCGAAACGATGCTCTGGCAAGCGCCTCATGAAGCTCGGTCTCATGCGCGAGCTTCACGTCGGCCAGAAGAGCCCTGCCGTTGTTGTCTCGTACGTCTAACGCACAGAATCCATTCCCGGTGTTCCGAGAGGTTAAACTAACACTCCTGCATCAGGCCCAAGGCCAAGCGCATTTTGTCGCCCGCGGATAACGAGGTACTGGACCAGTATGGCGCAGCTGTGGTTGAATGCTCCTGGAAACGCGTCGAGGAGGTGCCGTTTGGGAGGATAGGGGGGAAGTGTGAAAGACTTCGTAAGCACTTCCATTTCGTACGGAATGCTGTTTTGGTGGCACGAGTTTTAATTTGGCTATTGAATTAGTACCCTATCTTGTCGCCGCCAACCCGACCAACTACGGCCGACCCTGGCGGCTAAACTGCGTCGAGGCACTTGCGGCGAGCTACTACATTTGTGGCCATTCTGACTGGGCCGAGCATATCCTATCCTCTTTTTCGTACGGTGAAGCCTTCTTGGACATCAACTCGGAGCTGCTCAAGAGGTATGCGGCATGTGCGACGGAGGAGGATGTGCAGAAGGAAGAAACAAAGTGGCTTGCCAAGTTGGAGAGGGAGTACTCTGCTAGCCGTGCTGATAGACGTACTGCGAGAAAGGCGGAGGATATTTGGGCCGACGGTAATATGAACAGGACGCGGCCAGATGAAGAAGAGGAAGATGAGAATGGTGAGGACGGTGTGGTTGACGACGAAGGGGAGAGGAATGAAAATAGAGAGGAAGCCGACGCTCAAGGCAGTGGCGAGGAGGATGAGGAAGTTAAGGACCGAGATCCGTTCGATATACCAGACGAGTCCGACGACGAAGAGGAAATGGCTGAGCTTCGGCGACGGGTGCTTGCTTCAAAGCCTTTTGCGAATCCAGAGCCTTCAAACAGCAACGGAAAGAATGCCTCGCAGAAAGTCCCGGCTCCTGAGGTATCACGACCGCTGGAAGAGTCAGATGCCGAGTCAGGCTCGGAGATCGGCGGGCTGGACGACGAGTTCGACAATATCATTAATGCCACCCCGGTCACGGATCGCACTGGGATAGCTGCCAAGCAAAGATCAAAGAGGGGAGATGACGTTGCCAGCGTGACTTTCTCAAGGGCAGTATTGAATGCTCCTGAGAAGTGGTAAGATCGAACTACGTAATGTCTGATGACCAATGAAGACAGTTCGCCTGTGTGAAATAAACAGATAAGGTTACGACCTTGGACTGGGTCCGGCAAGTATCGTGAGCTCCTATCTACCAAGGGCAGCCTACTTGCAGTTCGGTTGCCACGATCGTTATGGGTGATGACACGCAACTTGATTCGTCGGAACTGGCAGGTTTTAAGTGACTTAAAACGTCATATACTCTTTCATTGGTCCTACTATACTGCATCCTTCTTCAAGAACTAAGAAATTCTTGATAATTTTCAGTGGGCCTAGACCATAAGACCTGCTAATACGATTTCGAAACGCGTGAGAAGGGATACGGAGCGTCTTAGACGGTTGGTGAATGGCAGCTAGGCGAGAGACGAATAGCGAGCTCTAGGAATTTCCGGACGACAAAGTCGGGTTTGAGAATAGAAAGGATAAGCATACGGAGTAATTAGCCAGAAGCCCCCTCGAAAATTTAAATAGCGCACCAGAAAACTGGGTACACTGTGCAAAATCTATTCGCCGAGTGATCTGGAACCATAACCACGGACCCGGGTTCGTATGCCTTTTTACCGATAATTTGTTGGTGAGCTTGGGCCAGGGGAGGATGAACTCGAGGGCCGTAAGCGTGTTCCATCCTACGGGACGGATTCCAGCACAGCGTGTTTGAGTGACGGCCGGCAGGCGTATCTACGGAGGAAGCAAAGAACGCCACGCCGTATTACTGCGTGAGACACAACCCGACAGGCCGGACCGGGCCGGGGCCTCGTATTTAGTAGGTTCCACACGGGCAGTGAGTCAATCCGTTTACGGAATTTCTCACATACGGCGAGGCCGACAGTGCGGTTCAGGAGGACGGGTGGCGCAAAACGCGAGTGCGGCACAGCAGCTCGGTTCCGGGAGGGTGTCGCGGGAGGCGCAGGTTGTGGGGCGCATGGCGGCGCCCTTCGGCGCCGGCGAGCCTGATCGCCGGGTACGTTCCCGCGCGCGGAGGAGGAAGCTAAGAGACTGAGAACAGATGGATGCTGAAGTTGGTACCTTGGTAGGCACTCGCTGACAGTTGTACCGTCGTGGTACACAGGTACCAACGTACCTTGGTACTTACCCGCCCGCCCGCCCACCTTAGCATGCTTGTCACCGGCCCAACCACCTCCTACAACGTCAGCGGACCCTGGTCCGCGCAATGGAACCGGCGACCAGGTGCCCGACCTACCACCAGTCGCGACGGAAGGAGGCCAACAGCGGCGGGAGGAGATGGTGTCCAGGATCCAACGGGCCGGAAGGGCACGGGAGCGCACGGGAGCGCTTTGGGCCCCTCGGCCCTGGGATCCGGGATCTCGGGCCGCGCTCTGCGGGCGGGACGAGCAGGGCGCGGGCCAGCTCGGGCGCTCGGCACTCGCTTAGGCAAGCATTTCGACCATCTTCTCGGGTCGCTGGCCCAGAGGAGCGGGCAGCCCGCTCCAACTAAGTCCACGTCTTACTCGCTATCCCGTCTGTCGGGAAGGCAAACACCTAGCGCTCGCAAGGACCGACGGAGAGACTCTGCGACGCGAGAGACAAATTGCCCACTTTGCTGCCCGTCCTGGTGCGCCTGTGCGTCCGCGACCCCTCCGTCCCAGAGCATCATGTCGAGCAATCAAGACTCGAGCCCCGACGACCACTCGGTCCTGACCTTCCTCGAGCCTGATGTGAGTCTTTTTCGCCCCTCTGCTTTCCCCTCACCGCCTGCCCCGCCTAACCGCCACGTCCGTTTCTTTTTCGTTACCCGCCGTCTAGGACCGCATGATTTCGTCGAGAATGTCGCTGACCTCTTTCGTCTTGCCGTCGCACAGTCCGAGCCGGATTCAGATTCCGCCAGTATTCTCTCGTACGACGCTGCTTTCGTCTCCGCGCTTGCTGTAGGCTGTTCGGAGATTTTTCTTTTTTCGGGCTGACCTGTGTGCTAGGAGCACCAAGTCCTGCAACGAAAGCATCTACAACTACATCAAAGAGAACGGACGGACGTATCACAGCTATTGCGCCGGCTGTAAGTGTTGACCGCCTCCTGCGAAATCCCGCGCGGCTAGGCGAGTTCTGAGCTGACGGTCTTCATTCAGCGTATCCATATCCTAATGATGATGTATGTTTGTGGTTTGGTGACCAAAGCATAATTGCTATGCGCGCAGGATCTGGACCTGACAGTGCTTGACTAGCCCGAACTTGAGAGGCAAGACCTGCAATATGAGATCTTGAAGGTGCTCTTCGGGGGCAGGAACTTCTTTGCCCCGTTAGACAACCCGAAGGATATCCTCGACATCGGCTGTGGAACGGGTAAATGGGCGATAGAGATGGGTACGTGCTTCTCCTCAGCGTCAACTGACATGGTGAACTTAGACTAACGGACCCCTAGGCTGCTACTTTCCAAATAGTAGAGTATGTTTGCGTCGCCTCGTTCCTTCAAGGCTGTCACAATCTAACAGTTAGCGAAGGTTACCGGCATAGACCTCACTCCGTGCCAACCAGTAGACGAGTGAGTGTGTACCACTGTATTTATCCTTGCGGGTCGGGTTGCTGATCAACTACAAAAGCCTCCCGCGTAATGTTCGGTTTATCATCGACGATGCAAACCAAGAGGACTGGCTCGTGAGGGCAGACTACATCCATGCTCGCATGCTTATTGGAGCTTTTGAAGACTTTCGAGAAGTAATCAGGAAAGCGTACGACCACCTCGATCCAGGCGGATGGTTTGAGTGCCAGGAGATCATGAACTCGCTGTTCTGCGACGATTCCACAATGACCCAAGACAATCCGTTCTTGGAATGGACCCGGACGCAGCACCAAGCGGCTATGAATTTGGGGCGACCAGTGCGTATCGCCAACAAGCTGAGGAAGTGGCTAGAGGATGCTGGCTTTGTGGACGTCCACGAGGAGATCTTCAAGCTGCCTATCAATCCGTGGCCTAAGGACCCACAGTTCAAGATGCTCGGCCGCTTCCATGAGGCGTGCTTGCTTGACGGGATCCAGGCATTCAGTTTAGCATTCTTCACCAGAGGCATGAGCTGGTCCAAGGAAGAGGTCGAGGTTTATCTTGTTAATGTGCGCAAGGCTATTTCGGATCGCAACGTGCATGCTTATCACAAGATGTAGGTCTCCCTTTACTAAATCGTTTAGAAGCTGCGAAGTCCACTACGGTGAAGAATGGATGCTGACTTGACCTTCAAAGATACGTCGTGTGGGGCCGAAAGCCTGAGAATGCTAGAGCAAATCCCATTCCTTCCCGAAGCTAGCCAACGGCTGTGAAGCCGCACCAGATGGCTCTAGCATGCTGAGTACGCTCGACTAGCCGGGAAGGACATACGTGCGCCAAATCTTGAAACGAGTTGACGGCCATCTACATCATGGATATACGGCGTTCGAGATGCTTAGAAAGGGATTTCGACACTGCCCATAGCTCTGTATCGCCTTTTGCATCGGAGATTTTATCATTTTGTCCCATTCGTTTTGTTCATTTGAAACGGTCGAACCTCTCATCTCCTAACACCTAATTGCCGCGCGTCCTTGTAGTTCGCATTTGGATTCCAGATGGACGAAAGGCAAGACTCGGCTTGATTGACTTTCGACACTCCTATTTCACTAGATTGACTTTGTTGTCGAGGTCTTGATCCCCCCCCTTTTTTTTTGGGAGTTATTGAGGGGGGGATAGGGGGACTTGGCTAGAGCAGTATGACAGACGAGGTCAGACTGGGAACGGAATGCGCCGGTGCTTGTCCTGACGCTGGGCGTGGGCTAGATGTGCCTTGATTTCATAACTCGAGTACCATAGTGATCTGGGGAGTGCAGTCGAGAATTTGCTGGCCAGCTCGTCTCGGAAGGGCGACGAGAGGATCTACTACCAGATTGAAAAGAAAAGTAAGCATAGCGGCCACATAATGGCTAACAGGACACTAGATAACTCCGCATTATCGCCACAAACTTTGACGTGTGATAAGTTGACGATATCTAAGCTCATTGCAAAGTTTTTGTCGCCATAGAAGGAGATCGGGTGGATACTTCCGCGAGAAGGTGCTTTGCGTGTCCCGAGCGGGTAGATAGCTCGACCGGAACGGGCTACGATCGGCGGGCATCGGAAGGAGGCATTTCGCTCCCAACACTCGGCACGGGGTGCGTATTTGCTTTTTCCATGTCTCAAGCGGGGCCGAAGGGCAGAAGGAGAAACGACTGGGCCACTTGACCACCAAATTGTGCTCGAAAAGGTCCCTGGAAAGTCTCCAAGACGACTATATCTAACAACTGCAATCTGGTCTGTGCAAGTCGGAGCCTACCTATGGACGTGGAGCGTGTGGATTCGCTAGTGTTGTTGTATACATCACGTGCACTCAAGCGACCTCCGTACGGATGACGTAATGACGTGAGTCGCTTGCGACTTAACAGCTCCTCTCGCGCTCATTGCCAGCCATCGACTTCTACACCGGGCACCTCCAAGCGCCGCGGCACAGCAAATCGTGACGGTGGCCCGCTCGGGCTGCCGGAGTCGGAATCCGCGCACGTCATTGGCCGGCCTGCCGGGCGATAAGAACGCTCGACGCTAAGTGGCCAGCCACTCCAGCCAACTCCACCGTCCGCCTAGCCGCGCCGTTGCTGGCGTGTCTTGTCTCTCACGCCTAGACTCTGGGGAGAGTCTTGGACATTGTGAACGTCCGCCGTTGACCATCACGATGACGGCCATCACTATTTGCCCACGCCGGAGACAATCATCGCCAACCTGCTAGTGCGCCACCAAGCTGTAATTCTAACTGCCAGCAGCTATTGCTTTTCTTGAGCGAGGCCGCCTTCGCTGCTAGCTTTGGTCTTTCCCTTTACTCTTGGCTGAGGTCCAAAATTTCAAATAGCCTTCCAGCCACTTTGCTCGCATTGTTCTTCTCCCGGTGAATTTTCCGACTTCGGTACGTCACGTCAGAAAATTCGCAAACGAAACAACCATCCAGATCCCGCGGAGAAGGGGAAACATCGCCCTTTTATAGCTTTCTCACTGTTTTAGGTGGCCGACCCAGGTCAGGCACTGATAAGGGCTTACAGGGGGCCCCGCGCATCAATCTGGGATATGTAACTCGTGGGCCACAGCAGCGAAGGCCGCGATAACAACGCCCCATCCTTAACCCCCAAAGCGGCCAATCGGGACGGGCTGATTCTCGCAAATTCCCGGCCGCCTTTCTCTGCGATCCGCAGTTGCAGGCTCTCCCGCCGCATGATGATGTAGTATAGAGTCCCGAAGCATGTAGCAGAACAATTCTGGGCAACGTTTGAAGCCAGACTGGGCGCCCTCGGGCGCGCTACGCCGCCTTCAGAAACGGAATCTGACGTTCGGAAATAGAGGGACCATTCCTAGGCCGTGTCTGGCCCTTCTCGCAGCAAGGGTGGCTGGCGAACCCGGTTTCTGGCCAATGAATTGTTATCGTTCAGCGAGCGAGCTGTCGACCTTGTCCAATCCGAGAAGTAGATCTCTAAGGTGCGATCGGCGGCGGACTTCTGCCGCAAGTACTCGAAACAGATCCGCGAGATCGAGGAGAAGGTCCGGAGAAAGCAAAACCAGAGCTGGCTTGCTATCATATATGAGAGCGTCAGTGGCCGTGAGCACCCCCACTGAATGCACCAACAAGCCCTTTGCTGCGCTTGATTCCCTTAAAGCAGAAGCGTCTCGCCAGCTGCTGGACAATCAATAAATCCCGGCAAAGTAGTTCGGCTTCGCTTGTCCATTTACTTTCATACGAGGAAGCTTCCCAACTGCATCACAATTCAAGATGTTCGACATCACTCTTCTCTGGCGGACGCCAGAAATCAACCCGATCAACCGTAAGGCGCGGTCCATTCCAGCTCTCAATCCCATCAACATGTATGGGCGTGTCTTCAGCTATTCATGGTTTGGATTTTTCGTTGCCTTCTGGTCATGGTGAGTAGCAACGATCCGCATATAAACTAATTTTTCTTTTTCGATTCCACTATTTGCTAATTCACCTGATTAGGTATGCGTTTCCGCCTCTTTTGCACGATGTCATCCAGGAGGATTTAGATTTGACGCAAGCGGATGTTGCCAATTCAAATATTACTGCATTGACGGCCACGTAAGTGATCTTATGAGCTCCTCCCGTAATTAGGCAAGACGTCATTGCTCATCTCGAATCGCAGGCTTCTCGTTCGTCTCGTAGCTGGGACGTGCTGCGACAAATTTGGTCCCCGAAAGACATTTGCCGGGTGCCTTCTTCTGGGGGCTATTCCTACTTTCCTAGCCGGGTGTGTGTACAACGCCAGCGGCCTCATTGCTCTTCGTTTCTTCATCGGTATCCTTGGTGGCAGCTTCGTCCCCTGTCAGGTCTGGTCTACTGGATTCTTCGACAAGAATGTCGTCGGCACGGCGAACGCTCTCACCGGTGGTCTCGGCAATGCCGGTGGCGGCATTACTTATTTCATTATGCCAGCCGTATACAACTCTCTCGTCCGCGACGAAGGCCTCTCTCCTCATGTAGGTTGGCGTGTTGCCTTCGTCGTCCCTGGTATCGTTATCGTTGCCACGGCTGTCACGATGCTCCTATTCTGCGACGATTGCCCGTCGGGAAAATGGAGGGACCGCGAGCTTGCCGCCCAGGAGAACCTCCGACGACACAGCGTTGTGGGCGCTCCGGTAAACGTGCCCGGCGAACTGACGGACAAGAAGATTGAGACGGAAACGCCCAACCTATCGGACGAAGAGAAGCTGTATGACTCGAACGAAGTGCACCTGTCGCAACGCGAGATGGAAGACACGGCGAAGGGTGAGGTGATCCGGAAGCCGTCCATGAAAGAAATTATCAAGGTGTGCACGTCGATCCAGACCATCATGCTGGGCGCTGCCTACTTCTGCTCCTTCGGCTCCGAGCTCGCCATCAACTCCATTCTGGGTAACTACTACGCCAAGAACTTCCCGGACATGCCGTTCCAGGAGCGCGGCAACTGGGCGGCCATGTTCGGCCTGCTCAATGCCGTCTTCCGCCCGCTCGGCGGCCTCGTTTCGGATCTCATCTACCGCTACACAGGCCACTCGCTCTGGGCCAAGAAGATCGCGATCCACGTGTATGGCCTCATCTTCGGCGGCATGTTGATCGCGACGGGCGTGCGCGACCCGACGTCGCAGAGCATGATGTTCGGCCTCGTCGCCGGCACCGCCTTCTTCCTCGAGGGCTCTAACGGCCTCGTCTTCTCGCTCGTGCCCCACGTGCACCCCTACGCCAACGGCATCGTGTCGGGCTTCACGGGTGCGAGCGGCAACTTCGGCGGCATCATCTTCGCCATCATTTTCCGTTACCACGGTAAGAACTATGGCCAGGTGTTCTGGATCATCGGCGTCATGACGATGGGTTTCAACATCGCCATCTCTTGGATCAAGCCCATCCCGAAGGGCCAGATCGGCGGCAGGTAAAGGAAAGAACTGAGGAAAGAAAAAAGGAAAAGAAAAGGAAGAAAAGAAAAAACCAGCTGGAAGCAAGACAGATAGTCCGGATGCTTATTTCTATTATTTCAAGGTTTAAATTTTTTTTGCTTGCCCCCTCTCCTTTTCACAAAATCTTTTCTCATTCCGATTGGGAGGTTGAATCTTTCTATAGGCTGCGCTGAAGTTTTATGGCGCGACCATGAAGGGCGTTCGGAAGAACGAGACTCGTGGGGAAGTAGAAAGACGCTTTGTTGAAGCCGGTGGAATAGTAATTGACCTATTGCGTCGCTGTGTAGTACCGTTTTCGGTTAGCACATTTCTCATTTAGTAGGGGCTCTCTACTATCCGATGATGGCGATAGAAGCAATTTAGCTAGATAGCAATTGAGCCTTATGATACCTTAATTTCCAACATGGCTATCATGGAATGATGGGGGGATTGTCGCGACAGATTAATTGCCTCTAGGTTACGGAGAGAAGCGGCGGATGACGAGGCATTTTGCAGCGACACAGCGTCCGAGAAAGTACTGGATTTTGAATCGGTAGTAGTAATATTGGTGCCTTAAACGACACCAGGCGAGATTACACAAACCATGCAAGCCACGACCTTAAGTCTATACCGTTCCTTTTCCCAAATACCCGAGAGCTATGCGTTACAGAGGAAGAAAAGGGGAGTCACCGAGTAACCAGAGCAAAGAACTCCGAAAAGAAAGCCTTTATCCCTTCGCTCAAGATGACCCCGAAAAGAGCAAAGAGAAGAAAGAGAACAGGTCAGCACCTCCACTAGATCTTTCAATTCATCGCATGCACACAGCTATCTGAACAGGGTTTCGTTACACACAAGCAGGAAGAGAAGAGCATAGAGCAGAGAAGAGGGGAGAAGAGGAGGTATGAGAATGTAGGAGGTTCAATAAAGGAGAATAATTAAGAGGAAACCCATATTGGTCTATTGGCCCTGAGAAGGAATTAGGAGAAGGCGGACGAGCCTGATAAACCAACGACCCCTAAAAGAGCCTTGTTGGTCCGCATGTGTGCCCGACGACGTCATTCAGCCGTCGCCATTGGAGAGAAGAAGCAGACTAAACCCCGGAAAACTCCCAGTCTGTACCTAGGCCGTAGCATAGGCAAGAAGAATGATGCTCTTTCCGCCTGCATATGACTTGCATGTTCCTCCCATTCGCTCGCCAGCCGTGATTCCATGAAATAATAAAACTTCGCCATCACGAACTGCTCAACGTGGGCGGGGTTAAAGGACTGCCACTGGTATCGCCGTGCAGTCGCAAGAAACCGCCGAAAGAAGAATAAAGCAAGGAGGAAACCGCGTCCCACCCCCTAACCCCGGCCTCCACTTCCTATTCAACACAGCAACACAGAATACAATAGTCTGCCTCTAGAATCAGAAACTGAGAAACTCAAAAGGCCCCGCACCCAGCCCACCCCGAGAATTTACTCCACCGGCCGCCGATATCACCATCTTTCCACTCGCTCAGGTACTCATCCACTCATTCATTCCCACAACTCACTCCTTCAAACGCCTTCAACGCCGATAATTAGCCAACTGCGCAATCACATCCTGCACGTCCGGCTGCGGCTGCTGGTGCTGCTGATGGTGCTGCGCAGCCGGCTGACCCTGCATCTGTCCGCCCTGCTGTCCCGCACCCGCCCCACCACCGCCAAACAGCCCGGCCAAGGCCGGATTCTGCTGCGCAAAGGCCGCGTACGGGTTCTGCTGCTGCTGGGTCGGCGAGTGCTGGGGCTGGGACTGGTGCTGGGGCGCCGCGCCGGGGCCGGCGAGCAGGCGCGAAAAGTCCGGCGGTAGCTGTCCCTGCTGCTGGTGCGGCGGCTGTTGTTGCGCGTACTGCTGCTGTTGCTGCTGTTGCGGCGGCGCCGCCTGCATCGTGCTCAGCAGCTTCTGCAAGCCCTGTCCGTCGAGAGACGAGATCAAGTTCGAAAGGTTCTGCTGCTGGGCATTCGCTGGCGCGGCGGCGGCGACGGCGGCGGCGGCGGCGGCAGCTGCCGAAGGAGGAGCCATGCCGTACTGGTTTGGCGGGGGCATGCCGTACTGGGGCGCGGGCGGGGGCAATCCGTATCCGATCTGGCCGGCGACAACGGCGGCGTTGGGCTGCACGGTGGTGGCAGGAGAAGCTGTCGCCTTCGCGCGCAGGACCAGCTCGGCCGCGACTGTGGGCTCGAGCTCGTCGTACTCCTCAAAGCGGACGTTGTCATTGCCAGCAGTACGGTCGAAGACGCGCAGCGGGATGCGGCCCGATTGCTGGTTACGGATCGTGAGGCGCGACACGGCCGTGACGCCCTCGATAACCTGGCGACGGATGACAGCCGCCTCAGAGAGGCGCGGCGATAGGAGCAATACATCCTGCCGGACTCCGCGTCCTGAAAAGTGGTCCTCGATGTATTTGAGGAAGCCCCTGCGGGAAAGAAAGTAGTATCTGTAAGCGCCGGCGTGGTTTCGTTGAGACTTTCATAAGGAATACTCACCGGTCCAAAGCATCTAGAACAATGATCTGGACGTCTGGCACTTCATTTGGCGCCCTTCGAGGCAGTGGCAGCTCTTCATCTTCCCGCATTTCCCGATCGTACTCCCTATCACGGGGATCCCAACCACCCCGAGGGCTGGGGCTCCTATAGCGAGAACGCCCGTACGGGCTACGACTCCGGCTGCGCCTACGGCCTTCCCAAACTCCGCGCCCATCATAGCGGTCGGCACTCCTATCGCGACCTCTATTCCGACCACCCCTGTTGCCACGGTGACGGCTAGGTGGCGACGGTGACCTACCTGGGCGATAATCGTCGCGAGCACGGCCCCCGCGAGGGAAGTCGCGCTCTCTAGGAGACACGCCATTCGAGCTGGTGTACCTATCGACGCCGCGCGGAGCCTGATTTCCACCGCGACCGTAGTCCGGGGAACGCGACCGACGGCGACCACCGCCGGCCCGACCGGAGCCTGCGTCGCCTCCGCCTCCGCCTTTACGTGTCGACTGCTGTGGCTTGGAGATCTCGAGGTCTGTGTGGAAATAACGTTAGGAAACAATGGGCGTCATATCAGAGTGAATGGGGAACCTTACGCATGCGCCTCCCACGCACCGTCCTACCCTCTTCAGCGCGGAGAGCCTTCAGGCAGGACTCAGCATCGAGGTACTGAATGAAGCCATAGGCCTGCTTGATGGAGATCTGAGCAAGACGGCCGTGCCGGAAGAAGATGTGGAACAAATCACGCTTAGTGACCTTCTCGGAAGGAAGGTTGCCTGTAAAGCTCGAAGTGAGTATCTGATTCACTGGTTGCCCGTGCGAAGCGACGGAGGGTTTAAATCCGCCCCGTCGGAAATGGTCCATCTGCAACTGCAGTGGCCGGACCTAGGAATATACATATAGGGGGATTCTGGCGGGTTAGCTAGATGAACGCGCGCATGTACTTACCCACGAAAAGCCTTGAGTTTGCTGGAAACTTGTCCCACTGGCCTTCTGTAACGTAGGACCGCTCATCTGATAAGAACTGATCATAAAGTTTCTGCACTTCGGGTCCCCATGGCGCATCGTCTGGATCGTTACTCTTCTTAAGCTCGCGCATTGGCTCCATGGCGGCGTTGAAATTGCGCTCGTATACAGAGTCGCGCTGGCGATATGCGCTGGCGGGAGTGGCGGGGCTGGGGCTAACGGTGCCAGTCGCAGAGTGTGGTTGTGAAAAGGATGAGCCAGGCGGCAGAGGCATTCCACTCCCCGCGGCTTGGGTGAGCAGAGCAGGAAGGCCTGCCTGGCCACTGCTAGCTGCCGGCTGACCACCAGCTTGAGCCCGGTAAGACGCGCTGGGGTTCTTCTGGCTATGTGGGTGGTACGAGCGAATGTCGTCCCCAGGAGCATAGTTTGGATGTGTGGCAGGCTTCTCCTGTGGCGGTGGGCGAGGTGGGAGATTATGACCTTCCGTGAACGAATTGGGGTTCCCATTGGCCCCATCGGGCGCCGAGGGCTCTGCAGAAACACGCTGGGGAACATAGTTTGATTGTGCTGAAGGCGGCTGGTTGAGAGCAGCGCGTGAGTGTGCGTTCGCAGTGGTAGCGCCGGCAGGCGGGGAGAGAGTGTCTAGTAGCGACTGGAACAGTTCGCCGCTGGAACCGTTGGGATTGCTGCCAGTGGCCGTGTCAGATGACGATATGCCTTGCAGACCGTAGAGGATATCTTGCATAGTCCGCGCGCCGTTGTTGCCCAAGTTATACTGCATCGAGCTAGACGCAGAGGATTCACGCCCAGCAGCATCGGCCGCAAGCGACTGGCCATCATTATTCGCACCAGTGTGCGCAGAGTAGGCCTGAGAAAACTGCTGGTGCTGCTGAGCTTGCTGGCTCTGGTGCTGGTGCTGCGCTTCTACGGTGTCGCGGTTGGGATTACTGTCCGGCGGGTGTATGCTCGACGATGTGGAGTACGCCATGACGGCAGGGCTCTCATTGAAGTTGGGCTCCATCTGGGCCTCGAGGATGGGTATGTTGGACGGCGAAGGGTAATGGACGGGCTTGGGCGAGACGGGCGTGAGCGTCTTGCCGCGGAATTGGGAGGGATCCTCAGGCGGACTGCCCGTCATGGAGGTTGGTAGCGTCAGCTCGGCGGGAGCCGCAGTAGAGGCGTCGTGAGAGGGTCTGGCACGCTTTAGAAGGACGACGGCGCTCGCGCGACGAGGCGGGTGCGCGTGGAGAGGGGGCAGATCAAGGCATCTACTGGGAGGAGGAGCTAAGGGGTGGAGAGAGAGCTAGCGGGAGGCTTTACGAGTGCGGGCGCGGGGTGGTCAGAGCGATGTTTGGGCCGGGCAAGAAACGGGCGCCAGCGGAGAGAGAGGTGAATAAGGACGGCGTGCAGCGGGCGCCTCTTCTTCCCGGAGCGGGCGGCGTCTGCTCGTCAAGCCGGGGACGCGACCTTTCTAGATGTTCCGCCGCAGCGCGGGCACGAGGGGCATCGCAAGCAAGCGCCGGGGAGCGGAGCAGAGGCGCGCGCGAGCAACAAGGCCGCGGGGGAGGCGATTGGCGACGGCGACGACGGAGACCGCAGGCCCAGAGATGCGGAGCAGAGGGAGTTGTCGCGGAGCAGGCTGGGGGCAGCGGGTGCTGCGTTTTGGACGCGGCTGTGACGGGCAGAGAGAAGGCGAAAGAAGGCGGCCGGGAGAGCCCACGGGCGGAAAACTCGGCCAATTAGATAAGCGGCCCGCGCGCCGGTCCGCCCACGTGAGCGCCCGGCCCGTTGAGCCTCATCCCGAGCCACGCAAGGCGCGCTCCACAAAGACCCTCCCTGCTGCATCCCCACCGCCGCCGACCGGAAACGTCCGAGCCCAGCAGCGCATTCCGCGCGTGGCTGGGCGGGAGCCAGGGACGGAGGACTCCCCAGAAGCTGCTGCTGCCACCCGCCCGGGCATGCTGCCGCTACGCGTTGCGAGGTCCTCTCCAGGCGGCTCCGCGTCTGCTGTCTTGCGTGCATTGAGACACGTCTCTTCGCGCGTGTCCCGTGTGCAGGCCGGCGAGGATGAGCTGGCGCAGGCTCGGCAATGGCTGGCCAAGTTCGGCAAAGACACAATCCCACAAAGCATATGCGAAGTCTCGTACAGCCGTTCATCTGGGCCCGGCGGCCAGAACGTAAACAAGTATGACGCCTCAAACAGTTCTCTATCCGAGACCATTTGTGCAACAATCTCTTCTTTACTATTGCTCTAAGGGCTATCTGAGTCCCCTCTGCCGGCTCGTAGCCAAAGCCCATCTCGTTCAGCAATAAAGCAAACATTGGAATTACGAAGTCATGCCTGTGAGCGATGTTATCTGACGCCCCGCCGTTTCTTAGAGTAAACTCGAAAGCAACCATGAGAGTCAAGCTCGATGACCTCCAGACTCACGTCCCCCGGCTCATCATCCCCACCCTGCAGTCCTCCAGGTTCTTTGCCAAGAGGTCCGACTGTCTCGTCTTCCAGGCCGACGAGGAGCGCAATGCAACCGAAAACGCCGCCACATGCTTCCGTCGATTGAAACAAGCCATTTCCGAGGCTGCGAAAATGGTGATTCCGGGAGAGACTTCCGCCGAGCAGAAAGAAAGAGTGAAAAGACTGTATGTCTTAGTTACCCATGCGCCAGAAACACCCTCTAACCGTCGTCCAGGGATATCGCCGCGAAAAGTAGAAAGAAGAAGGAGAAGAAGGCCCACTCGCAGAAGAAGAGTGACCGCAAGAAATCATTCCGAGAAGATTAGGCCTCTTCGCTGGCCTTTCGCTTAGCCTTATTGGCCTCTTCGTCGCCCTCGTCGGCCTCGATGTCGGCCTCATTGTTGGCCTCACCATTGGCCTCGCCATTGGCATCTTCGTCGTTCTCTTCGTCACCTTCTCCTTCATTCCTCTCGTCCGTTTCATCGTCGGAGTCCGAATTGCGCCAGTACTCGAAGGAATAGCGGGTGCAAAGCTCGAGGCGGCGGAGCTGCGTCTCATCCCATTTCTTAGCCATCCTATCGTTCTTCAGAGCGGATAGAAAGACAACAGCCGTCCTTCGGAGCGCCGTATTGACGTCACCGGTGCGTTCGCTGCTGGTAGGAAGCGTGCGCCAGCGCTCCACGTGCATGAAGAAGATCCTTATGCCTGTCATGCAGGCGCGGAAGGCGTCGGCGTCCTCCATGTATTGTAGATGCGCAGCAAGGCAATTCAATAGAGCATCCATCATCTCCCCTTCGGTGTTTTGGATGAGCTCCGTTGCAAGACCGCGCGTGACATTGTCCATGACTCTCTGATGCTCCTTGAGGATGGGAGCGTTCTGCCCCTTGACGCGGAAGAGCGCCTCGCGCTGGCTGACGGCGATGACCATGGAGGCCCAATAGTTGTTGTAATCTTGGCCTGTATACTCGTTCAGCATAGTGTGGGCGAAGTCCAAACGGCGTTCCATCTTGGCCACGCTTTCGGGCGTCCCAAGAAACATGTAGTTGAGCATGTGAGTCACCCAAAACAACTGGCATTCTGGGACCGTCTCGAACTCTACCATCTTGCGATGGACCTCGAACATTGTCTCTTGGATCCGCTCCAGTATGAGGTTCCGATAGATGGCGCCGTGGCCACTGATGACCGCTTCTGAGGCGACAGCGTAAGCTTTTAGGAGCACCAACGAATTCTCGGGGAAGGCGGTCATGATGCCGCGGAATACGGCCTCTGGAATGGCCCCGTTGACGATTGGGGGCGCAGTGCTCGGGTCCAGGGTAACCGAATTGGTGTCGTACGGACCGACTTTCGTTGCGTCTAGTGCTTTCGTGAGAACGTTGGAGGTAGCCATCGGGCCCACCGGCAGCTGAATCTTATCCAGCTCGGGGCCGTCGCGGGATGATGGCTCGGGCGCGCCGCCGATACCGCCAGAAAGAAGCTCTTGACGAGCCCAAATGGAGTCGAGGTATTTCATCTCGAGCTCAAGGTACGTGAGCCAGAGATCGAGGTCTTTGCTATTGAAGCGCAGGCCGCGCTGGAGGAATTGGCGGGCCTGGTTGATGTCGCGATGGGTGCCGTACGCGTACCTTCCGGCATAGATCCAGAGCTTCGACTCTCCCGCGAGAAGACGAAGGGCGCGCGTCAGGATCTCGGCCACACGAGAGAAGGCCTTCTCGTGCTCGGCAAACTTGACATAGTCGAGCCAGAGATCGACGTTGCCCGGGAACTTGCGAACCGCGCCATCGAAGACGCGAAAAACGCGGCCGGCCCCAGCGTGGTTGAGCCCCTTGACGCCCATCTTGCGGGCTCGCTCGCGGCGGAGCTTGAGAAAAGTTGTCTCATACTTAATGTAGCGGTTCCACTTGTCCAGCCCAGTACCGGGCGCATTGATATGATGCTCGAAGTCCGATCGAGCCCGCGCGATCTTGTTGATCTGCTCCCTGTTGAAGATTTTCTTGTTCAATAGCTCGTTCAGTTCTGGAGCAGAAGTCTCCAGGGAGAAACGAGCAGCGTCGCTGACAGATGCCATGGCGACAATTGAAAGCTACGCCGTTGTGATTAGAAGTTCTCGGAAGTGCAGCGAGAGTAGAGGTGTTGTCAACCGTAAGCTTTAGCTAGTTGGCAAGGTGATGAAGTCTGAGTCGGTAAGAGTGTTGGCTGGTGGACGGAAGTCCACAGTCAGGAAGGGTTGCAAATGCGGCGTACAGACGAAGCTGAAGAAAGATAGAATGGAAAGACCGGGTGGTTCCAATGGTATTAGTTGGCTGGAACCGAGAACAAAGCTCCCAAGAAAATTTCCACGAGACTTCTCGAGTGTAGGAATCAGCCGTAGAAGTGAAGCGACGAGACGCGGCCCGTGGATCACCGACCCTCTGTCGACATCATAAAGTAGCAAGTAACAACAGGAACGTCTGTCAGAAGGAGATTCTTGAGAGTATCCCTGGTAGATTTGATGTAAACCAGTATACGATGACCTTGTTTGCTGATGCTAGGAAAGAATTTCGCACGTGAAAGCGATGGCAGGCGTTGGGACCATTTTCTGCCGCGCATCCGGTAGGCGGTGTGGGTGCGGACAGCTCGGCTCGCTAGAGGAATTGTGGCTGGTGCGCGGCCGGCATGTGGCGCGCAACTCACCGCCTTCGGCACGGCTCGCTCGAGCTCCGGGAGGCGCGCCAACGCGCAGGGGTTCGACGTGCAGTCCATCAGGAGTCGCGGCGCCGTCGTGTCCGCGTCCGTCTTACACCACTCGCCTTCTCCACACTCATTATTCCCTCTTTCTTTTCCTCGCGTGCTGATGCGCCTGAAACCAAAGGTGTGCTGGCACTGATGGCCCCAAAGTACAAAGATGGCGACGTGGTCGCTTCGGTGAGCCTCCTCGCGCATCCGAGCTTCACTGGCGCTGCTAATCTACTCGTCAGTTTTCGGGGAAATGGATTTCATGGACGCATACCGTTGTCGCGTATAGTGAGTCTCTCGAATAATCTGGAAATCTTCTCATGCGCTAATTGATGGTTGCAGTGGCGTTCTTAGGAGCTTTAATCGTCGGAATGTTCGCCAACCTCCTTCCCTTGTGTCAAGGCTGCCATAAAACTGATATCCACAGAGCATTGCACTACCGCAAAATCGTACAGAATGAGCACTATGTTCGTGGCCAATTCAATCAGGTTGTTTGACCAAGCTAATCAGTCTCAACAGGGGTATCCCCAAGAGTGGTTCCCGTCCGTCTCGGCCACAATCGGGGACCGATATCCTGAGCGTTCTGTTTTCCAAGTATTCATCGCAATAACGTCGGGTACGTGCTGAAGAGCGTAGACGATATCGTTGCTATACATGCTGAGGATGTTGGCGTTAGGTCCTCGATTCGCCCTCGTTGCAATGTGGTACATGATGACAAGGAGAACAACCACGCATAAGAACTCGTCACTGCCCAAGTTCATCACCGGAGTCGGGCTCTTTCGCACGCTTACTTGCGGTGGCTGGACGTACGTTACGTCGACCGATGATCACGATTGGCACGATATTTTCATGATCTCGTACCTCGTCGCAACGCTGCCGTGGACCCTCGGGTGTCTAGCGCTCAGCCCGCCAAATCCGCAGGCCATCAAATACAGAAGAGCCTTTGCCGGCGCCTTTTTTGGGACTTTGGTGCCCCTAATATATTTCTTCATTCAACATAAAGTGCACCGGGTTCCCGGAGGTACGCACCTTTCATCTCAACTGCAGCGCAAATCTCACTAATCGAGTCTAGCTTATACGATTTACGCGTTCTTCGAGTGGTCACTGGTGCTTCTGGACGTTGCCTTTGACGCTGTCACGGTCATGGATTTCGAAAGTTTTGAGGTCGTCATTAGAGATGTCAAGGGGGTAAGCAGAGGGTATGTTCCATGGCTTCCCAAGTAAATAGCTTTATATGGGCCAACAATCCAATTTATATTGGGAGCTATTTCTGAATGGGCGTGTCTCGGATAGTACCGGCAAGACCCACGCCGACTTTGTTCTTGAGCAAGAGTACGTGATTCGTTGCATCCCCCAGTGTTTGGCAGACTCTAAGCTGAAGTAGGAAAAACCGAGAAGTCGCCGAAGTGTTTAACCAGAGTTTTTCGTGGCCTATGGCACTCGATACCGTCGCCGGCGTGTACAATGGGGTTAGTATATTTGCAATTGACGGTCCATGATTTAGAGCTAACTAATCCATAGTTCATTTTCTGGTCTACGCTTACGTCTTTGGGTGTTACCATTTGGTGTATGTGATCGAACCCCGACGGCATCTCCATTCTTTTCACTAACCTTAGGGCAGACTTCCCATTGTGGTACATGGGCATTTCAGGATATGAAGCTCTTGTCATGTCTACAATTTCTCCGTTCTTCCTCGGCATTGCCCCGTTCCGTCGATTCATTATTAAGAATCTGAGGGCTACTCACTTGATCACCTTGGTTGGTCTTCTGTCTTATCTCATCAAATCTCCGGTATATAGACTGTTCGCTGTCAGCTTCGGGGTCTTCACAGGATGCCTTGCCTGGACGGCAACTTTTTACGCTGAGAGGTCGCAGCCTCATCGGCTTGAGGCCCGCATCACCTCTTTTAGCCTCGGATTGTTGGCTTCTAGCATCGCTAAGTTCGCCTTCCAAACTAACAACCCAATCTGGCCGATCATGCACGGTCCTAACGGCGGCTGGAACAAGCTGGGCATATTCCTGGGCGTTCTTGCCATCCTCCGTTCGACCAGGTCGACCGCAAGCAACGGCGCAGACCTACTTGCTCCCGGGTCTAGAAAGGGTTCTCCCGTCGCCGCGGCATTCGGCATTTCTGGCTTGTTGTTCGCCCTCCACTCGCTGTTATCCGACTCCAGCACCATGATTCTGTGGGTGTGGGAGGGATATCCGGTCCGCGGCCCGCTGTCAGTTCCTCACGGTACCTATACCTTCGTTGCCATGGGCGCTGGGATTGTTCTCGGGCTCTTCGCCCCCGCGCTGGCCCGAAGTTGGACCATGTTCGGCATTGGAGCCGTCGGGGCTGCCGTCCTGACCTGCTTTCACAACTGGTTCGGATACTATGGAGCCTTGGCGCTGACGGTGTACCTTATGGCTGCATGCCCTGTCATCATCTCCTCCGGCATCCGGCACTCTCCCGGTTTGACGTTCGGGCTCGGCTTCTTCTTCTACAACGTGCTCGTGCTGGCGCACGTCTGGGTGGTGGCCTATGCCTTCGTTCCCGGCGGACCCCTGATGCGTGAGCACACCGACTGGGTCATGACGGCAACGATGCTGTGCATCGGCGCGGGCATCTTCTCGGCGCAGACCAGCGCTGCGTCGCCAGCCAACCAGAAGGCGCGCGTCAAGCCGGCCAACCCCAATGCGCGCCGCCAGCGCTCCTACTACCTGTACGCGCTGCTGGTGCTCGAGCTTCTAGGGGCTAGCGTGGCGTACCTGCGGTTTCCGTCGTACAACTACAAGCCGCACCACGGGGACTCTAAAGCGATTACGGCGGGCATCTGGACGATCCACTTCAGCCTAGACAACGACATGTGGAGCAGCGAGCGGCGGATGCGCGACGTGCTGGCCGAGCTCGAGCTCGACGTGGTCGGCCTGCTCGAGTCGGACCTACAGCGCATCATCATGGGCAACCGCGACACGACGCAGTACCTGGCCGAGGAGCTCGGCATGTACGTCGACTACGGGCCGGGCCCGAACAAGCACACGTGGGGCGCCGCGCTGCTATCCAAGTTCCCCATCGTCAACAGCACCCACCACCTGCTGCCGAGCCCCGTGGGCGAGCTGGCGCCGGCCATCCACGCCACGCTCGACGCGTACGGCGCCCTCGTCGACGTCTTCGTCTTCCACTCGGGCCAGGACGAGGACCCGGAGGACCGCCGCCTGCAGACGGAGTACCTGTCGCGCCTCATGGCCGCCTCGCCCCGGCCCGCCATCCTGCTCTCCTACCTCGTCACCAAGCCCAAGCAGGGCAACTACAACACGTACGTCGGCGCCGCGAGCGGCATGCGCGACATCGACCCGTCCGACTGGGACCGCTGGTGCGAGTACATCCTGTACAAGGGGCTGCGGCGCACCGGCTACGCCCGCGTGAGCAGGGACAGCATCACCGACACGGAGATCCAGGTGGGCAAGTTTGTCGTCGGCCAGCCGGAGGGCACCGACGACTTGATCGACGAGGCGGACGTCCCGGCGGATCTTAGGTTCCCGGACTTGTTCAAGGGGAACGGGGTGAGGGGCCATCGGTACCACGTGTTCAACCAACCGAGGTTAGTGAGATTGTATCTTTTCTTTTATGGGTTTCCTGTGTGGTTTACTAACATTGACTACCAGGTACTTTGCCTAATCGTATGCTTTCCTTTGTACGAAAAAGAGGGTACGGGTAGATGGATAGGCGCGTATACAGGTGCCATGGGAAGGGAGAGCTGTGGATTAAAATTGTAAGAGTAGCTGAAGCTTGTGCTATTGTCCATCCTTCAAGGGTGTCGATTTTCGGCCTGGTAGATATTTGTTAGTGGTGAAGCAAACACATAATTACCGAGAACCTGACGCATGTCCTCTTGTTCCCCTGACATGTGAACTCACATCACTGCCATCACCGTCACTAGGCCATCAAAATCCTAGCAAGTGACTAGGAGTCCAATTCATCATCTGTGCGTTCATTTCGTATCTCAGGCGAACTATCACCGGGCCCTTCACCAGTCCCTTGTCCCACCGCCCGATGGAGGTCTCACCAACCCGAGAATCAGCCCCCAGCTCATCCCTATCCAGAACCCATGAACACCACCGCACGCAGGCCTTCACCACAAGCACCCATCTCCCAACCCCCCAATCAGTCCCTATGACTTCTTCTTCCCCCCCTTGGTAGCCCCCTTGGCGCCCCTCCCCGGCTTCCCCATGGCCTCCTCCCTCCTCTTCTGCTCCTTAGCCAGCTGCTCCGCCCTCGCCGCCTCGTGCGCCCGTCTCTCCTCGGCCTCGGCCTTCTTGCGCGCGGCCTCGGCCTCGCGCCGCTCGCGCACGATGGCCAGCCGCTCGAGGTCGGCGCGCGCCTGCTCCGTCTTGCCCTCGGCGTGCAGCTTGGCGTAGCGGGCCTTGGCCTCGGCCGCCTCGACGGCCTCGCGCTCGCGCCGCGAGAGCTCGGGCTGCTTAGCGGTCGTAGCGGCGGCCGCGTCGGCGCCGCTGCCGCCGTCCGACGACGCCGGCTTCTTGCCCGCGGCCGTCGCTTGCGACCGCGCCTTGGCCGTGTGGTTCGGGTTCGCGGGCAGCTCCTGGTCGTCGTCGTCTTCCTCCTCGGACGAGGATGGCGGCATCTCGCCGGGCTCGACGGCACGCTGGCGCTGGCGGGCGATGGCGGCTTCCTTGCGGGCCTTGGCGGCGGCGCGGCGCTCCTCGCGGGTCATCTCGACGGCTTGCTGGGCGGGTCTCTTGGACGAGGACGCGCCGGCGGCGTCGTCCTCGTCCTCGGATTCTTCTTCCGAGGACGACTCTTCTTCGTCGTCGTCTTCTTCGTCGGCTTGCTCATCAGGGTCCTTTGGAGGGGCGAAAAAGAAAAGTGTGAGGTGTTAGTACGTGGTGGCTTGGTTCTTTTGTGTACCAGATTTGCCCGGGGAAGAAGGTTCAACAACGTACAGCCCACATGCTC
The DNA here is from genome assembly GCA_010093515.1 of Lineolata rhizophorae. NCBI lineage: Eukaryota > Fungi > Ascomycota > Dothideomycetes > Lineolatales > Lineolataceae > Lineolata > Lineolata rhizophorae. Next base: position 814,801 of record MU001675.1, on the reverse strand, counting down.
ACGACCTCGCCATCGGCATTGACGGGCTGGAGATCCCTGCTGAAATGCTTGCCGCCTGTCTTGAAGTTAGCACCTAGCTTGGTTTAACAAGGTGTTCAAGCTCCATTGTCCCCGTAGACATGCCATGTAGCTACGGAGGACCTAGCTAGGCAGGAGGACACAGCAAAGGTGGGTAGGCACACACACCTCCTCTCTTGGGTTTGCTAAACTTGCCGCTGCGGCCTCTCGCGCTGGACATGTTTGCTGTTTCCCGTGCGGTCGTTTCTTTACTTGAAGCCTTGCCGAGCCCAGTTTTGGGGTACTAGGACGGTAAGGAACCAAGGTCACGTGCGTCGTCAGGCTGTAAGGAAGGCGGGCGATTTCTCGCGGCCTCAAACGTGGGCGCAAGAAGAAGCAGCGTCTCTACAAGAGCAAAGCAGGAACAGTAGCAGCAGTACCACCGCCAAAGAGGCAAAAGCACACAGGCAGCTTGGCAGCTTCGGCGACTCAGGTCCGGTCAGGGCCAGGGGCAGGGAGACAAAAAGAAGCAAGCAAGCAGCAAAGCGGGAAGCCTTATATAAAGCGGGACGCAGGAACGCGGCCTTGGCCTGAAGGCGAGAGCGAGGCGCTGGACACGTCAACGGGAGCCACTCTCGTGCGTCGTGAATGCGCTGCGAGTGCGTGTCGCGAGCAGCGGGAAAAGGACGCCAAAGGGCCGCCGGCCATTCAGCGCTGGACGCGGGGCAGCCAGGCGGTCAGAGCGGAGAGGAAGGAGGGGCTCGGTACCCCCGTACGCGCCTGCCACTCGCCAAGCCTCCTGCCAGCCTCCGGCAGCTAGCGGCGGAATCCCTGCCCTCACGTGATGCTGCCGCTAGCCGCTCGCTTCTTAAGACCTTCCCCGTTGTTCCCTTCTCCGCCCAACACAAAAAACTGTCAACCCTTCATATTCACTCCGGCAACCGCGCTCTTTTTGTCCGCGATCATCCCATGGTTGGTGTCCGGAGGGGAAACTGGAGGGGAGAGCGACGAGATGCTGTTACGTCCGCTTACCTCCCGACCAGAGCTTGAGGCGCTGATGGTTGTGGTAAATGAGAGACGCGATATTTCCCCCCCTTTTCTTTTCCCCGTGAGGATGATATGATTTGCCCAAGCGCGACTAGACGTTGGATTGTAGAGCGAGTAAAATGATGTGGCCCTTTTCCTGCAGATCGGACGCCTGTGCGGTATCAATCTCAACAGCCTAGAATTAAATCACATTTTCCTTTTTATTCTTATTTACGCTCCATCTGGCTCAGTTCATTAAACTATACACAAAAGCACCAAACGCGCGCCACCCCAACTTCCTTCCCTGCCCTCCCTAACCAATTCCGACATCAAAACCCAGCAGCCACTCTAGCTGATCGCTCCCTTCTTCCCAATTTCACAACTTCAAGGGAAGCCCGACTCGCTCAAACAAAGGAAAGGAAGAGAATGGGGCCTTCCTAGATTCCGCAGCCCGGCCCATGGGGGACAAAGGGAATCGAGCAAGGGGACTGGTGGGTATCCGCACCTACCGAAGCAACTAGGAGCCAGCAAGTTACGTCATGCCCAAGCCCAATCAATGGACATGGAAAGGGAAAGACATAGCTCTACAAGAAGAAAGAAAAAAAAAAATTGGTATTATACAGAGCGCCGACCAGGAGACTGGGAAAGGATAAGAAATACTTCGACGCAGAGAGGCTGAGGAGCATAGCACATGCGTGGTGGGCTGGACATTACAAGTTATGTAGTAGTAATGAGAAACAAAGAGAAAAATGGAAACTCAAAGGAAAAATAAGGCAAAGTAGAAGGGTATATCGTTACATCAAGGCGCCGTTGTTCGTTTCTCCATCGCCCTTCGCTCAGCCCCGTTCTTTCCATTGCCCCACTTAAGCCGTCCCCGCCGTCATCAACCTCCTCTCCGGATCCGGCACAGGCAGTCCCCGCTCCTTCTCCCTCTTTTTCTCCAAGTCATTCTCCGCCTCGCCCTCGCCAGCTTCCTTCTTCGCACCAGTCCCTCCAGACGCACTCGCACCCGCCGTCGCCGTCGTCGCTGCCGCTACCTCCGCCTCCCTTTCGTCCCTCTCCCGATAGATCCTCTCCTTCGTCGCCTGCGCCGCCGCCAAACTATCAATATACGTCCTAAACTTGACAATCTCTCTCAACAAGTACGCGCTCTTGCGCTCCCAATTAGCCATGGCTTTCCCGCAGTTCGGGTGTCGGGGCGAGAAGGCCGCGTTCATGAGCGGCCGGAGGTCGTTGTGCCGCGCCAGGTCCGCCTCGACCGCTTTGACGTAGTTGCTCAGCGCCCGGAACTGGTCCACCTCCATCAGGTTCGACGCCATCATGCTCTGCGTCGGCGGCTGCCACTCAGCGATGGTGACCCGGTCGCCCGGCAGCCGCGCCCGCACCACGCCCGCCTGGTTCTCCAACGAGCTGCGGATGCTCGACTGCATGCTGGGCCGCGGGGCGGCGGCACTCGAGGCTGGGCGCGGCGGCAGCGGCGCCGCCGCCGCCGCCGCCGTCCCCGCCGCGGGCGCCGTCCCGCTGCCCGCGTTAGTGGTGCCCGCGCTACCGGCCGACTGCGGTGGCTGCGCCCCGATGATGGCCGGGTTTATGATGGAGTCGCCCCAGCCGTACTCGATGCTGGACACGGCGCCGACCAGGGGCTCCTTGGACAAACGCGCCGCCCAGTAGTTGGCCGTGCCGACGAACTCCTTGACGATGTCGGGCGTGCCCACCTGGAAGAGGTGGACCGCGCCCGTGGGTAGCGATAGGGCCCAGACGTGGGGCCTGGTCTTGGAGTAGCCGGGCGGCGGCAGCGCGCTCGCGATGGTCTGGCGCAGCGAGAAGTAGGACAGCTCCTCGGCGTTCTCGGTCCAGTTGCCGCCGCCGACGGGCCCACCAGCCGGGTGCGCGGGCCGATTGTGCTTGTTGCGCAGACGCAGCGATTTGGATGGCTGGTTGAAGGAGAAGAGGCGCATGGAGCCCTTCTCGATGACGGCGAAGCACTCAACCCAGTCGCGGTGCTTGGACCGCTTGTCCACCGCCTCGAGATGGTGCTTGTGCTTCAACAGGCCCTCCTTTGCCCACGGCGATCCGTGCAGCTCGAGCGTCTCATCTTCTAGGAGTGGCGCCGAAATGAGGCCTCGCGACTCGTCTCCGGCAGGGCCCGCGTTGTTCTCTTCGCGAATGATGGCTTGGCTCAGCGCGTTGGCAAAGCCGATGGACTGCTGATAGTCGGCGCCGTGCGAGCCCAACGAGTCGACCGACATGGACGTCTGCGTCTTGCCGAGCGAATACTTGCTCCAGTTGCTCGAACCCGCTGGACTCCAGACAGAGCCGTCGTCGAGGCTGGTGCGGCTCGACCCCACTGTCGAGGAAGGATACAGCCGCGGCCTCACTCTTGACTTGGACGTCCAGCGGGTAGTCGCGCTGCGGAGGTCGGTCGGGCGACCGCGGTAGCTGACGTTGTCAGAAGGCGCCTTGCTGAGCACGCTCGGCGTACGCCGCAGCATCGATCCGACCGACAGGCTGTTGCTCGACGGTTGTTCGTGAATCTGCGGGTGTTGCGGCGCCCCGTGGAGCGGCAATCGCTGCTGCCGGATCGAGTTGTAGAATTCCTTGAGCACGATCTCGACTTGAATTTCCCACCCGCGTGTCGGGCCTTCGTATGGAGCCCGCACCAGGACGTTGCAGTTATCCCCGGCCGTCGCATCCGTCGCGCCGAGTATTCCGTCCGGATCAACTCGCACAGGCGGACGAGCAGAAAGCCTGTTCCGCGGCCTCTTCGCGTCTAGAGAGGGTCGCTCTTCACAGCCCGAAGACTCCGGACCGACGCTAGGCGACGAGGGACGAGGAGACGCTGGTTCGCTCCAAGGAATGGGAGGCCTAGATGGTGGCTGTGCCGGAGCACGGATGGTATCCTCCACCTGCTCGGGGGCTGCCTCAGCGACGACCCGCCTTATAGTCGGCATGGTATTTTTGACAAACTGGCCGCGATTCATTTTCTGCTCGATGTCCGCGAGATGGAGGTCGGTGTTGAGCAAGAGGATAGAGTAGCAAATGGTGTGCACGACGTCGGTCGCCTTGAAGCCATGGTTCGGGTTACAGACGCACCACCGTCTCGAAAACGCGTCGAGCAACCGGTCGATCTCCTGCGTCTCGGCTCTCAGGACGAGCTTCGCACACAGTCCCCTCATCGCCAGCAGCAGGTTCTGACCAGCCCAGTCAAACAACTCCATGTACGCCTTCCTCGTGCGCGTGTTATCCACGCTAGACCCGCCCAGCCACGCCGCCGCCTTCGGTTTGATCACAAAATCCTCATCCCCATCGAATATTTTCTTCGCGCGATCGCGGTCCTCCTCCGTCGGTGCGCCCTCGGACATTTTCGACCGGACCACCTCCTCCGCATCCTTGGCGTCCGCCCCGCCCTCGCTGTCCTCGACGTGCAGCAGCGGCAGGCTCGTCGCCGAGTGGAACACTTCGTCGGTAGACGTCGGGGACGTCTGGTCGCCCGAGGCCGTCCGTTTGGGCGCGGCGCGGGCCCCCTCGAGCGGCAACGACAACTTGGCCGTCTCGTGCAGGTTCTCGTCCGACGACGTCGGCTCGAGCCACACGCGGTTGTTGGGCTTGCCGCCGCGCCCGCGGCGCGACTCCTTGCGGCTCGGCGTCGGCAGGACCCAGCCGTCGTCGTCGTGGACGTCGGCGCCCGCTCTGCCGGTGTCCCGCGCCTTATGTGCCTGCGCGTCCGCGCCGCGGTTCTCGCCCGCGGCCTTGCGCCGCGCCACCGCCGCCGGCGCCACGTTCTCCTTGCCGTGCGACTGCGGCGTGGGGCTGGTCTGCGGCCTCCGCCTTCCGGCCGCGTCCGGGGTCAAGGACGAGCTCGACCCCGCCGGCGTCAAGCTCTTGTTGCTGCGGTCCTCGTTGCCGCTGCTGTCGGCCAGGAAGGTGGGGTCGTCGTGGCCCTTGGCCGACGAGGCCGACGCCTTGCCGCGGCGCACCTTGACCTTAAGCCTCGTGGGGCTCTCCGAGCGCAAGCCGTGCGACGAGGCCGAGACTTCTGCATCGCTGCGCGGAGCAGATGGCTGGTGCTGGTGCTGGTGCTGGTGCTGCTCCTGCTGCGGCGGCGATGCGCGAGCCTCGGCACGGTCGCGCGAGACGGGCACGGCGCGCACGGCTGCCTGCTCGTGGGGCTTGTATCCGGGAGAGAAGCCGCCCAGGCGCTGTTCGGGATCGGCCGGCTGTCGCTGCTGCTGCTGCTGCTGCTGCTGCTGCTGCTGCCGGTGGCTCAGGCCTTCGTTCCAAGCCTCGGGCGTCGGGGCCCCCGTGTCCGTCAGGTACGGCGTCATGACCTTGCGCAAGCTGCTGATGGAGGGGCTGGGCAGAGCGGAGCTGGCGTCGGCGGAGGGCGGGTTCAGCTGCAGCGGCGGGGGCATCTCGGGCGGCGGCCCTTGCTCCGAAACCGACTTCTTGCGGCGGCGGAAGAACGACGACGGCTTCTTGACCACCGTCTGGCCGCCGCCGGGCGGGGGCGGGGGCGGGGCGGCCGGGGCCGGCGGCGGCTCCTTCGCCGCCGAGTTGGACGAGGAAGGCGCCGTCTGCGGCGGGCGCGGCAGCGACTTGAGCTGGGCCGCGATGTGGGTCGGCCCTGCCTGATGCTGCGGCTGGTGCTGCGGCCGGTGCGGGGCCGAGCAGGAAGGCGCCGGCGCGGGCTCGGGAAAGTACGACTGCTGGTGGGCGGCCGCGACGGGCGGCGAGTGGTGGTGGTGCTGCTGCGCCTTGGACGAGCCGCCGCCGAAGACGCGCCGGAAGAAGCCCGGCCGCTGCTCCCGCGGCGCCGCCGCTGCAGCCGCGCCGCCCGAGCCCGCCGGCGACGGGTACGACGGCTTGTGCGTCGCCACGGTCGGGCTGGGCGCCGGCGGGTCCGCGAACGCGGGCGGCACCGGCGGGAGGTCGCGGTCGTGGTGACGCTGCGCGGCCGACGGGCTGTCGCCGGGCCCCATGGCCGCCGTCGTGGTGCTCCCCTTGCGCGTGCGCCGCCCGCTCCGCGTCGACGCCCGCCCGCTGTTCTTGCGCTGCAGAAACTGGCCCTGCGCCGGCGCGTACGTCGGCGAGGACACCCCCTGGGGCGCCGCGTGCTGCGCGTGCGAGCTGGCGGGCGGGTCGTACGGCCGGCGCGGGCCCGCGGGGATCGTGGGCGTGGGCGCGGCCTCGCTGTCCACGAAAGCCGTGATGTCCGGCCGGCCCCTGTTGATGACGGAGTCGTAGTGGTTGAGGCCGGGCAGCGTGGGCGGAGGCGGCCGAGCCATGGCGGCCGAGCTGCCGTACCCGTGGTCGAAGCTCGCGGAGCGGTTGCCCAGCCGCAGCGTGCCCAGCACCTGCCCGTAGCCGTAGTCCAGGCTCGACGACCCGCCGCTGCCCTTGCTGCCCTTCTTGCCGCCGCCGCGCCTGTGCGTCTCGGCCGGGTGTCGCTCGCGAGAGTTTGCCCTGGACCCGTGCCGCGACGTCTCAACGCTCAGCCTCCCGCCGCCCGCGCCGCTGCCGCCGTTGCTGCCGAATCCGGCGCGTATGCTGTCGACGCGGCTGACGCCCCCCTGGAAGTTCGACGTGCTGTTGCTGCGCCGTCTCCAGCCGAACTGGTGCCCGTGGCCGTGCCTCGTGCTGCCGGCGTCGTCCGCGCGGGAGCCGTAGTCATGCTCGTGGTCCGAGGAATACGACGAAGAATACGTGCGTCCACGATGCCGGCTCGCCTTGTTTGCCGCCGGCCTCTGCTCGGGCATGGCGAACGGATTGTCATCATACTCGTCGGCGGGGAAGTGGTGTCCCGGGTGAGAGGGAAACGCGAAGCCGCCGCTGGACATCTGGTCCAGGGAGAGCAACATGTTGTCCACGACGGAGTCGCGCGTGCCGCTCCCCAGCGAGAGGTCGTGCGAGTCCCGCGAAGGCTCCGAGTCGCGCTCATCGTGGTAGCCGTTGTCGACCGGCGTCGTTTCGTCGAAGAAGGTCCGCTCCTGACGCGCTGGGTGGTTCTTCGTGTCGAGCGCGCGCACGGGAGCGCGGCCATGGTGCTGTTGGGGATAGTGACGCGCCGAACCTCCTCGAGGAGGTGTCCGAGGGGGCGAGGGCTCGCGCCGAGCAGACCTGGACGTCATCCGCGCGGTCTGGGCGTGCTCGAAGGACGACTTGTGGGTGTGCTTCGGGTGCTGTAGTGCGGCCGCCATGCCTACGGCCGCATAGCATAAAAGAAAAAGTTAAATCGGAATAAGAAAATCGTGTCCGATCAGCCAGCTGTTCGCGAGTCGTGCGTGCGGGAAACGGAGAGCCGGGACGCGGCCTTTTGGCGGGGTGATTGACACGGAGGAAATCCTAGAAGGTGAAGAGCGGGCCCAGCAGAGGCGCATTCACGGTCGGAGCACGCCTCGTACCGCCCTGGACACGCAGACGCAGCATTCAGGGCCGGCGGCGGGTTGAGTGTGTCGCGATGGCGGTGGGGAGGTGACGGAGGAGCAAGGACGAAAGTTTAGGGAGGTAGAGTATGCTCCGGCAGTGCAGGTAGAGCCTAACGGCTGCAAGTAGAACGGAGCCGGGAGCAGTCAGAAGACACGAGGGGCCGGGGTTGGGCGCGGTCAAGCCTTCGCGCCGAGGCTCAATTCGTGCAGCAGATTCCGTGGACTGGTCGGTTTCAATTCACACCGCAAGACGGGGGAGCGCGGGTGGAGCTGGGCCAGGGCCGCGTTCAGGGGTGCGACCGCCCTGCAGCGGCCAGCCAAGCCGGGGCCCGGCCCTGGCGCTAGGCCGTTTCCGGGCGCGCACGCGACGGCGGCCGCGGCCGCGCAGCCCTGCAGCCCGTTTTGATTGCGCCCGTTTCCCTTCGGCGTGCGCTGCCAACAGCAAGCCGCCTCGTCCATCCGACCGCCCGCGAGGCAGGCCGAACGAGCACTCGCCCGCTCGACAAGGGCCGCAGCGCGGCGCGACCGGAGGGCCACGTTCGATCTGGCGCGTACGGCGTGCTGGCGCACCCCCAGAGCGCCGTCCGCACCATGTCCGCAGATTGCCGCACGTCGTGCACTAGCGCAGCGACCGCTCGAACTCCAACTGAGATAGATTTTCGGTCCGCCCAAAATCTGTCCGCGCTCCAGCCGTCCTCGTTGCGCCTGCACACATACTACGGCACATGGGGTTGCAAGCGTCTTGAAACAGATTGAATGGGCTGCAGCCCCGCAGCAAGAGGAAGCAAGGTTGCGCGGCGCGGGCCCCTGAGCGCTGCATGCGGGACGCTTTGCCGGCCGCACCTTTTCCTTTTCGTTCTGTCGTCCTTCCTCTGCTAGGAACGCTTCCACGACTCGCGCGAACTTTAACAGTTCTGACGTGGTGGTGTGCGGGCCTCTCGATCGTCTCGCGCTCTCCAAAACCCCTTGCAGCTTACATGCCCGAGCTCCGCCAGGAACGGAGACGCACGTTCTCCGTACGGAAAGTACCTATGCAGCACGTACCTATGCAATCCCTACACCAGCCAAACGTCCTATGTACAACGCGCCTCTCCAAATTTCCGAGTCTATTCAGGACCGCTCCAATGTCGCTTGTCCCGAGCTGTACACGTCCGCCGGATGCGGAAGTTCAAGCGCGAAGCCACGGCGGCAAATCCGGATGCGTCCGGCGACAAGCCTCCCCGACCGCTCGGCCAGCCCACGCTCCCAATGAGCGGCGCTCGATTTCCCGTCCTTCGCGAAAAAGCCAGGCACGAACCCTGAGTCGATCAGCGCAATCGACATGAACGAGTGAGGGGACGATGGGACACTGAGGATTAAGGCGACGAGCGTCATGTGGCCTCCGTGCAGCTCTCTCTTCAGTCCTCGTCGCCGATTTCGACCTTTTCGTCCAATTGATCCCGTTTGCTTTATCTTTCTTTTTCTTTTTGTTTTTCCGCGCCCGCGAGTCAAGGATCCCCCCTCGCCTTGTCCCCGCAGCCTCGTACGTCGAACGTACAGGGCCGACAACGTCGGCGCGTCAAGAAAAGCTTCCACTCACCTTTCCATGGCGCTTTGCGCGCAAAAGAAATAAAAAAGCAAAGAACAAGTCACACGGTCGCCCCCAACCCACCCCTGCTCATGAACAGAGACACTAGAGCAGTGGGGAAATTTTCGCCACGGCTTCGGTCGACGCGAGACGGCTTATGGCACTCTCGAGATCTAGACCAGAAGCCCCGCTCCGCTCCATGACACGGGAAGTGTTTTGACCTCGACGTGTGCGTGTCCCGCGTCCACGATCTCAATCGAGTTAAAGCATGTGTAATGCCCTTTCTCGAAAAGTTTTAAATTGGCCCGGGGCCCCGCGCGGGGAGCGAGAGTGATGCAATTGTAAACGTTTTATGCAAACTAGGACATGACCGCTGTGAGAGAACGCAATGCTATATGTAGAGCTTCTTCGTTATAGACGTTATCGACGTAAATTGGTCCTTTCGTGAAGATGCGCCGTTAGCAATTGCCATCAGAGCGGTCCAACTACTGTACAGTCTAATCTAATCTAGTGATTATACAGAGTAAATTGGCTCCAACACATATCCAAACCCAAGCTCAACCACACTTTCCCAGCATACCTAGTAAGGCACTTCTCTTCGACCTTGGTTGACGCAAACTACCTCCCCCTCATACAAACACCGGGTTCCCCCCCATAGCGCTCTCTTTCCAACCCGACCCCCCCCTGGCCCCCTCCCCCAAAATCCAGTTCCTCGGCTTGAACGGCCACTCCTCGAACGCCTCGACCATGCCGTTCATCAACCCCACGTCCACCAACCTGACCCTCAACCTCTCATACGCCCCGTACGCCTCCTCCGCGGCCCCTCCTCCTCCTCCTCCTCCTCCTCCCCTCCCCAGCCCCGGCGCCCTCCCCGCCACCGCCGGCACCAGCGCCTCCGCCGCCCCGGGCGCCATCCCGTCCAGCATCAGGGCCAACGGCTTCGCGGCCCCGCCGCGGAACAGCTCCTTGGCGAAGTGGTGCCACGCGCGGCGGAGCTCGGCGTCCAGCTTTGCGGGCGCGGCCGGCGACCGGTCGGCGTCCACAACGTCCCCGGCCCCGCCGCCGCCCGCCGCCCACGCCGGAGCGTCCGGCGGCTGCCCGTACGGGAACGCGCGCGGCTGCACGTCGAGCAGCGCGAGCGGGACCTGCGGGTAGAACTCGTGCGGGCGCAGGACGAGGGGCTCCAAGGGGCGGCGGTCGTGCAGGAGGGGCGGGGACGCGGCCGCGCCGCTGCCGTTGCCGCCACCGGCGCCGCCGCCGCCACTGCCACCTCGCCTCAGCGCGCGGCGCTCGTCCAGGTCCGTTAGCAGGGCGGCGAAGCTCTGCTTGCTGGCGCGGTGGAGCTTGGCCATGGCGGGGTCGAGGCGGGCGCGGAGGAGCGCGAGGAGGCGCTGGTTGTCGGTGGACTCGGACGAAGAGAGGGGCGGGGAGGTTGCGGCCAGCGCGCCGTTCTCGGCCGCGAGGAAGGCGTCTATGAGGGGCGAGAGGGATAGCGTTGTTTTGGTTCGCTTGTCGGCCCGTGACGTGTTGGCGAGCAGCCACTGGTAGTAGGGCAGGCGCATGAAAGCGTCGCTGCCGCCGCCGCCTTCGCTGTCTAGGTATTGCCGGCTCTCGCAAGGGCCCATGGCACCGCGGATGAAGGCCGCTTCGAGCGCGGTGTAGCCACCTGCTCCTCCATCGTTCGGGCTCAGCATCTCTTGCGCGATGGCTGGCGGCACGCCTGCACGTTCACCCGCTACCGCCTCGGCATACGCGGGATCGAAGCGCTCCGCCGGCATGGAGAGCGCCGGCTGCCACACCCCGTCTCTCTGCCAGACGCGCCGCATGCTCTCTACAGCGAGCGGGCGAAACCTCAAAGGGTACCTGGCCTTGGAGGCCGCGCCCATCGCTGCGCCGGCCACACACGTCGCGTGTGTCTGCTTATCCACACACAGGTCGAATGCCTTCCTGTTGACGACGGACTGCGGGGCCACCGCCTGCTTCTCCTTGTCGGGCAGCCAGACGAGGCTGCGCACGCGGCCGTAGCGGTGCAGCCCCGTGCCGAGCGCCGCGTCGCCTACCAGCGCGCTGTACAGGAAGCCCAGCGGGTTGCCCCGGTCGGCGTTCCTGCTGCTGACCTCGCGCTCCGTGGCTTGGTTGGCCAAGACGAGCAGCGTGTCGTTTGGCGCGTCGGCCGCGCGTTCCTCTGCCGTCTGCGCCTGCTGCTCCGGCAGGTGCGCGGCGCTCATGATGGCGTCTATAGTGGTGCCAGCCTCCGGCGCGAGCGCCAGGTGCGTGTAGCGCGAGTGCGGCGCGTCGAGCAGCGGGCGCAGCCAAGGGAAGTATTTTTTGTCATTCTCGACCAGGATGTGCCGCCGCGGTTGCAGGAGCTCGTGCACTTTCGAGGACCAGAGACCGGCGCCGGGACGGAAGTCGACAACGTCGCATCCGCGGTGCTTGGCCAGAGTGGGCGCGAGGTAGGATAGGATGTCATCTGGAGGAAGGCAGACGCGATTTCGCTGTCAGCCAAGGAAGAAAGCTATGGCGGCCGCGAAGAGGAGAGGCTAGTACCGCACATCCGGGGGCTGACGGGGTGAACTTGGTGCACTGTCGTGTTCTTATACCGCAGCATCACGTCTCTGAGCGCCGACGACAGGGGAAATTCTGGCGACATGGCGCGCCTGGCCTTGAAGGCAGCATTCGCAGTCGACATGGTCGAGTCTGGCACATTGTCCAAAGTAGATATTGCCGTCAACAAAAGGACATTGCAGGCGCTCAAGAACGAGGAGACAAGGGACCGCGGCACCCGGGCGGATGCAAAGGATTTGAAGATCGCCAGCTCTCGAGACCGGGGAGCTACGCCTCGGCCCGTGCGGTTGCAGAACGCCACATGGCGCGGGGGCTCTCAGCCGCCGCTGCCATCACCTGTAACCTCGCGAGTCCGCCGCGCCGGCCGCCGCCTCGAATCTAAAATCATGCTCGGCCGCCGCGTCTCCCTCTCGCCCCCCGCCACACGACACACCCGTTGCGCGTCGCTGCTCTAGGCGGTTGAACATGATCGTCGCCCGCTTCCCACCTCCAAGCCGCATGTTCCTGGCAGGACCTCTCCACCGCTAGCACGCCCCTCCGCCTCAGTACCTTGCTGCCTGCCCACCGACGTTTCCACCGGTTGCATCATCCGTTCCCGGGCAACCCGGCAGAGGCCGTTGCCAACTCCGCTCACGCCCAACCGCGCTTACCGTGTCTCACTCGACGACTTCGCCCCTTCCTACGCCCACACCGACGACAATTCTCTAATACCTGCTCCACCGTCCGCCCATCGTCAACAAGCAGTCCACGCAGCTCTAATCATGGCCGAGAGCGGCAGAGCTGTCCATAGCGTCGCACCGATGGCGGTGCAAGACATCGTCAAGGTTGCTAGCAACTTTGACTACTCCTCTGCTGTGCCGATGCGCTACTGGCTACGGAGCGCCGACACTATCCTCAAAGAAGTGAGTGCCATCGAGTCCAGGACATCCCTTCCTAAGTATAACCCCGTACTAACCCACGCTGCTCCCGTTGCGGCGGTCACCGCCAGGCCCACATCTACGAGCGCGAAGGCAACGACCAAGAGACGTACCTACTCCTCTTCCGCCATGCCGTACTCGTGCTCGAGAAGTTGGGTGTCCACCCGGAGGCCCGCCGGCCCGAGTACAAGTCGCTCCTCAACAACGCCCGGCTCGAGGTCCAGCGCAATCTGGCTAAGCTAGAGGCGCTCAAGCCCCGCATCGACGCCCGCGTCCGCCGATATAACGAAGCAGTCGCCCGCCGGAACGCCCAGCGCGAACGCTGGGAACGCGAACGCCAGCAGCGAGGGGACCGGTCCGTCGACGAGCGGCTCCCGAGGGACATGGGAGATATGTCATTACGATCGCGCAGTGGCTCGCTCGACGAGAACGGCGTGTATGGGCCCAAGACGGCGCTGGAAGCTCAGAGTGCGCAAAACAGGGAGTTGGCGGTGCGCATCGCACACAGTGAAATTCGGCGGCGAGACCATGCGAGACGGAAAGTGCGGCAGGCTGGAGTGTCGGAGGAGGAGGAGCAGCAGCGGAGGGTTGCGGGTGATTGGGCGGGTTGGGAGAGCGCGTTGGCGCGGGGTGATGGAGATCAGGTGAACGGCGACGGGGATATCTCGCGGCAGATCCTCGAGGCCCGCAGAAGAGGTGACCAGACTCTTTTCGATGCAGCCAACCGGTCGAGACAGGGCGAGCCTAGCCGATCGTCCGCCCCAGCTCGGCCTTCGAGTTACGCGCACTATCCGTCCGTGCCGCACCGCTCTCTACCGCCTAGCTCAGAAAGAGAAGCGCCTGCGAAGGGCATCCTGCAGCCTCCCGGCTCGTTCGCACCCTCGAGCCCCCCGAGGTCTCTTCCCCCGAAGGTACCTCTCAGCCCGCCTTCCCCGCTCCCACGAGTTAAGATACCCTCTCCGCCTCCGATCCCCGCCAAGCTCGCCGAATCCGACGAGACGTCACCCGTCTCACGCTCGGCGTCAGCCACCCCCGACTCGCACGAGCTCAGCTCGCGCAACTATACCTTCAAGCCCAACGCGTTCCTCGAGAACGGCACCCCGCTGCGGACCATTTTCCTGCCGCCGGAGTTGCGCTCCTCGTTCCTCCGCATCGCCGAGCCCAACACGCGGCGCAACCTGGAGACGTGCGGGATCCTGTGCGGGACCCTCATCTCCAACGCGCTCTTCATCAGCAAGCTGCTCATACCGGAGCAGATCAGCACGAGCGACACGTGTGAGACGGTCAACGAGGAGGCTATATTCGACTACTGCGACAAGGAGGACCTCATGGTGCTCGGCTGGATCCACACCCACCCGACACAGACGTGCTTCATGAGCAGCAGGGACCTCCACACACACGCAGGTTACCAGGTTATGATGCCGGAGAGCATCGCCATCGTTTGCGCGCCGAGCAAGCTCCCTTCGTAGGTTTTCTGTTTCCATATATGAGAGCTTAGATTAGTCTTCCCTATTAACACCATCGCGCGCAGATGGGGTATTTTTCGCCTGACTGACCCGCCGGGCATGGGGGCCGTGCAGAACTGCCGGCAGTCAGGCATCTTCCACCCGCATGCAGAGCCCAACATCTACACAGACGCCCTCAAACCGGGACACGTCTTCGAAGGGCCGGGCCTCAAGTTTGAGATGGTGGATCTGAGGTCTAACTCTTAGGCCTGGGAACTGGTGGGCTAGAAGCTGAGGGAAGTATAGAACATCCGGGTGTCTCATAGTGAGTCCCATCACATGTTTGCATAGCGGAGGCGTTGGGCTTCGGCATCATTGGCAGTTGGGTTTTCTTTTTCAGACGTCTACTAAGACTTGGTTACTGAGGGAGAATGAATTGTACTAATTGTATCACGGGATCGCTTATCGACAACGACAGTGGGGAAGAAGGGAAGCTTAGCGCTAAGCGTCTTGTTGCGGTTGCAAGGTGGTCTGACGCATGGATTGCATTCTAGTTATTGGATCAAGTCCTCGATACAGTCGAAGCCTATAATATTTGCGATCATGGTTCGAGGATAGGGTGTGCTCCATGACTTGGAGGGTTTGCCCCCGTTGTCCGGCAGTATTTAGGCGGTATTTCCGTGTATCGTGATGCGATTTACATTTCGGAGTGGGATCGGGAGTGCTGCCAACCCCGCGACGTGTGGCGCTGGTCCCTTGCACGGCCCGCCCTGCGCGTGAAAGCCCCGCGGCGGGGTGTGGCGGGGCCCTAAAATTTCGTCCCGCGCTTCACTTCCGCATCGCTTCCGCAGCCGTCTCTTGCCGCCCCACTGCTCTCATCATTACCCGACAAATTGAAAGATAAAAGGAAACGCATTCGAAACAATGCCTCCGTACGACAGCGACTCAAGCGGCGACGAGGTCGACGAGGACTTTACTGAAACCAACGTCCTCCTAGGCTATGCGTCGAAAGAGCCCACCGACGATAACGTGAGCCATCTGGGCGGATTCCCGGTACGAATTGCTTCAAAATTCTTCCACTGAACCCATTATCCAACGGCTTCTCTTCCCATACCGCTAACAGCTCACGTCTTTAGACCTGGCTCGACCCCTCGACCCCTCCCCCCGGCGCCCTCGCCAAATGCAAGACCTGCAACGGCCTCCTCACGCTCCTCCTCCAGCTCAACGGCGACATGCCCGACCGCTTCCCGGCGCACGAGCGGCGCCTCTATGTCTTTAGCTGTCGGCGCAAGGCCTGCCGGCGCAAGGCTGGTAGCGTGCGCGCGCTGCGCGGCGTGCGAGTGTCGGAGAGCGCGAGCGTCGCGGTTGGGGATGCGGAGAAGCCCGCTGCGACGGGGCTGGACGGTGACAAGGCCGAGCAGAAGGAGTGGGTGAGCCCCCAGGAGAGACTGAGCTTGGGCGGGAAGCTATTTGGATCGGGGTCGTCCGTGTCGGAGCCCGCCTCGCCCGCTGCCAGCGCCAGGCCGAACCCGTTCTCGGCGGCGGCGGCGTCGCAAGCGCCCGCGAACCCCTTCTCGCGGCCGGCGCCCCCGCCGCTGAGCCCTTTCTCCACCGCCTCGTCGCTGGCCGCGAAGCCTCCCCAAAAACCGGACGAGCCGTCCCCCTCCGCGACCGCGTCCACCACCCTCCCCGAATCCTTCGCCTCCAAAGTCCGCCTCTCGTCGCCAGAATCCACCGCCACCACCACCACCACCACCTCCTCCTCCTCCTCCCCGCAGCCCGCGGCCCCGCCCGAGCCCTGGCCCCCCGAATCCGCCTTCCCCAAGCCATACCCGCTCTACCACCTCGACGCCGAATACGAGACGCTCGACGCGGCCAAGCCCGCACCGCTGCCCGCCCACGCCCGCATGGAGCTCGACGACGGCGGCAGCGGCGGCGGCAGCAGCGGCGGCGGCAAAGATGACTCCAAGGACGCCTTCGAGTCCAGCCTCGACCGCGCCTTCCAGCGCTTCGCCGACCGCCTCGCCCAGAACCCCGAGCAAGTGCTGCGCTACGAGTTCGGCGGCGCGCCGCTGCTGTACAGCCGGGACGACGCCGTCGGCCGCGCGCTCGCGCCGGCCGAGCCCGGCTCCGCCGCCGCCGGAGCGCCTAGGATCGCCACTGTGAGCGCCGCCGCGGGCGGTCCCGCCGGCGGGATGCCGCGGTGCGCCAACTGCGGCGCCGCGCGCGTGTTCGAGGCGCAGTTGACGCCGCATGCGATTGCGGAGCTGGAGGCCGAGGAGCTGGGCCTCGAGGGCATGGATTGGGGGACCGTCATTCTGGCCGTGTGCGAGAGGGACTGCGAGCCGGCGCACGTGAGGGAGGGGCAGGTGGGTTATGTGGAGGAGTGGGCGGGGGTGCAGTGGGAGGAGGTTGGCAAGATGCCGGGGAAAGCATGAAAGAGCAATGGTATAGATCATTTGTGGCTTTAGGGCGGATCAAAAAGGGGTGCAAAAGTTTTTTTGTGGGGATGTTGTTGACCTTGGTTGGTGCAACGATAATGCATCCTTTAAAGCGTTCAAGAGAGAAATGATGACATGACATGACATAGCATAGTGTAGATGAGACAAGACTTTTGGTCTGCATGAACTAATGTAGCCTCTAAATGAGCCTGCCTTGCTTGCCGTACACCAAAACGCCGCCACCAGTCCTCCAGCAGTGATACTAGCCGGATCCAACCATTCATCGTCAATACCTATCCTGTCGCACCTGTCTTCATGTAGACGTGCACTTCTATGCGGGTTGCTCGTATGCTCGCTTGATGACTCTCGCAAACTCTGTATAGATATTAGCATGCAACATAGGGGAAGAAAGATTATGTCAATAGTGTCCCCCCGACCCCCCCTGACACTCTAGACTAAAGTAAGAAAAAAAAACCCAAGGCTAACTTACGATCGAACTTAACATTCTCCCTCACCACAGTCCCCTTAGCCTCGTTCTCCTTATTCAACGGCACCTTGACGACATTCCCCTCGACCTTCCACTGGCACACCTCGGAGACGAAGCGCTCAAACTCCCTGCCAGTGCAATTCAGCCAGCCCTCGAGCACGCCGCGGTCGACCTCGCGCATGACGCCGCTAACGGTGACAGCGATACGGACGCGCATCAGCTCCTCGAAGCCGGCCACGTCGGCAACCAGGTCGGCGTACAGGTCGTCGCTGTCGAGCGTCGCCCAGAAGGCGGCGTAGTCGGCGCCGTTGAGCAGGTTGTTGAGCACGAAGAGCTTCTGCACGGCTTCGGAGAGGGGCGCGTCGCCGGCGGCCGGGTTCGAGTGCGACGTCTTGAGCGGGGAGAGGATGTGCGAGGGCAGGAGCGAGAGGCAGAGGGAGAAGTCGGGCGAGGGGAAGACGGTGAGGGATTTGACGAGGATGTTGGTGATGGTTTCGTCGCGCGTGAGGTGCGGGTTGAACTGGTATCTGTATAGTGACACGAGATATGGAGAGGTTAGTTTTAGGATTTTTAGGATCCAAAGTTAGAAACGGAGAGAGCGTGGTGGAGACATCGGGTCGAATAGTCAGATAGAGCTAATGTTAAAACGTCAACGAGCATTGTCGAGCTCTCAGGTAATAGGAAACGTTGTGGTAGGTTTTTGGTCATCACAGTGTCCGCCCATAAAGGTAAATGGAGGCCTTGCATCTCAGAAAAGGAAAAAAGAGGAGGGTCGACTCACAGTTTGAGCAGCGCCAGGTTGGCGTAGCAGTCGTACGTCTGGTTCTCGCACTGCTGCATCACGTAGTCCTGGAATACAGACGTTGTCTCCGGGTTGTACCGGTCCAGGCCATTGAGGATGACATCGATGTTATCCGGCCGGTCTGGCGCATAGTCAAATGGCGCCATGATGGCGGCGGAGGGGGTATAGGGTGGTTTGTGAAGGTCGGGGCCAAGGTCGAACACTGGTGGAGGGCAGACTTTCAAAATTCGGAGGCGAGGTTAGGTGGGCTATTGCTAGCGAATATTAGCGCAACCGAGTTTCCTGTGGTCTACTCCGGACGAATAGCGCAATCTCTCTACTACGTAGGATTCTACGCTTGCTCTGAGCCTTCTCGCTCTTTAAGAGAGGTCGGGGCATAGTTTGTATCAGCTCAGGGTCTCTTCCGTTGCGACAAAAGAAAAGAGCAGTGACTGTAGCAGTGGATCATCACGTGACAGCCCGTGACCGTAGAAAGACTACGGTAGACGGGGTGAACCGCCAACACATCCGCCTCTTCAGAAAATTTCCGTCCCGCGTCAGCACCCTGAGACTCGTTGCGACGCTCCACCCTATCCAGGGAGCTCACCATGTCTGCCTACGCCGCCGCATCAATGCTGTCTAGGCCAGCAAATGGGGCTCTTTCTGGCCTGGTGCGGGCCTCGTCGATCCACACCCTTCGCGCATCGGCCGGCTACCTACCGCTCAATTCGCGATGGAGCCCGATTCCCGACACACCTACGCCGACATTTCTCTACTTTCCCGCCCGCCACTACACCTCGACATCCCAATTGAGGTCATCCGCCAATACGGCATCAAAGACAGCCTCGGCGCCTTCTCGCTCGATTCCAGCCCAGAATGTGCCCGCTTCGAAGCCGCCGCGTGACGCAGGCCAACAAGTCGATCAGCCCAACGCGGGTCAGTCCGTCGCGAAATTCGATGGCGTCAACCCGCCAGTTTCGACGCTTCCCGCCCGTATCGATGTGCCGTCGCGCAGCGAGGACCAATCCTTCGCGCACTACCTCTTCCAAACCGGCAAGATCTACGCGCGCTTCTATAAGGACGGCGTCAAGGCCGTCTGGCGAAACCACAAGGCGGCTAAGGCTCTCCGCAAGCAAAACCGGCAACGGGCCGCGCCTACTCTCTCCTCGGCTGCACCCCACAGCAGCAGCAGCAGCAGCAACAATTTCGCCTGCGCGCTTCCGATGCCCGGCTGGACTCGCGCCGAGTACCAGCTGCTCGTCCGCAACGCGTTCGACATATCGCGGCTGCCGTTCTTCGCGGTGCTCTTCATCCTAGTCGGCGAGTGGCTGCCACTGGTGGTGTTCGCCTTCTCCAACGCCGTGCCGTGGCCGTGCCGGATCCCGTCGCAGGTGGACGCGGACCTGTGGCGCGGAGAGGACCGGCGCGCGGACGCGGCGAAGAAGCTGCTCGAGCGGGCGCAGCGCAAGGCCACGCAGGGCATGCCCGTCGTGGCCGTGACGCCGTGGTTGGCGCTCGAGGGCAAGACGCTGGCGCTGGGCAGGAAGGAGTTGATGGAGGCCGTGGCGAGCATGCGGCGGCGGTTTGGTCTGGATCCCATCGTTGGCGGCGCTATGAACGCTCCCTACGCGTCCTCGAGCCGGCCACCGCCGTCTTCCCCTGAACGCCTCTACGTGCCTCGTCCCATGCTACTCGAGGTTCTGCTGCCCCACCTCGACCGCAGGGCGCTACTGCACATGGCTCGTGCGTTGGACCTGCACGCGCACTTCTGGGACCACATCCCGGAGGTGGTGCCCCTCCCGTGGGACGTGTACCTGCGCTACACCATCCGGCAACGCGTGCGCTACCTGGCGTACGACGACGCCATGATCATGCGGGACGCTAAGGGTGCTGGCGTGGCGGCGCTGAGCGCAGAGGAGGTGAAGAAGGCGTGTGCTGAGAGAGGTCTGGATGTGAGGGGCAAGGACGAGGGGACCTGCAGGAAGGAGCTAGGGGATTGGGTCAAGACCGTGGACTTGGGAATGCAGTGATGTGTCACAAGTATCTGCGGACTATCAGGTTGATTTCATCTAACCGTAATGTTTTTTTTTTTGCCTTTCATTTGTTTTGCAACTAGAAGATGGATCTCCGCATCTTACTCTGCATTGGGAGAGGCGTCCGGAGATTTATCCCGTCGATTCTGGAACTAGGCTCATCTCATTCGACTATCACCAGCGAAGTGGTCCGTTAATCGAAAGGTGAGCCGACCCATTGTATTATATGCCAAGGCAGCCGTCAAGTTGCTGTTGAAGTGCGCAAGCTGTATTAATACAACCGTCCGATTTACGAATCGAAATCGCAAACCGAAACCAAATTGCAAAGGGAAGGGAGACTTGTCTTGTGTCAAGAGGTGGAGTAACAGAATGACGTCTGGGGTTCTGCAGTCGCACCACCGGCCGGGGAAAGATCGACGAATATGGTAACCTTGTAGATCGGCCCTGTTGGCGCGTGGCATTTGCCTCCGTAGGGCAGCTGGCGACGTTTCGAGTCGTCAACCACCACTAGAAAATCGGCATCGATCAGTGAAAATTTTGAGAACCTATGGGCTAGTCCATCCTAGCAGTCCCGTCGTCCGCATCCCCGGAGACGGCCCGCGTTGGTCGCCACGTTTTGGTTGTCGTCGTCCCACGAAGGCACGCGGTCCATGGTGCTGTTTTGGGCCGGGCTATCCTGCTGCCCACATGGCATGGAGTTGCTATACCGCCCAGGTAAAAGGTACCGGACCATACGCTCGATTCCACCAGGCATCAGCAGAAACGGTTCGACTATCGAGTTTCCCAGCCCGGGGCACTGGAACCGCTCGTTCCCGCTCGCGCCTCTTCGGCTGCGCTGACGCTAGAGTGAGGTTGTTAGAAGTAGGAGAGATAAGGGCTGAGCCCGACCAATCAGACGCGACCGACATCAAATATAGACACGAGCCAATCGTATTGCGACGCTGCCCACGCCGCCTCCTGCAGCGCGATGCAGCACGTCCGAACCCACGGGTACCTTCCCGCCACCTGTAGGCGTCCGAAAACGCATGTAAAGACAATAGAAGAAGGCAGGTAAATGAGCCATCGCCTCGGGATCGCACTGCTGTTGTTGCGCACTGGATGAGATGTCGGGACCACTCGTGGGCCAGTAATGACCAAGCGTTCAAGGAGACTTGGCCCCAGCTCCAAGAGTTGACGCATCCTGACCGCCAAGATGCCCAGAGAATTTCAATCATCGGAGGTGCAGCCGTATCCACCTATGGGCTGTCGTCGATTACCCTCGCAGCCCGTTTTCGCGTGCTGGACGGCGCAACTCCACCACCCATACTCGAAGGCGATAAGGACAGGGCCGAGGGCCCTTTCCCGAGCGCGGCACGCTGGAGTGATTCTCTCGGCGGTCGCTCGGACCTGCTACACCCTAGCCGGGCGGAGAGACGTATGGCGGAGCAGGCACTCTCCTAGTGGAAAGGTTCTGGAATTTCAGGCGCAGAGTGGCGCGGGCTGTTCAAACGCGCCGACCGACGCACGACTGGCCCTTATCACGAAACGTACTACGACAGAGTCAGACTACCTACCACATAGCTGCCGAACTACCTTACGGAGTACATGCGTACTGTAAGTATGTACCTACGTAGTACGTGCCGCACAGCGGGCCTGGCGGCGGGCGGCGGACCCACCCGCCAAGCGGGCCCCAGCGGTGGATCTTGATAAGGGAGGCATCCCACTTGTCGCGCGCACGCGTACATGGGCGCAATGAGAAGCCGCGGACGACGGGACCGACGGCGACGACGGCGCCCGTTATCTGCTCCGCCGGGCCAAGCCTCGCCGCCGCGCCCGGCAAGACCCCGTCAGGCCAATTCAAGCCCTCCCCAAGCCCGCCCCAAGACATTTCCAAGACCTCCGCTGCGAAGGCCGCCAAGCGCCCGCTAAACCCGATGCGAACAAATAATCCAGCTTTCCAGTGGTCCCTCGGTCCCTCCCCCTTCCCGCGGCAGCGCGCCAACTTAGCGCCCGGGCTTCCCTAGGTCGCGGCCATGGGGGGATCCATCCCGGCGGCCAGCTACCCGCGAACGCCTGGTTGTCCCAGAGAGCCACTGCTGTGGCGGCCGTGATTGTCCCCCCCGGCCGGCCATGCCTCCCTGCTTCTGTATAAAGGTCGTCGTGTCCATGCCTGCCGCACGCGGGATGGGACGATTGTCGCCCGTCTCGTCTGCCTGCTGGAGCAGTAGACATCAATTGCCCAGGAGTCGAACCTCGAGGTGAAAGAAATAGGTCGCACACACACCCTGTCGTCGGGGACACCGACCTTGCTTGCCCAGCTCTGCAGCTTATTTGCAGCGCGCCGGCCTACCAAGCCTACACTCCGCAACGTCACTCCAACCTTTTCTTATATATTTTTCAGGTCTGTCCTTGGTCGCTCGACTTGGACCCTGATACTCTACTCCCCGCAGCGTTCCTCGTCCGCGTCCGCCCCCCCCCTTTTTTTTGGGACTTCTTTTTGGTTTCCCAAACCCGATCAACCATGTCGTCGGACGAGATCCCGCCCGTGACGGAATGGCCGCCCTGGAGCGAGGCGCGCGACGGCGGTGACCCCCGTCTGGTAAACGTGAATGCGCCGTATGACAAGGTACGCCTTCCCCGGTATTTCGTCCTACACGATCGGACACCAATTTCTAACATTTGTCGACTTTTTTAGGGTGATCTTTGCTGGATGTTGGTCGCGACTGCGTTGTGCTGGTAAGTGATTTGATCATTGAATTTTCAGTCTAGGCGACCGGATGCTAACTATTCTGTAGGCAGATTACACCGGTATTTCGACCCACGTGCAATTTTAGAATCAACCTTGTCACTAAAATACTAATTTAACCAGGCTATCGGCTTCCTTTATGCTGGCATGCACCGCCGGAGACATGCTTTGACCATGATCTTCCAGTCCTTGTTCTGTGCTTCCGCTGTCGGTATTCAATTCTGGATATATGGCTACTCACTGTATGAAGCTCCCACGACAAACCCAATCCTTGGAGACATGTCCAAGGCTGTTCTGCACGACGTTGTCGCGTACCCCTCCCTGGCCAATTCCGATATCCCCGATATTTCGTATGCCGCATTCGGTTTCACCTTCGTCACCGCTACCGCCATGATTTTGGCTGGTGCCATGCTTGAACGTGGACGGCTGTGGCCAAGCATGCTTTTCCTATTGTGCTGGACAACCTTCGTGTACTACTTGTAAGTTGGCAGACCCAGAAGGCCAATAGCAGGAATGCATTCGACTGACTAGAGTAGCCTTGCGTACTGGGAGTGGAACCCGAGCGGCTGGCTCTACAACCTCGGCGTCTACGACTTTGCGGGCTCTGGCCCCGTGCACATTGCTAGCGGCTTCGGTGCCCTCGCTTGGTCTCTCATGCTTGGAAAGCGCCTTGATCCCAAGGGCGAGTCGCTGCACAGCAAAATCCCGCATTTCCGTGGTCACAACCCATTCCTAGTCGGCCTCGGAACTATTCTTATCTGGCTTGGCTGGTTCGCTTTCAACGGCGCGAGTACGGCCAATCTTACCATCCGCAGCGTCTACGTCGTCGTCAACACCAATCTTGCTGCTTGCGGTGGTGGTATCGCGTGGGTTCTGGCGGAATACATCTTCACGAAGAAGTTCAGCATCATTGGCTTCTGCTCGGGCATTATCTCGGGATTGGTTGGCATCACGCCTGCAGCCGGTTATGTGCCCGTCGAAACGTCCGCTCTCGTCGGATTCCTTACCTCATGCTGCTGCTTCTTCGCTATGAGTAAGTGACTGCTGGACGATGCCAAGATCCCTTCGACCGACTCAACTAACGCACATTCTAGAGTACAAGTACTTGATCAACATTGATGAGGGGCTCGACATCTTCGCCATCCATGGCGTTGGCGGTGTTGTCGGCGACATCATGACGGGCTTCTTCGCCGCGTCGACCATCCCGGCGCTGGACGGCGTCTCGGGCGACTCCTACGACGGCGGCTGGTGGGACCACAACTGGAAGCAGATGGGCTACCAGCTCGCGGCAGCCGTGACGTGCGCGGCGTGGTCCTTCTTCATCTCGTGCCTGCTGCTTTTCGTCATCGGCAAGATCCCCGGCATGCACCTCCGCGCGAGCGAGGAGGACGAGCTTAACGGCCTCGACTTCAAGTACCTCAACGACGTCGAGGAGCAGATCCTCAGCCTCGACCTGTCCAGCTACGGCGTCATGACGCCCGCCTCGCGCATGCAGCACCCGCAGGCGCAGTCGGAGAGCTCCAAAGAGCAAGTTCAGCCCGATGCCGCGCAGAAGGTGGATTGATTTCAAAAGCATGGATATATACCTTTTCTTTTCTTTTTTTTTTTTTTGGGAAGCCTCCCTCGTACCGAGCCATTTCTCTTACCTGTACCGTATAATAATCATAGAACTAGACGGGCGGATCCTCGTCGTGAGCGACAACTGTCTTTACAACAGCAGGGATCACCTTTGTTCCAATAGCGATTTTGCGCGTCTCTCGATGGATACGTGGGGGGAGTGTTTCGACGGGTCGGTGGCCGGAAGCGGCAGGAGCGAAACAAACAACAAGGCCCCGACCCAACCCGGAAGCCGCACCTCGACGAGCGGGACGACAAGTGGTGCGGTTCGAGTGCTTTGGGATGGGATTGGAGCAGACTTCGCGTTCGTCGAGCGGAAGCGTTCGGTTCAGGAGACGGTCTCTTGAGTTTCCGCAGTATACATTCACATACCCCCAAGCGCTGTTGTCCGTTCTATCATGCTGTGTACAGGCTTAGCAATGGTCAAGTGATGCAGGGCGCCGCCGGAGAACACAGCTAGACCGCCAGCGCGCGGCCCGTTGGCACTCTCGGAGAGCTCGTGCCCGTGCCGCTTTCTGGCGCCTTCAATCCCATCCAACCGCCCGCCTGCAAGTAATTCCGCTTCCTCCCGCGCGCGTGGCTTGCCCGGATCCGCATCCCGCGAGGGAACCGCCGGTTGCCCCACGCGGCCCGCGCTCGGTGTCTCGGCCGCTGCCCCCGTCCGGGTAGGCGGGGTGGCCCGGGCGGAAAATCGCAGCTGTGATCCCTGGCCCACGACCCCGCCAAGACCGCGACGTCGACTTGACGACCCCCAGCCTGCGATCCCGCAACTGGCACCGCCCACACTCCGCATCGGAAAAATCTTGGGCGGCTCGCTGCGGAAAGCGGCAAGGCCGCAAACGCTCTCGCAGGCGCCTTTATACTAACACGAGCGTCGCGCGCCAGAACTGGGCGAATCGTCCCGCGCGTCCGCTTCCGAAATGATTAAAGACATATTGCCGTGCGCCGTGCTTGGCCGCCTTGGGCCAGCGTCGTCGGAGTTTTTTACCCGCTTCAATAATCTTCCGCTAGGCTTTTCCTAAGCGGCTGTCATATGGCCCAGATGTGCCTGCAGCTCTTCCATATCCGGAGTGGTCACCGGACGAGTTTTTGGGCTGTCTGTCTCTCGACGGTAGAGTATACATTTGTCCATGGCTTTCCCATCTGTGCCTTCCAACTTCCTTTATGTGGACCGTCTGCTAGTGCAATAGCACTAGAACTCTTCATTCTTTCAATTTACTCGGTGGTGATAGGCAATGGGCCGCTCTATATTAGACTGGGCATTTCACTTTTGTCCCTGCCAGTCACCATGGTAGCGTTGCTTGGTACTTGCCTTGCCCGGTGGTGCCAACTGACCATCACCACTGAACGTCTGCCCGGAACAAATGACGCCTGTTTTCTTGTGGTATAACTGGCAAGTCTTCTTAGCTGGTGAAATTCACATGTGCGCTAGCATTCACTGTAGATCGGCGGTCGTCTCCCATTTCAGTACTTACGCTCGCCCTAGTTCTTTATTTATGCGTTTCTTCTAGAGTTCTCCATATAAAGATCCTTTCTCATTTTCTTTACCTTAAATATCTACACTCCGGCAGCATGGCAGTCATGGTGCGACTTCAACTTTTCGTTGTGTGGCTCCTTGCCCTCACCCCCTTCTCTGTCAGCGGCTACCCGGCACCCGAAACCGACCCCACGATGCTGCCAATTGTCGACCTCTTCTACAGCATCCATCAGGCCACATACTTCAATGTAAGCGACGTAGATCAGTATCCCCATCTTAGTGCCACGTGCAGGTGTTGACCGCTATCGCAGGCAACTGGCAACTTCTTCTTCTTCCAGGACATCCCTTACGCTGCGCCGCCAACCGGCAACCTTCGTTTCACTGCTCCCATGCTGCCAATGGCTGATCGATTCAACGTCCACACTGGATTTGGCGGAAGGAAGTGTCCGCAGGCTCCGGTGCCGGCGTGGTCTGTTGCATCCTCATTCGCATCTCAGTATCTGTCCGGAGTTCCACTGGGACAAATTGCGATCCCGGAGCTTGACACCACACCTGTCACGCCAGGCCCGCAAGAAACAGAAGACTGTCTCTACCTAGATGTGATGGCGCCAAAGGACGCCCTACAATCCGCGGTGGGTCAACCAACTGCGGTATTCTCACCACCCAAGCCGGGCGCGCCGGTGCTAGTCTGGATTCACGGCGGGTCGTACACGACGGGGTCAAAGGACTTCTACGGCGATCTTTCCGGTCTGTATCCGCGTCTCGACGTTGCTGGAATCGAGAAGATGGTATTCGTGTCTATCAATTACCGGCTTGGCGCGTTTGGCTTTCTCGCAGGTTCCACAGTCCAGATGGGTGGCGTGGCAAACGCAGGTCTCCTAGACCAGCGGATGGCGCTGGAGTGGGTCCGGCAAAATATATTCCGCTTCGGGGGTGACCCTAACAGAATCACGGTGATGGGAGAGAGCGCTGGTGCCGGTTCCGTGATGTTCCAGCTCGCGGTTAGTATCCTTTCTCTAAAGTTTCGTTCGCTGTCCGTAGAGGCGTTGACGATCGCTGCAGGCATATGGAGGCCATTTCGGGACTCCCTTTCAGCAGGCCATTATCCAAAGTCCCGGATACATCGATATCAGCACCCGCGAAGCCCAAGACGAGACTTTCAACACCTTCCTCGAGCTCGCAGGCGCCGATTCGTTACAGTCTCTTCGTGCACTACCGAGCGAAGACCTGATGCGCGCCAACTCTCTCCAAGTCAACACGAAGTCCATCTTCGCATTCCCGCCCTTCGGCCCCGCCGTCGACGGCATCTTCGCGCCCACCATGCCCGACCACGGCCTCCTCAACTCGCCGCCCACTTTCGACACCGGCATCCCCGTGATGGCGTCACGCGTCTCGTTCGAAGGGCTTCTCTTCACGCAGCCCGACGCCGCGCGCTACGACGACTCTCTGCATGACTTCATGCGGCAGCTACTGCCGGGGATCACGGAGTCGGCGATCCGCTACGTGACGAGCACGCTGTACCCGGCCGACTACGGGCGGGCGGGCGAGCTGCGCTACGCGGACCCGGTGCAGCGCGCGGCGCGCATCCTGTCCGAGGCGGGCTTCGACTGCGCGGCGCGCGACCTTGGCATCGCGCTCCAGGGGGGCGCCGGGTTGCACGCGTACGAGTTCGCGGTGCCGCCGGCGCTGCACGCCTACGACGTGCCGTACACGTTCTGGGGCGGGAGCGAGGTCGACGTGCCGGGGCCGGCCGGGGTGAACGGCACGGTCGCCAATGCGATCCAGATGGCGCTGGCGAGCTTTGTGGCGGAGGGGAGGCCGCGCGATATGCCGGCGTATGGGCCGGAGAGGAAGTGCACGAGGTTTAGCGATGAGGGGATCACGGTGGGGACGGATGGAGCGGTGGATAGGAGGTGTGGGTTTTGGCAGAGCAGGGCGTATCGGGAGGAGTGGGGGTGAGGTGAAGTGAGCAAGGTGGGAAGCTTTGGGATGGAAGAGGGACGGCCCGTGGGATCGGAAAGTGAGGAAGTGGTGATGCAATGGGTTCCGTTGAATGAATGCCCAAAGTGACTTGATTGGGTAGAACGGTGTTGGGTGGCTAGCCGGATCGGGGATGGCTTCCAGTAGCGACAAGTTGACGGACGGGTGCGGTTCGTTATTGACGACTTCACGAATTACCTAGATGGAAAGATACATACATTCGTACATAGAGCCACGGCGGCATTGGTGCCAGGCAGCCAGACCCGAAGTGTTAGAGTTTATGCAAGCAATCTTTTCGCGACCCGGAGCATTAAACGCGCAGCCAAAAGTGTCCAAACGACGAAACGGCGTTGAAACCGCAATGATCAATGCAAACAGCTTGCGTCGTGGTGCCGCTCTAGTCCGCCTTGGGCCTAGGGGATGGAACGCGTTTATGTAGCAGCGGCTCGCTAATCGCGCCTGCCCCAGGACCCGTCTGGGACCGTTGGTTCCGCCGGGCTCGGCGCTTGGCCGCAAGCGGAAAGGAGCTTGGACCAAGCGACCGCACGGCGATCCGTGGTAGGCGGCGGGTCCCGAGGCCCGCCTCCTCCGCAACGACGACGTCATGCGCAGGTGACGGAACTGCACCATCATGTAATGGGGGGCGCTTCCCTCTTAAATGCCCGTCCGCGGCCTCCTCCACGCGCTCTCTCTCCGCTCCGCACCGCAGCCAGCCGACGCGCAGATCCGAGCCCCTGCAATTGGCCACCGACCTCAGCGTCTCTCCGTCTCGATTCCGTCTCCGCCCGCGAGCCCACCAGAGTCGAAACGAACAAGCACAATGCTCCGCGCAGCCGCCGTGCGCAGCGTCCGCGCCTTCTCGACCGCGCGGCCGCTGCAGAAGTCGGCCGCGGACAGCGTCAAGGACACGGCCAAGAAGGTCGACCGGACCATCTCCGACGCGGCCGTCAAGGGCATTGAGAAAGGCGGTACGTACACGCGGGCTCCCCGACCAGCTCCCGGCAACGCCTCGTCGCCACCCCCGTGTTCTTTCCCCTCCTCCCCAGAAATGGTGCCTTCTCGCCCGCTTGCAAGCTTCGCTTTTCCGCCCTGCCCATCTGCGGGACACCGGATCGTCTAACATTCCCCTCCCCCCTTGCTCCCGTTCCAGAGCAAGCTTCGCAGTCCGTCAAGTCGACCGTCGGATTGGGCGCCAAGGAGGCCAAGGGCGAGGCCAAAGAAGCCGCCGGCGAGGCCAAGGGCAAGACGCACGAGATGGCCGGCAAGGCCAAGGGCGCCGCCGAGGAGATGAAGAGCAAGGTGTAAGAGTAAAGGGGAAAAAAAATCGGAAGCGGAGAGAAGGGGTGGAAATCGGAGGTGGTCTTCCCAATTGTATGTATAGATGAAATTATGGGAGCAAAACGGTCAAACACGGGTTGCTAGCGAACCGATTGAGCGCCCGGGGTGAATAAATAATTCATGGATTATGTGTGTTTTTTCTTGGTGCTTCTTCTCGTCAAACTCTCACGTGCTGCCTCTGAGCTCGCCTGATTCGAACAAGTATAGCCGATATTAGGTTCGACTTGAGGTGTTGAACTTGCACTCAGGAGCTGGTGCCACCCTGCAGGTCATCATTCCCCACCATGCAGGCAAACGCACAGCTTTCTTTTCTTCTGCCTTTTGAACCCTCATTTCTCCACAATATTTCCCCCCCACCTCAATCCTTCCTCCCCACTTCCCTCGGCGCCAGCATCACAACGTACTCCCTCCGACTCAGCCCAAACCTCACCACATCCCCATTCATCAACTCGACGTACCTCCCCGCCTCCACCCTCTCCCCATTCAACCAGGTCCCGTTGGCGCTCTCCAAGTCTATCAGATACGGCCTGACGACTCCGGACCCCCTTGCCCCCGCCCCCGCCGGCCTGTGCCGAAACTGCACCACCGCATGCTGCTTGCTGCAGCTCGGATGCGCGACCTTGAGGTCGGCCACGGCGGCCTCGCGCCCGACGAGCCAGCAGCTGCGCGCCCCGAGCGCCACCACGTCCCGCGGGTCCGCCGCGTCCTCGTCCGCGTCGTCCCCGCCCCCGCCCCCGCCCCCGCCCCCGTCCTTGAAGGCGAAGAGCCGCCAGTCGGCCGAGGCGGGCGGCCGGCGCGCGTCGGGCGGCTCGTGGTACCGGAGGACGACGGGGGCGGCGCCGGGGCCGGGCACGGCGACGGTGTTGGCCTCGCGCGCGAGCAGGCCCGTGGGGGCGAAGTTGGGCTGCTGCTTGGGCTGCGCGGGCGCGGCGGCCGGCGTGGCGCCCTGGCCGAACGAGGCCTCTTGCGAGGGCAGCGGGGCGCGCGAGCGGGTCCAGGGAGGGCGTTGGGCCGAGGAGGGGAGGGGGGAGGGCGAGGAGGAGGAGGCGGTGGAGGGGCTGCGCGTGCGGCGGTCGTGGCGGCGGTGGTGATGGCGGCGGTCCCGGTCGCGGTCGCGGTCGTGGCGGTGGTCTCGCCGGTGGCGGTGGCGGCTGCGGCTACGGCTACGGCTGCGGCTGCGTTCCGGGGAGCGCGAGCGCTTCCTCCTTCGGTGGTGGTGGTGGTGACGATGGGAGCGTTGCCGGGGCGAGCGGTCCCGACGGCGCCGGCCGTCCTCGTCGTCCTCGTCCTCGTCGTCGCGGCGCTTCCGCTTCGGGCGCTCCCCGCCGCGGCTCCTGCTCCTCCCGCCGCTTGTGCGCCCGGCAGCCGCGTCCCGCGTCCTCCTCGTCCCTTCCCCGGCGCCGCCAATACCGCCATCGCCATCGTCGCCGTATCCACCGTCCGCTTCGTCTCTGCTCCTCGGCCGCCGCCGCCGCCGCCCCCACCGCTTCTTCGCGTCGTCGTCGGACCCGCTCCGCTCCCTGGGCGCGCGGCGATCCGCCGACCGCTCGGCGGGGCGCTCGGCGTCGCGGCGACGGACGCGCGGCGGCGCTGCGGTGGAGCTCATGGTTCCCGTCCGCGAGGCGTGCGGGGCGATGGGGCGGAAATGCTGCTGACCGGGGCCGGGAGGGGGGGCTTTCTTTTGGGGCGAGGCCAGAATAATGGGAGGGTTTTTCTCTTCGAAGAGAGAGAGTGTGTGTGAGAGGGAGGGAGAGAGGCTGTGCCCAGGAGAGCCCGGTGGCACGAGGGGACGCGGGTTCGCGGGCGGGTGCTGCGGGTGCTGCGGGTTCTTTTTTATTCAAA
This sequence comes from Lineolata rhizophorae, assembly GCA_010093515.1. Lineage (NCBI taxonomy): Eukaryota > Fungi > Ascomycota > Dothideomycetes > Lineolatales > Lineolataceae > Lineolata > Lineolata rhizophorae. The sequence goes on along the minus strand of MU001675.1, from coordinate 784,135 downwards.
ATGAGCGCCTACTACGTGTGTAAGACGACGTGTGGTAGGGCTGAAGGATCTTTGGGGGCCAGGGGGGTAGAGACAGCTTTTTTTTGTATAATTTTGAAGTCGTTCAGCTGGAGGAGGCTGGGGAGGGCTGTGCGAATCCTCTTGGAGCCGGCGGCCGGGTTGGCCGGGGGAAATTGAACGGAACCAAGATCCGGTCGAGCGTGGCCCGGACTCGAGCTGCGCGACCGCTCTCGCGGGCCTCGAGGGAGAAGGGAAAGAAAAAAAAGACGTCGAATGCCGGTTGTTCGAGAGCTGCAGGTCGGGGCCGGACGGCACGCGCAGCGCCAGCGGCAAAAGTTTCGAACTCGGGCGCTGTTGGCCGGGCGCACTGGCGGGCGCAGGGATCGCGCCGGGCGCGCAGCCGCCGTGGCAGCGCACCAGCCACGGGCACACGGCCTTGTTCCCCCGCCGCCGCTGCGTCTTTTTCTTCTCGCCTCTGTGCGGAGCATGTCGCATCGCGCCCGTCGTTCTCCGTCCCTGCTGCCGGAGCAGCGAGCGGCGCAGTCGGCACATGCACGCTGCCCGCGAGCGGCACACCTCCCCGGCGGCAACGACGACGCCTCGATTGGCTCGCGCCGCCAGCCAAGCACCCAACGCGAGCAGCTTCGACAATGGCCGGGCCCCGAGCAGCAGCTTCTCGCGCGTGCGTGCGCGCCGGAATGCTTCAGCCCCGCGGGCAGGGGGAGGAGGAGGAGGCGGCGGCGGCGGCGGCGGGCCTGCGTCCGCCTGGCCAACACCAGCTCCCCCGTCCGGCCCTGCGCCGCGCGACGCTCGACAAAGCCCTTCGCGTCCATGCCATGGCCGCAGGCATTGCGGACCCCCCGGTCCGTTATTGCAGGAAAGCCCTGACAGTAGCTTCGAAGCCGTCGCTCGCCGGCGACTTTGACTGGGCCCCGTCGTAACCCGTCCGTCTCCGTTCATGCGCGCTCGCGTGCCCGCGGCCGACGGGAGACGCACCCCGTTCTCCTCCCCCAGGCACCCGCGCCCTGCTGCGTGCGGGTGTACGTACCGTCGCCGCTCCTCCGCCCCCCTCTCTTCCCTTTCCGTGTGGACGACTCCCTCTCTTTTCGTTGACGGTTTGTGCCGCCGTGCGTGCCCCCGCTACGTCGAACCTGTCTCGAGTGTGCCCGGCATTCCAGTCCCAGAAGCTCAATCGCTCCTCGCTGTGCCGTTCCCGCGCCCATCGATCAGGCCTAGTCCCTTTCTCTCCCTCCCTCGTGCCCGCCGTCGTCGCTCTTTTAAACTTGTAAAGAAGCCCACCCACATGCTCCCTTCCGGTCCCGCCGCAGCCGTCGTTCTCTGCGTCCTTGGCGCGCGCACCGTTGCTGTTGGCCGTGCCACTGCTGAGTGAAGAGCGAGCGAGAGAGCAAAGCAGCGAGCGAGAGAGCAAAGCGGCGCGCGCGCCCACCGTCCAACTCTCGTTCACAGTCCCGGCCGGGTCACCCGATGCCTCCTCGCCCGCAATGGCGTCCAAGCTGTGGAAAACGTGGACCCAGGGCGACAAGCGCAATGCTGAGCCCGCCTACCGCACCGGCGGCTTGACGCCCATCGAGTCCGGAGGCCATTCACTGCCCGAATCCCGCAAGCCCGACAAGGTGAGCATTCCGTCGACCTTTCCCATACCAGGCGACGCGCCGCGCTGTGCCGCACGCTCGCCCCGTTGCGCGCCTGCGTGGTATTTTCGTATGCCGGCCAGATGCAGGGCCCGGAAGCCGCCGGGACGCGCCAGACGCTCAAAAAGTGTACAGCCTCACTGACAATATCCCTTAATTGCTCGATTGCTTAGTCCTCCAACCCGGCCGGGATCGTTCGTAGGCAAAAGCCGCCGAATCTCGAGGTGCCCAACAGTCGCCGTGACCCGTTTGGGAACGTCGTCACTCCGGCCTCCATTGTCCTCCACGATGCCGTCCTGAGCATCTGCGCTGTCGTTAACGACCAATTGCGTTCGCCCAGTCGGACAAACTTATCTCGCCCTTCGGTGGACAAGCCGCTGCCGGGACGACCGCGTTCTCTCACCGCGCCGTCGTCACCGGCTCAGGGTCAGCCGGCCATAGCCGAGCTGCCCGGCTCGCTCCTCCTCGAAAACCAAGGATTCCCCAAGGGCGTGGTGGTGGTCGAGGATGTAGATGCCGACTCCGGCGTGGGGTCGTCCGGACCATTCCCTAGTATCACGGTCGAGCGGCCTCGCACGGCCCATCTAGCGGACCGAAAACAAACCTTCATTCAACACCGCAAGAGCATGAGCGTGAACGATCTTTCCTGCAAAAGCAAGCCAGCGCGATCTTCAACACCCTCGGCAGAGCCGTGGCACCCTGAGGCGCTCGAAAGTCCGTCTTCAAACCAGATGGTGGGCCGTAAGACTAGCCTAAAGGGAATTGCACCGGACATGGAACAGTTAGAAAGGCCATTGGAAGATTCGCCCACGATTGGATCCAGTAAATCTCCACGATCAGACCGCAAAGGAAAGACGCCAGCACTCGTTACCCTTGATGTAAGTCGAATTTTATGGGGAAAACAACTGCTCTTCGGGGCTATAGATGGCCCCAAACTCACTCGTGTTCAGGTTAATAACTCAAAATCTCCGTCTCAACCCACGGAGGCGGACGAACTGCGAGCGCGCATTGCCGCTCAGCAACAGTCAATTGCGGCGCTCACGACCCAGTGCAACGTCCTCCGCGAGCAACGGGACTCCCACGACTCCCACATTTCCGCCCTGAAGGATTTGCACGGAAAGGAGGTTGCGTCTCTCAAGACGTACATCACAGTCATCGAGCAACAGAATCGATCGCTGAATGAAAATCTTCAGGGTAAGTCAACCTCGGCAGTGAAGGGTGTGCACAGAGACTGTACAGACGGCTTACCGAGGAGTTAGCGATGCAAGAGAAAAGCAGCTTCGAGCGTGAACAGACCCCGCAGTCTAGAACAGCTGGCAATTCTGCGGGCAGTTCTGCGAAGTCTTATCAGGGTTTCTTTGACAAGCAGGCCGCCAAGGCTTCTAACAACGACGTGGCCGCGTCCCAAGCCCAGCCGAACAATGACGATGTCCAGAAACTTCATCGGCAGCTTGAGGAAACGGAGACTGCAATCAGAACTCAACAACGGCACGACGTAGTCCTAGACGAAAAGATCCAGAAGCTTCTCGCGGATAAGCAGACAATGGAACTCCAAGAAGACGAGTTGAAAAAGGAGAACCAGGGGCTTCAGAAGATAATCTGGACTCTGCAGTCGTACCTTACGAACGTCTCCGCTTCTAGGCTGGAGTCTATGGAACGAACCCGTGACCTGGAAGTGAAGTTGAAGCAATCGCGCGAGTCCAACGAAGCCGCAACGGCGGCGGATACGACGGCCATGCGCAAAGCCTACGACGAGCTTTCACGCAAGTACGAGAAATTGGAGGGCCAATCCAACAAGGCGCAGCAAAAGCTTCGCGAAGGACGCTGCCGGATCGAACACCTCGAAACGCAAGTGACGCAGGCCGAAGCCACGCAGAAGAAGGACAGCAATTTGCAGATCATATTCTCGTTGAACCAGCAACTCAAGGCGGTTCAGCGGACAGCCAGGGAGCGAGAGCAGCAAGCGCAGGACATGCAACAGCAGAACGAAGGGTTGCGAGCCGACATGGAACAGGTCCGCTCTCGCTCCGAAGAACTGCGCCGCCAAAACGAGAAACTGGAGCATACAAGGGAAACCCAGGCCAGAGCGCTGACGGCGCAGAAGGTCAACTCGGCGCAAATCCAGGTCTACCAGGCCCAGATAGCGACGCTCGAGGCGCGCTTGAACGAGGCACAGGTGCGCGCCGAACACGCCTTCCGTACTCTAGCCGCCGAAAGGGAGCAGATTGCCTCCCTCCTCCCGGGCTCGAGCGGCGATCAGCTCAGGGGCTCCATCCTGGCGTCGTCGTCGCTTTCGGACATGCTCAAGTCGTGCCCCGCTCTCTCGAGACTGTCCGTCGCGACGTCCCACTCGGCTCCGAGCAGCAGTCGCACGTCAGCTTTCGGTTCGGACAGCCAGCCGGAGGCCAAGAGCAGGAAGATTGCCCGGATCCGTGCCAAGGCGCATCAAGCGCTCGCTGGCGAGGGCGTTTATCAGGCCGAGATGGACCCGCTGCGGCGCATTGAGCAGTTGGAGCTGGAAATCGCCTACCACCTCGAGGACATTCTTCTTTACCGTGTCGATGTCGCAGGCTATCGGAAAGACCTCAAGCAACTGCGGAAAGAGTACGAGGAGCTCCAGGAGCGAACGAAACGTATGGATCGCGAGAACAGTGTGGACAGCGCTCAACAGAGTGAGTCGCCGATGCCGATTGACAATTCTTCTTCAAGCAAGAGTGAGAGCCGCCGCCCCCGGAAGCTCAGTGGCTTAGGCATCATTACTGCCGCCGTTGGGGATCTTCCCCTGGACTCTCCCACCCTCGCGGTATCTCCTCTAAGGACAGCTGGGCCAAAATCGGCTGGGAATCAAACATCATCACCTCAAGAAGAACTCAAGACGCCGTCGACTCCGCAAAAAAAGCTACCCGGCCTTCCAGAAAGGCCTCACCCTAAGAGGAAAGACAGCGCGCCTTCCCTTCGGCAGGGCGCGGCCTCGTCGCCAGTAAGCCTTGACGGAGAGAGCTTTCCAGCACCGAAAACCCCGTCGAGAGGGATTGCACGCTCGAATCGACCGACATACCCCAGGAAGCTATCGTCTCCCATCATATCCAGCATCATGGACGAGATCAGTACCGGCTCGCCTCGCCCAAAGGGTGCAGATCCTGCGGACGGTATCGAGACATCGGGTCTAGGTCTATGGCAACCGCCAAATGCGACGTCAAAGTCGCCAGAGTCGTCTCACTCGTCGTGGCCGGTGACGCCAGCACGGCCAAACGCATCGCCATACGAGTCACCAGTGGCCACGCCATCACCCAGAACTCAGCATCCGGGTTTCTTCGACGCTACAGCGGGGCGCACCCTCGCTCCGAACGGATCCAGCAAGGCGAACACGCTGAACGCCAAGTCTCCCCAACTTTCGCCTCCCGCCTCAGCCACGACGGTCCTGCCTCTGCGCTCCAGGTGCGAGTCCCCTCGCAGCCCGTACATGAGCCCGCCGGGCGGATCGAGCACGACCGTCGCCTCGACCGCCACCACCGAACCGAGCTCCTTCGAAAGCGTCACGAGCGCGAGCAGCTCGCCCACCTCGGCCGCCGGCGCCGGCGCGAAGGCCAGCACGGCAACCGCCGCAGACAAGAGGACGCCGAACTTGCGGCCCGCGACGCCGGACTGCGCCGAGTCGCCCGAGCCGCGGCCGTCGCCCCGCCCATCGGCCGAGCGCCGCTCCCTCTCCGAGAGCATCATCTCCGCCTACGGCGCCGGCGCCGGCGCCAGCACGCCTTCGCCGCGACACTCCGGCTCAAGCGCCGGCTCGCCCGCCGCCGAGGGCCGAGGGCCGGGTCTCGCGGCCGCTCGGGGCAGCGAGGCGGAGGCGGAGGCGGGGGCGGAGGCGGAAGCGGCGCGTGACGCCGCGGGCAGAGATGGCGGGCCTGGCCCTGCGGGCGCGGCGGGCCAGGCGACCGGTCCGCCAGCGGCCGGCCGGCTTCGCAGCGAGAGCTCGCCCGCGCCGCTGGCGCCCCGGCAGCGCCATCTGGCCCCGCCCGGCCCCGCGGGCCCCGCGGCCCCCGCGCCCCAGCAGCGCGCGAGGCAGTCGCCTTTCCCGCTCCACGCGGTCCAGGCGCAGGCGCAGGCGCCGCCCCAGCAGCAGCCGCAGGTGCTCCTGCTGGGCGAAGGCACCAGCAGGCAACTGCTGAGCCCCCCGCAGCAGCCGCCATCGGCCCACCAGCAGTCGCAGTCGCAGCCGCAGTTGCAGTCACAGTCGCAGCAACAGCAGCAGCAACCGGCCGCGCAACAATCGCCACGCCGCCCCCTCCACCTGAGCCCCCGCCCGCAAACGCCCACGACGGCCCTCCAGCTGCCGCGCAGCCCGCACACGCTGTGTCCGGAGCAGGCCCAGGCCCAGTCGCCGGCCCAGCCGCGGTCGCCGGTACCGCTTCCGGCGGCGACGCTGGCGCGCGCTAGGCTCGTGCACAACCGGTCGCCGAGCGCCGGCGGCGGCGGTGCGGGCGGAGGGGGGAGGCGGGAGGAGGAGGCGGCGCCGCTGCAGGCGCGAGCGCACGCGGGGGCGGAGCGCGGGGGCGAGGCTTCCGGCGGCGTCGCTGACGCTGGCGCCGGCGCCGGCGCCGCCGACGGGGCTGGGGCCGACAGGGAAGGCGCTGCTGGCGGCGGGGGGCGCGGCCGGGCGTGGGAGGCGCAGCGCAAGCGCGAGAGGAGGGGCGAGGAGATGCCGAGGTGGGATCCGTTCGCGGGGCCGGCGCCGTGCAAGGAGAGCGAGGCGTGGGCGCAGAGGCTCAGGGCGGGCGAGGCGAGCGAGTGACGATGGCCGAAGCTCCGTCGGCCGACCGTTTTCGCATTTGTCTATATATACGTGGACATGTAGCTAGCGATGGGGAACCAGCTCCTAGGCGCAGGAGGGAGGGTTGGACACTGTCCTTTTCGCGCATGATACCATATAACGTTCGCGGGGAATGAACAATCTCTACAATAGAGTCGAATACACGACGTTTCTCCTTTGAAAAACTCTCGCATGACGCCCAATCGACTGACTACACAACCGCCTCCATCGTGACGACGCTCCGAAACCCCCCCTCCCTCCCCTCCCCCTCAACCTCCCAAAACCTTATCCCTCACCTTCCCAACCACCTCATCCAACCCCCTCACCACCACCTCGGGCCCCATCCCCTCCTCCGCCAACCCATCCACCCACCCCGTCCCCGCCCTATCCACCCAACACGCGTTCATCCCCGCCGCCCGCGCCCCCACCACATCGAACGGGTTCCCGCTCACCAACCACACGTCCGCCCTACTCCTCGGCCGCCCTTCCACCTCCTTCTCCTCCTCCCCCTCCTCCCCACCCCCCACCCCCACAGCCCGCAGACACGCCTCGTACGCCTCCGGCGCCGGCTTGTACCGCGGGCCCGCCCCCCCCCCGTCGTCGACGACGACGACGCGCCGCAGCAGCCCGGCCGCGCGCGGCGCCAGGCCCGGCGCCGCGGCCAGCGAGCTCTCGACCATGGCGCGGGTGCCGTTGGAGAAGGCGAGGGCGGCGAAGCGGAGGGTGGGGGCGCCGCCGTCATCGTCGTCGTCGTCGTTGCCGTTGCCGTTGGCCGCGCGCAGGGCGTCGAGGCCGGCCAGCGCGTCCGGGAACGGGGCCAGGGCGTCGTAGGCGGTCAGGAGGGACGCGGTGGCGGACGGGGGCAGGGGCGCGCCCGCCTCGGCGAGCGCGTGCCGCAGCGCCCGGGCCGTCACCGTCGAGAAGGGGAGGTACTGGTCTGGGAAAAAAAAAATAATAATAATAATTAAAATTAAAATTATTTTTGCTTTCAAAAAAAAAAAAAAAAAAAAAACCCTCGAGGGAGATTGGAAAAAAAAAAAGTAGAAGAGGCCGAGGGGAGCTCACTCATGCTGTTCAGCCGCCATGTGTACTCCAGTTGGTACTTGCGCCATTCGGCCGCGATGTGCTTTGCTTTGGCATCGTCACCCAGGAACTCGCCCAACTTCTGCGCAATCGACGCCGTCGACAGGAGCGTGCCGTAAACGTCAAACGCTAGAACGATGTTGCGTTTGTCGGAAGCCATTCTAAAGTCTCGAAACTAGGTTTTCTGCGCATATCATCACATTATAAGCTACAAAATTTCCGATCAATTAGTCAGTAAGACTGCAGAGCTAGAGGGGGAACAAGCAAAGCTAGAGTGGTAAGGCCATCTCCCACCAACCGCCCCTAATCGTACCGAGGTGCCCAGGTGCGGGGTCTCGATCTAATGTCTGATCCCTGTTCTTGTAAACATCACCAACGTCACTGGCAATCAAAGCACCTTTTAAAGGACAGTGAATTTTTTTTTTTTTTGTGATATGGGACTGGCTGCATCATAATGTGGAAGGGTCCAGGTTCGGATGCATAACGCAGGCACCTACGGAGAAGTGCTGTTGTCAAAGGGCCCAACCTGCTGCAGATAACCAGACTCCATCCTCCAGGAAATAATCAACTGCTCCTTCATGGAGACAGTCCTTCTTGGAACAAAAAGCAAGCATTGAAACCGAGAAGTGGCAGAATGGGCCCAAAAAAAGGTGTGTGCTTTGAGACTCAGCGTCAAGTATCATTCACCCTCTGAATGTTCGGGCCCATGCCTAGAAACTTTGTTGCCCGCACCTCCATGAAAACAGGCCAATTTCAAACTCTGAAAAGCACCAGTGGAAAGTGATTCTGAGTCGTAGACAGATTCAGGTCTTGTCGAGGGTCATAAAACAGCCACCTCTCGGAAGTCTTCTACGCGTGAATAGAACTTTGAAAAGGGGGAAGGAAAAGGACAGAGAGAAGGAAGAAAAAGAAAAAAGAAGCCGAACTTTTGATGAGCAGATGGCCTCTCCTGGGTCGGGTCGGTCTTCGATGTAAGGGTTGGAGGACTTTGCTTGTCAGGACCGTGGAGGTGATGCGTAACACCACTGCGGCTTTGTTCGTCGCCGCTTAGACATACCACATAGCCCAGTCAAGCTTGCGATAGCCCTTCTCATGGTACATCTGGAGGAGTGGCGCGGGCATGCCGGACATGCTAGAGGAGTCGTCGACAACCTTCTTGCCATGCTCGTCCATAATGGGTTTGCCGTCGGGTCCAATCTTGGCCGGCTTGTTCTCCTTACCGCTGGAGATCGTCGACTTGTTCTCGTGGGACTTGGCGCGATTCGACGCGAGGTGAGCGTAGTAGATTGCCGGGTGAAGAGAAACTGGGGTGGTGGCGCGGCAATACTGGAACGAATGCTCAAAAACCATCTGTTGGATCTCCTCGGCCGGCATATTGGCCTCATTCAAAAGGCAGTAATAGTGAACCGGCCGAGCTGTTCCCTTGATGGCGGAATGAGCGCACTGATACCAATCGAACTCAAACGGGCTCGTGCACGCAGTTTCGACAAGGGTACCAGGCTTTGGATTGCCGTTGCGGTCGCCAGCGTTGCCTTGAGGAAAGAAACGGATATGATGGCGCTTTGAAGCGATCAAGACGACCAGCTTCACATTCGAGGCGTCGCCAATTCCCCGAAGGACATCCTTCAGGTCTCGAATCTCACTCCCCAGAACGGCGCCATATTGCGACTCTGCAACACCATCGCGGATGTAGATCAAGCGCTCCGGCATGCGGCCCTTGTTGATGTCCGTCATCCACTTGTAAATGTAGTCCCGCGCGAGATACATGTTCTCGGTCGCAATAATTTCCGTACGCACGCCGTTAGTTTGAACGACTGCAGCATACCTCGTAAAGGCGTGGTCGAACGAAAAGGTCAAGGCGGCCATAGAGCCCTGCTCAGAACCCGGAGCGCCATGCGAGACATCCGCACCCATGATCATCACGTCTCCAGGAGTCTTCCTAGTGGTGATCTGCCCATACTTGCCGACCGCCACGCAAGTAGCACCGCCCATCTTCGTGTTGACCTTCAGACAGACGTTAGAAATGTACTGGTCTTGGCAGCGCTGGACATGCGCAGCCTGCAAGCACTGAGACATGATGCCGAAGCGGCACTCGCAAGACTTCTTGATCCGATTATACAGATCAGCATTCTTCCACGGCAAGATGAAGAAGATGATCTGAGGGCGCTTTCCATGGCAGCCCTTTGTGGTCTGCTGCATAGCATCCTTAATCATCTCGCCGCCACGAGTGAGGCTAATTGGGAAGACCGCAGGCCTAGCATTGGTAACGCGGCCGCCATGAGCTCGATAAATGGAGATGAATTTGTTCATGAAAGCTGCAGTTTGATCACTATTCACCGATTGGCGATCTTGGATGACCGCAAAACCCCAGCTATCGAGAGGCTCAGTGTTCGGCTCCAGAAACTTCGTATTCTGGATGGACCAGCGTCCGGACTGAGCCTTGCCGCCCAGAACCTTCTGACTAGTGGAGTGGAATTTGATGTCAGGAGGCGGGAGGAGACGAGCCTTGACAACTGCATTTTGCGGGGAAATTCCCAGGCCGAAATTTTTCAAATGCGCGTCGCCTTGCCAATTCAGCATCTTCACGCCGTTCTGGATCGCTGCCCAGCGCTGCGACGGGGGGGTGACCGCGAACTTGATCATAGCCGACGTCTGAGTCTCGTTGAGCTTGTAAGGGAAACGCTGATTCTTTTGCATATGCAGCATTTCCATGGGCACCATGACACCCTTCTTCGTGACCTCGACTAGCGGAAGGTTGCTCTGTATCCCGATTTGGTAGCGCCAACGGAAGTAGTGCTGGACATTGACCTGCTTCGTTTCGAGAATCTCATTCGTGTCCTCGTGGCGCCTAACATAGGTGAAATCGTGCTGCTCGGGTGTCTTATCGACAATTTCCTTCACCACAAGTGGCTGAGGCCCAGAGATACCGCGATGGTAGTAGTCGACCCTAATCTTGCGAAGCCGCTTACACTCGTGGTACATGCGAGTCTGCCTCCACTTTTTGCCACGCTCAGAAACGAAGAGGGCGCCCAGTTCGTACCGGTCCCGGCACCTCATCTGTGCCGTAACCAAATCCACCAAGGGGCACACGCGCCAAAACGTCCCGTTTGCGACGTCGACGTTGACGGCCAATCTAGCAGGGATCGGGCCACCACCTGAATGGACGATCTTCAAAGAAGAGAAGACACCCTTGGCCGCCTCAACTCCGCAACTAAGATCGGCGCGATGTTCCGGAGTCGGCTCGAAAAAGCTCTTCTTGATTTGGATGAACTTGCGGCTAGGCTCCTCCTGCATCAGATGTTCAAGAAAGTTGACGGCCTCCAGGCATTTGTTGTCGAAGTCCGCCTGCTTTTTGAGATAGCCATTGAGTGCATCAAACTTCACCTCATTGGTGAGGCGGATGAAAGTCTTGAACGTGTTGCGCCCAATGTTCTTCTCCTGCTTGGGCACGAACCCACGCTCTTTGTCTAGGTCGACGGTAACGCGGTATTCGGACTTGTTGTTGTTGAGGGCCCAAGCAATCCGATTTCCGTCGAAGACCCAGCCAGGACCAAGCATGTTCTTGACAGCTTTGGAAGTCCATACCGCACGCACAACCGGGCGCTTTTCCGCGCCACTACCCACTTGAACCTGATAAGCGGTCAGTTTACTGCACGACCATGAAGAGGAAGGTGGGACCTTACATCGTATTGGTAGACCTTGCGCGTCGGCATGTTAATGACGGGGAACATATTGAGGCCCACGTTAATCTCTTGTCCCAGGGGGCAAGGCTTAGGCGGGCGACGAGGCAGGTTTTGCGGACGGCCGAACTTTATTGTTTTTGAGTTAGCATCTTTGTCTTCCAATTTCCCAAACCGCGTGGTTTCATGGCGATTGGTCGATGGTTCAGGCTTATAGCCTGGGATATTTTGGCTGGAATCTTCAATCGGTCGATCCGAAATAAGATCAAATTTTTGTTCCATGGCAGGATACAAGTTATGGAGCCAACAGCAGGCTCCGGAAACTCGAATGTAGAAAAGAGAGCAAAGATACAAGGAATTATGGGTTGACTCAAAGAAGTAATGTGGTATGGAAAGTGGGGAGATCGCGCTGAAGCAAAGTAGAACCAGAATGGGGGGTTTGTAGTCCTTTTATGTCTCTTCCGACCACGAAAATGACCCCACGGATTTCCCGATCACGGCCGCACTAACCCAGCGTGTGATAGTATCCGTAAGGCATCGCTGTGCAGCAGGCGTCCTTTAGGAGAGCCGCTGCGGGGGCATGCATGTGTGAGGCAACGACATGGCTAGTGACTGCAAACCGCTGTCTAGTCGCCTTTCGGGCATGTGACAATGGCCAGACCGCATCTCCACCCCCACCCCCACCCCAACAATGCAAGCGAAACAAAACAGTAAGAACAATTACCCGGCAAAAAAGGAACAGAAAAGGATGTGGGTGGTGGGGAAGAATGTGGTGGATCGAAGTCCTCGGAGAGCAACAATAGAAGAGGGAGCCACTTACACCGCGAGCAAGGGACCAACCGTCCATTCCCAAGTCCATAAGGTGGGTCTGTACAATGACGCCACGCGAACCGTCGACGGCATTTGGGTCACGCTGGCCGCAAGGGCCCTGGTAAATGAACTCATATCCTATGGTCTCCATAGGATCGCGATTTCCATCAAAGCCACCAATGGGACCAAGTTCGCGGGCGACATTGGCCTGACGACCCGGGTCACCGTCGCCAGAGCTAGCCGAAGATGAGGCCTTGCTCTCCGGCTTTGCAGCCTTCGCACGCTTTTGGGCAGCGCCAGCCATCTCGTTGCTTGAGCTTGAAGCAGTTAGTTGGAAACTCCCACAAAACGCCCGACCTCGCGCCCACAAGAAGTTGCAAAGTACTATGGTTCGACTCCTGCCTCACCAGCCTTCCTCATGCTTGACACAAGAGTGCAACATGCAAGAAGGGGCGATTTGAAGTGAAGCAGGCAGATGTGTATGAACTTACATCAGGTTCGGCCTTCTTGGCGCAGCAACGCGAAGAGTAGCCGACAAAAGACCAGAAATTAGCTTTTGAAGCGGAGCGAGCTTTCGGTCGATGACTCCGATGTCCGAATTTCGCGACTGGTAGTAACTCAAGCGATTAGTTGCAGGACTAGGCGTAAGGTACGAGCAGCTTGAGCTTAGACGAGAAATCAAATCGTACAGGTCGAAGAAGAGCTTTGCTGAGGGCCAGTGAGAAAGGAAGTGGGCTTAGAATCGACTTCGTCGAGGATCGTGCTAGGGTTACAGACGTTTGGTGGTAGAAGACAGACCGTGGAGAAGCTAAGAATTTGGAGTGGAGGAGGGTTCTAGGTAAGAGCAGAGTTGGAGAGACGTACAAGATATTAAATAGAAGAGGTGTTAACAAGTTGAGATGGATGAGATGGAAGGGTAAGGATTTGCATGAATACGCAAAAAAAAAAAAAAAAAAGGTGAGGAGTGATTCAGAGATCAGTTATGGGCAGGATTTAGGTGAGACGTGCATGTAATCTTGGACGTATTTGAATCTGGTTGGACAGGATGGTTGTGATGAAAGCACAAATGCCAAAAAGAGAAGATGGTTCAATTTCGCTACACTAAAACAAGGGTCTAGATCAAACACACTCGGCCAGAGAGGTACGGTGAAATCTAGAGACGCAGGGAAAGGCAGAACACAACATGCAGTGTCAAGGCTGAACTTGAATAATGGATGGTCGTTATGCTTACCTAGACAGCTATGGAGGTCGGATTGCCGTTGTTTGGGAGATCGGCAGAAACCAGCGGGCCAAGGACGGTGTTGTAGACGCCAAGGCAAAGGAGTCAACAAACACGAGCGCGTTCCCGACCGCAGCCGCAAGACGCCGAAGTGCGCTACACTCCAGGCCAAGAGGCAAGAAGTGCCGTCAAGAAGGCCGACGAGAAGAACGTGGAGAGCTCGAGAAGGGCTTGAAGTGCTGCAAGCTGGCCCTGGAGAAGCTGTGCGGATGTAGGTGTAGGAGAGATGGCGGAGTTGGCGGGGCGAGAAGGCGGACTTTATAGTCGAGGTAGCCGCGTTGCCACGCTGCCACGCCCGGAAAGACCAAGTGAACGGCGTCACCTTAGATCAGCTCCAGAAGCGAGCGTGCACCGGCCTAGCAGGGAGGTGATGGGAACCAGGCTTGCAAGCTGATAGGTGCCCGAAGAGAGGGAGATGACCAGAGTGATGCTAACTTGATCACAACGCACTGGACGGCACCTTCTGCTACCGGATCTATGGCGGGTGGCGTGTTGGGGAGGATCACACTTGCTGCCTGGACCCGACCGGCCGGAAAGTGGCTACGGCGAGCATTCACGCTTTCCAAGTTCGCTACGCAGCGAGCGGAAGGAGCCGGTGCCACTCTTTGGACACGTCACCCGGCCAGTCTGCCTTCCTTAGGTGATCTCGAACTGCAAAGGTTGCCCCGGGCGAGCCTCAACTCGGAAGGCACGAAGGCGGAGACGATCCGCGGTTCCGGAGCCAGCCAAGGGCCAATAGCGCAGATGGCGGGTGCAGCCGAAGGAAGTCGGAAGTGTCAGGCCGGCGCTGCACACTTTGAGCGGCGCTGGGGCAGGGTCTGCCGGTGGCAATATAGTACCGTCCTACCTAAGTACCTAGGTAGCTACTGATGCCAGGGTAACGGCTTGCTCAACACCATTGTACCGAGAGTATCTGAAAGGGGCCAACCACAGAATGATATTCACTGCGTTTGACTATCTGCATGTATTTGTTGGGCCATCAGATTGCCCCAAGCCACATGAGCCTACCCCTGTCACCTTGCACCACAGGACACAGCGTGCTCGTATCGCATCTTTGACGTGCGCCTTGTGTTGGAGCAACACGCACAGGCATAATGGTTAAGGAAGCTAGCAACAACAACAAACTAGAAATTGACTTTGTTCAACAGCTGATTGTAAATGGGATTTGTCATGTAGATGGAACTACTGCGAGTTTGTTGGGAGATAATTGTGGTAGAATAAGCGCCTTGGGTGGGCATCTGTGAGGACTGCAAGCAGAAACGTGATGTTGGATTAAGCACTTGTCCGGGTGTTTTGTTTGGTTGTCGGTATGGTTATTAGCACAATCTAGCGGTCATGGATCCATCAGGTCCCTCGGAAGTTGAGGCTATGCAACAACACCGGCACCTATGTTAATTTGGGTGATAAGTCGATTTCAGACTTTGGACTGGTGCAAACTCAGGGCATATGGTTTAAACCAGTTCTTATGTTTATGCACTTTTGTTTAGATGGACATAGCAAAGCTTTCGCATCGCAGCATCAATCCTGTAGCAGACAGCGGACCTCAGCCTACTTCTGCCCTCGCCCGGCCTATACCGTTTAATTGCAAAAATACAAGATTAACTAGACCTTCGCGGGGTGGTAAACGTTGGCATCACTTCTCGTCGAATGCATGATGGCACATCTGAAAAAAGGGATACTTGCATTTGTCTTCCATGGTAAGGTAGGTTTCTAGTGTACAATGGATTCTCAACGTGATCCTAAAGCAAACCCGGCTGTCATCCAACTAGCTAATCCTATGGGTCTGGCCATGCCTACGCTTAATTGTGGCCTGCAAAGTCCAGTAAAATCAAAACGCCGGCAATGCACGCTTTTAGACCAAATTGCGCATGCAACGCCGAACAAACTGCTTCTCCCGACTGGATCAATCGTAAAATGCCCGCATAATGGCCTGCCTTTGGCATTGTCTGCCTTTGGAATTATGCCGCTTTCTCTGCATGCGCAAATAGCTGGGTAAAGAAAGAATAGCACAAATGAAAAGGGGTGGTTCAAACGTCCAGGCGCTTGAGCTGGCTGGTAGCAAACAAATGACCAAGATCTCAGAGTACCGACCAAATCCGGCATGCTGGATGCTATTATCTCTGGGTAAATCTACCGTCCGTACGAGAATCCGCCTAGTTGAGATTATCAGCATATGAACTATGAAAATTCTTTCTGCATGCTCTTACGAATCGTTCCCAACTTACCGCTCGGCTGTACGGGCGTGCCGCCATATCCCCCATACTGATGCTGCGGGGGCTGCGGGGGCTGTGGGGGTTGCGGCGGCCGCGGCGTAGTCGTTTGGCCAGTCAAATTCGCATTGCTTAGATCTGTCGTCCGGAGGAGGTTGACCATCTTATCCGCGTTGAAAATCGAGGCCTGGTACGTCTCCGCCGGCGGTATGATGCTGAGCAGGAACGTAATATCCCGCGGAAGGGGCAGGGGACTATTACCCATCCCTGCTCCGAAGCCAGCTCCACCACCACCCGCTTCCGCTGCTCGGCGCTTCTGCTGATCGAGGCGCCGGCCGGCCGCCCCCTTAAGCGGCGACTCGCCACGAGCAAGTTTGCGAGGGCCGACAGACTCGGTGTCGGAATCTTCGGGCTGGAAGGGTCGCTTAGGAGACGCCGTGGCTGCAACAGGAGCTAGGCTCTGAGCATATGGTGGGCGAGGCGAATCCCGTATCGATCCGGCAGCTGATGTTGGGCGAGGAGGATTGATTGGTAGTTGCGTCGGGGGGGGCTTTTCGACGGATGGAATAACTGAGCCGATCGGTGGCGGGACGGGAGGTCCTGAGGTAAAATCGCCGGGATGCGCCATGAACATCTTCGGCTTGGCCTGTGAGCCGGGAGAGATTATCGGTCGAATAGCTGTAGGGTCGAAATTGCCGGAGGTGAATCGATGGGCAAACCGAGACAGGGTAGGATCGTCTGGGAAAAGGTCCGCCATCCGCTTTTCTAGCTTGGTGACTTGGGAAAGTTCGCCATAATGCGACTCGTATTCATGAAAGAAAGCATATATTGGCTTCGCCTTGGAGACCGAATCCGGTTTCTGGGTGAGCTTGCTCACCGTAGTCTCAAAAACGGCGCGCGCATTGGTGATGTCGTTGATAGCAATCAAGTGTTTGAGGTACTCCAGGGCGAAAATCTCGTCATCAGGGAAGAGCTTCATGCCACGGTCGAAAATCTTCGTAGCTGCTGGGTCTTTGTAGCAGTGATACTCTAACAATGCGCTGGCAACGTAGACGTCGCTGGTCAAGCGTCCTCGCTTCCTCGCATCAGTAAAGATTTGGCGCGATCCCCCAATAAGATCGCCAACTTTGCCCTTTCCCTGAACGCGGCGCATGGCACGCATTAAAGCAATCCAAGCAAAAGATACGGTCTTTGATAACAGCTTAATCTGAGCCGCAAAACCTTTCTGTACTGCCTCAATCTGGGCCTGCACAGCGGCTTCTTTGGCGGCTGCTTTCGCATTCTCCTCCTCTTCGTCTTCATCGTCGTCCTTCGCGCTTGAAGGAGGCGAACGCTGTTGAGCAAACATGTCCTTTATATTTGCGATGGATTGAGACTCGCGAGCTTGGGTTTTCTTGATCAATTCGTAGAGAGCATCCAAGACCTTGTCATAGGGTTCCCGCACTTGCTCACCGCGGCGCCGAACGCTTTCATCGCCTTCCTCGGCCGTTGTTGTCAACTCGATGCGGTCAGCACGCCTGAAAGCGAGCAGGCAGCTCTCTGGGTTCGCCGTCGTGCCCTGGGCCAGGAACTCGTTGCCATCGGATTCTAGGCCGTTTTGAAAACAGAATTCTGCGGCATCAAACCATATCTCGGGCCAGAACCTTAAGGCCATCGTTGCTTGCTTGTAGACGTATACTACACGACCTGTGAAAGCCGCCTGATCTTCGTCTTTCAGAACGAGAGGATCCTCCTTCTCCCACGTGATCCAACGCTTCCAGATATCAACTTGTTGCATGTACTCCACATCACCCTCAAATCCCAAAGCAGGAGGTAGGCGCGGCAACGTCGTTCGATTTAAGTCTCGAGTGATGTTTTGTAATGCGGTGTAGGAACTGCGCGCTGTGACATAGGCTGGTGATTTGTCTTGAAGGAACTTCCGAGCCTGACAATTGCCATCGTCAGTATGCAAACAGAATGAGTATGCAGGTAGGTACACACCGTTGCCCTGTTGAGCTTCGTCTCAAACTCATCGTAGTCTTTCCAGATAAGATTCACGGCCCTAGTAGGCATGCATATGGCACGTTGGTAGGCCTTCCTGAGCAAATCCATCTTCTGTTGGTCCTGCCATCCAGGCCCTCCGACCGTGCCCGGCCCAGATTGTAAAAACCTGAGATAATCCTGCCAAATCTCACCCGAGTCTTTGTCCATGCCAATATTTTGGAGGACGAAGTCATAGGCTTGGGACACTATCTGACGAGCAGTACCAGTCGGATCAGATGTGAGATTGTTACGGCGGCGGACATAGTTCAGGTAAATCGACCAGAGCTGGACATTTGGTATCGAAAGAAGCGTTCGGCTGAAAATTTGTTCAACACGATAGAAGTCGTTGTTCTCTAGTTCCATGTTTGCGTATGCCGCCCACATCTCAGCCTACAATTGTTAGCATCTTGGACTCAAGTTAGGTGTGTAGGACTTACCGCTGATGGGTAAACTTTGAAGAAACGCTCATAGACTCCGCGTGCTTCATCAAGCCTATTTTTCCGCCGATGTTCACTGAGCAACTCTAGCCATGCATCCATGTCACCACGAGGGTCTTCTGCGATCCTGTCTTCAAGCGCTCCAACTCGGTCATGAGAAAGGCGAGGTTTAGGAAGAACATGTGCTGAGATTGGGAGTGCTTGGGTGTGCTCATTAGAGTCGCTGGCAATATTTGCAGATGCAGAATCAGGAACAGCAATTGTCGGGACAGTGGAGTCAGTAGCAGCGCCAATAGGAGCACCTGAGACACCCTGGTTCTCTGCAGCAGCATTTTGTATTTGTACATCTGATGAAGGAGCTGGTATGCCTGATGTTGGAGTCTGAGAAACAGAACGTTGCGGCGTATGCCTAGAGATCCCTGCTCCCTTCAACACCCCATTCGCCTCAGGCACACCTGAGGGCGCAATAGGAGTATCATCCTCATCGTCATCGTCGTCATCGATGACAAACCCACCCATCGTCCGTGGGGCCTGTTTTGCTGGCGCAGATGAAGGGGCGGGCTCTGGTGGTTGCGCGGCGCGTGAAGGTGCTCTCGATTCAGGCTGTTCCGGAGCGTCGTCCGCATTGTCTGCTTCCGCTTGAGCTCTGTCGGGCAATAGGTTTGACGGGTCGTAGTCATCGTCGTCATCGTCGGCTGGCTGAGAGGGCGCTTGGTATGGGGCGTCTTGAACCACAGGGGTGCTGGCTTGCATCGACTGCAAGAAAGCGAGCTCTGCTTCGTTGTCCGCCATGGTAGTTGCGTCACAGACCGCAAGGTCAGCTCTGCGGGCCGCTAAATGAGCAACAAGATGGGGAGAAGCCGCATGCGACCGCGGTCAAGCGCGACGTAGAGAACGACAGAACGAGCCAGCAGCAGAAAGTTGTGAGGGGACGAATGACAACGTAGTAGGAAGCGACCGGCAATAGAGTGCCAGGTAACTATGGATGTAGGTGAAAGACGGGAGCTGATGTGGCGCCGGTTGCGAACAATAAGAGCACCTCAAAAAGCTAGCGTCGCGAAGACGCGGAGCTTCGGTGACCGCAAAATCTCCGAACGCGGAGGCCGGACCAACATCACGTGACCGAATCTTCTCTTCCGAGTCGGGCCGAAGACAGTTATATAATATGAATTAAGTGAATAAGATTTCCGAACCGGGTAAAGTTCTGCCTTCGCATTCTCAGACCGTTAAGCAGGTAAGGAATACCGTGAAAAGCAACCCAGTCTTTTCAGGTTTGTGCTGACGCAACTGGAAAGCTGACCCGCCGGTCCAATCAAACCAAGCTACGAAATGAATTCTCCAAAAGATGATACTGACGACGCGCCGTACGCCCTCCCATACTCCAGTCTGTTCGGAACAGTCATCCAAAATCTCTTCCTGAGCGTCACTGACTGGCTGACCGATATAGGCAATTGACCTTGCGGGCTTTGGATGCCTTGAAGGAATTCTATAATGAGCGTGACAGCATACAGCGACAATTTGAGGAGCTGAAAAATCAAGCAGACACGGAATTCACTGCATCTAGAACCCTGTCAATGAGCGCCTTCACTGAGAACTGGAACGCGAGTCAGTTCTGGGTTAGGCACATATTATTCACATTTTCCGTTCCTTCCCTAATGCCGCAATAGTACAGTGACCAGACAGCAACTGTGCTTGCTTTAGCGCTACTGGAGGGGACAACGGACGAAAGCCATATAGCCATAGTATCCGCACCCTCCGTCTTCGTCCAGTTGAAGAATCTCCTAGTACGTATCAAGTGTGCCGAGGGCCAAGAACAAAGAGGCTGTAAATCTAACAAATGTGGAAGGCTGCCTCTGTGTCGGCCGTCAATCCTCAGCTGGCTCTCCTCGAATACGACGAACGTTTTTCTATTTTCAAGGAGTTCGTTGCTTACGACTTTGCTAACCCATTGAAGCTTCCAGGTCAGTAAAAATGTCACTTTTGCCCTGCAGGGAACATGAATGTTCCCATTTATGCAATGAATACCGACCAACGTCACAGGCTCTTTGAAAGGGAATTTTGATCGCATAATATGCGATCCTCCATTTCTGAGTGAGGACTGCCAAGCAAAAGGTATATCCAACAATTTCAGATGTGATTTTACATGCTTTATCTGTAATCTTTGGAACTTACCTGAAATTGTAGCTGCACTCACGGTTCGATGGTTGATGAATTCTGAGAAGCAAACGCGCATAATTGTCTGCACAGGAGAGCGGATGGAGTCCCTCATCTTAAAATTGTACTCAAAAACCGGGGTTCGAACTACCACCTTTGAGCCACAGCACACAAAAGGACTGAGCAACGAGTTTCGGTGTTACGCAAACTTCGAGAGCAAAGAATGGACTTGGTGCAAAAGCTAACGATTACCGGGGCAACTCGGGTTCTTCACATTTTGTGTTTCAGCTTGAAAAATGGTGTACATTAAGGCAACGGACAGGCATTCCGCACGGTCGACCATAAGCCTCTTCTTTCTGTCTAGGTGCAGTCGTTCCGACATTCTAGGCGGGTGTGACGTGACTAAGGTGATTCGATGCGAGCATCCCCTGCACTATCTCAGCCGACGGGCTTGGAGGGGCTTTGCGGGCGGAGCTCGAGCTGCGGAGCTCCTTCCTCC
The DNA here is from genome assembly GCA_010093515.1 of Lineolata rhizophorae. NCBI lineage: Eukaryota > Fungi > Ascomycota > Dothideomycetes > Lineolatales > Lineolataceae > Lineolata > Lineolata rhizophorae. The sequence goes on along the minus strand of MU001675.1, from coordinate 763,499 downwards.
GCCTGGCCGCGTACTACCCCGCCACTTCTACGTCTCCATCTTTTGGGCGTCGCTGTCACCTCATCGCCAGAAATCGCAAGACGCTCAGCAATGTCTTCGTGCATCTTCTGCAAAATCATCAAGGGTATGGCCGCTCCTATTCTCTCGGAATGGTCTATTGATGTTTGCTATCAGGAGAGATCCCTTCGATGAAGCTGTTCGAAAGCGAGAAGACCCTCGCATTCCTTGACATAATGCCTCTTTCAAAGGGTCATTCGGTAGGTGCCCCCGCGCCGCTTAAGACAAACGAGGGCACTATATTCGTTGACGCATGTCGATCTTACAGCTCATCATTCCTAAACACCACGGCGGAAGACTGACTGACATCCCGGACGACCAATTGGTCGAGATTTTGGTATGGGATCACTCATCACTCTCTGCTATTTAATTGCCCAAACGGCTTTTTGCCGAGCATACCGCTGACTTCGACCCTACCTGTACACAGTCAGTCGTGAAGCGCATTGCCACCGCATCGGGCGCAGAGAACTACAACATCCTCCAGAATAACGGGCGACTAGCACACCAGGTTGTCGACCATGTACATTTCCACATGATTCCCAAACCGAATGAGACGGAAGGACTCGGCATTGGTTGGCCGACGTCAAATCCGGACAAGGGTGAGCTTCAGACACTTTTAGAGGATATGAAGGCGAAAATGTGACGTATAGAAACGCGGGTTTGTGGTAGCTCAAGAACCCAATATATTGCACTTGGGGTCTATGACAAGCATCACTGCGTTTGAAAGCTGTAGCAAAGTGCCGGAACCGCCGAATCGACCTATTACGCCTCGCTCTGCACGTGATATTTCTACAAGAATAAACAAAATCCAATATTCAACCCGAAAAAGCCCGCTAACCCGTCCTTCATGCACCTTCGCTGCCGAACTCCGCAGTCCATTCGGCATTCTTCGCTAGGTCAGCCGAACTAACCGTTGGTCTCGAGCTCTGGATCGCTTTAACAAAGTCCTTCAGCATCAGAGGGGGTTCGAGGAGCTGCTCTGATTCGACATTCGTCCATGACATCTCCGTAGCGCCTTTATCCCCCGGAGAGCAGGGCGTGAGCTTTTCTTCGCCGTCCACCATAACCTATGGAAAAAAGCATAAGTATCTAAGACCGGCGGGACTAGTCTAATTAAGACGACGGCATAACGAACCTTCTTGTAATGTGTAGCCGTCTGAATCTTGCGCACGGGCTGCATCAGTGCGTCTTGAACTGCGATGCTAATATCGCTACCCGAATAGCCTTCGCTCATGTCTGCGAGCCTCTTGAAGTCATCTTGTTTGAGCTCGCACGGCGTATTTCCGACCGCGAGCTCGAACATCTTCATACGTGCAGGCTTGTCGGGCAGGCTGATGTGCACCCGCCTTTGGAACCGTCTCCTGATGGCGGCGTCAAGTTGCCAAGGAATGTTTGTTGCGCCGAGAATGAGAACGCCTTTCGAATCGCGGCCGACGCCGTCCATCTGTACAAGGAGCTCCGTCTTAATTCGTCGGGATGCTTCGGACTCTCCCTCGCCTCGTGGACCGCAGAGGGCATCAATCTCGTCAATGAAGATAATCGACGGCCTATTTTCTCGAGCCATGTTGAAGAGCTGTTTCACAAGTCTATGAGAGAGGAATTAGTCGCATGCCCAATATTCGATCCACATAGCTCATGCGTGGCTATGTGAGGAGATACCACGTACCGTTCGCTCTCACCCATCCACTTGCTTACCAGATCACTACTCGATACGCTGAAGAAAGTGCTGTTCGCCTCGGTAGCCACGGCCTTGGCCAGATAAGACTTTCCGGTTCCCGGCGGCCCATAAAGCAAGATACCCTTCCAAGGCTGCCTTTTGCCGGTAAAAAGGTGGGGGAACTTGATGGGCAAGATAACAGCCTCCTTTAGCGCCTCCTTTGCCTGGTCAAGACCTGCAACGTCCTCCCACCTGATATTCGGCTTCTCGGATAGAATGGCGCCTTGTAGCGCACCTCGCAGCTTCTTCGAATCTGGATCCTCTTCGTCGTCGTCCTCTCTGCCATTGTTACGTGTCAGCCAACTTCCCGGCTACGGCAGATTGTTTGTTTGACCTTCGACGTTTGTTGACGTACTTTCCCTTGCCGCTACCGCCGGAGACTTTGCCGTTCGCACCGACCGCGCTGGGCTTTTTGCGATTTCCTTTGTCCGTATCGGCAAGATGATTCTTCAGCTTCTCAGCGCGCTCCATATATTCGGCCGTTTTGGCTCGGATCATCTTCTTCGATTGCTCATTTTTCTCCCCTACACCCGAGATCAGATATCGCTCGGTTTGACATAGCCCTTCGCAATCTTTGTTCCAGCGGGTGAGCGCTCTTCCAAAGTTTACTTACACTTGAGGGCGAGCATGAACAATTCCACTAATTCAAACGCACCGTCAGCAGTTGAGACCCCTCACCCGTAGTCGTAGCCTGACACATACACGCTTGATAGTATTGGTTGTAAGCCTTCTCATATTCACCAGCTGTGTCGCTATCGATCGCCTTTTTGACCGCATCTATCGCGCGACCCAAGAAATCGGTATTGCTCATCTTCCACACCAATCACCGAGCGAATGCCCAGAGGGAACGTTGTGCGAGAGGTTGGTAGGGTCGTTGTGCGGACAAACGCTATTCTGGTGCTTTTGTCTGGAATGAAGCAAACGCTGCGCCTCTCGTATGCGGCTGGTTGACGGCAACGTGGAAAACGCGACGGGGGTGCTGGAGCTGACCAGGTGAAGTCTGACGTAGTAGAGTGGACGGCGGGGGACTTGAAGACGGCAGGGAAGGCGAGAATTGTGCGAACAACACGTTCGCGGGCGCGATCCGAGCTGCGCGCCGCGCGACAAGATGCTTAGAATCAGAAACAAAAGTAGACCGATAGATCTATCTGCAGTTCCTGAAGCGGACACGAAGACGAGACAGGCGCTGCGTGATAGACCGTTGGAGCGGAGTGTTGTTGCTTGGCCAGCCGGGCAGCACAACAGGACAACCACGCTGGGACCCTTGTTCACCAGGCAGCCGCTAGCAGCATACCCAGATTCGCCCCACCCATCGCCCCGCTGCCGCAAAGATTTTGCGTCGAACCTTACGAATCGCCGACATACCACCCATCCGGAACAACTCGATACGCGATCACAGCAGAGCGCTGTCAGCACGAAGAAATGGCGGATCCTAAGAAGCAGTTTGAGGACCTCTCCGACGACTTCCGGAAGTTGCAAAATGGTACGCCTCTCTCTAGTCGCAGGGGTTCGCGCGCGGCGCTCGAGTGAAGGCTAATAAACCTCGATAGAGCTTCAAACGGTTGTAGAAGGGCGGCAAAAGCTCGAGTCACAACAACAAGAAAACAAAAGCGTTCAAAAGGTTGTCACGTTAGAACTCTTGCATTTATCCAGTATCTTCCGCCCTCTCCATCAATAATTTGTCACTTACACGGGCAATCAGGAGTTCTCTCTTCTCAGCGATGATGCCAATATTTACAAAATGATTGGCCCGGTTCTTATGAAGCAGGAAAAGAGCGAAGCAGTCATGGCTGTCGACGGACGATTAGAGTTCATCGAAAAAGAGATGTGAGTCGGTATCATTTTGGGTGCATCTTTTCTACGTACTACTCCGCTCCATTGCCTATCATATCAATCGAAGCGATGCTGACCTCTAGGAGCAAGCGGATAGAGAAGCAGATCGGTGAGATGCAAGAGAAGAGCGAGAAGAAGAAAATGGAGGTACGTGCGCCTCAGACGAGCACTTGTCAGTCACTTGCTCCCGTGCTGACGAGGAGTAATCAACAGATTTTTCAACTGCAGACACAAATGCAGCAACAGCCCGCCCAGGTTGCGTCTTGAATGCTATGTATGTTTTGTGTTTCTAGGGTGTTGTTGGTGCACGCGTTACCACATCTGTCTGCCAGGCGTCTGCGTATTCATCCTCTTGCTTGGCTTTTGGTTTTGATGCCGATGTTTCTTTCGTCTTTTATTCTCTCCACGATAGAAATTACAATACAACGCCGACAGTGTAGAGCGCGTAATCTGCGCGCCTCGCTGATGCCCAGCTATCGATTGACATTAACACACCTCCATCGCGACATCCTTGGCTATATGTCAGGCGTATGAACAGTACTATGCGGGGACGAGAGAGCTCGCGAGAACACGGTGACGATACAGCAACCTCGCGGATCGCACCCAGCCCAAGGGAGGTTTCGGCGACGGAAGTTACGGAAGCGCGGAGGGCAGATCCAGTCGTAGAAATCTCACTGTTCACTCAAGACTCCGACTCAGCTGCCGCCCCGGCTGGGGATAGCTTTGGTGCCGTGGTGAGGATGCCCCAGGGCCCACCTGCCCGTTGGAGTAAGCAGGCGGGCTGGTCTGGGCAAACGGGCGCCGCGGGGCGTCGGCTGGTTCCACGGGCCCGGCCAATCACGAGACGTGACGCGAGCAGTGGCACACCACGTCTCCGGGACCATGACACGAGCCCAAGCGTGGGCCCACCTATGACTTTCGACCCCTCCGCGCTCGCCTCCGATCCGCGCAGCAACGCCAAAGCAATCCAGTCCTCTCCATCGCCCACGCCCACCAAAAGCGCGCTCCCCCGGCCAGATTTGCAGCACGGCACAAACCTCCTTCGAAAGCACGCCCGCGCGCGAGTTGACGTCGCACTTCGGCCCAGCGCAACCCGACCGCCAGGCTGCACCCCCCGCCTTGCGGCCACCAGCGCCCGTGGCTATGGCACACCGCCAGGGCGACCCGCCCGAGCGCCATGGATCCCCTCCCACGGCCCTGCCGGCCGTGAACACCGGGGCCGGCGCGGCTCCTTCCTCGATGTCGTCGTCATGGTCGTCGCTCCAGGGCGGGCAGGGCACCGGCCACCGCTCTCCCAAGGACTCGCTGTCGCGCACGCCCTCCAGCCCCATCGTTGGCCACCGTGCCAGCTTCGCCGACAACCTGCGCGGCATGCCTGGCCCGGGCTCCCCTCGCGGCCATCGCCCGGCCAGCCTCACCCAGCAGGCTCTCCAGGAGCTGCTCAACAACCCGCCCGTGGCTAGAACCGGCCCCGCCACGTTTGACACTGAGCTTTCCGGCAGAGACTGGCGCACTGTCAAGGTCGGCGAGGTCACCGATCCTAATGAGGTCCGATGGGCGGAGATGGAGACCAGTGTTGAGGATGCCACAAATGTAAGTTCCCGATCGGTCCAGTGTGCGCTGGTGCAAGGGGAGGGAGTCCGCTGACGAGCACGGTAGACTTTGATCGGGAGCGGAGCTCCGAACGTCGTCCTTTTGCGGGAGAACAGCTCCACCACTGCGGCCATTGGGACCTTCGATTATAATGACCTCAACGCGTATCTCTTGTTGGTTGTAGGGCTTGCCCAGCCGGATGCGAGCCATATCCAAAGCTTCAACGAGCTCGCTCGGAAGGGTAGAGAGGGTAAACCGATTCCTCTCAAGGAAGTGAAGGACCTTGGGCGCAAGGAACCGCTCATTATGCTGCCACACACCGCCAACTTGACAAAGGCTGTCGAGGTGTTTGGGAGCGGCATACACCGGATTATCATCGTTAAGGAGCACACCAGCAGCGTCATTGGCATTCTCACCCAATTGAGACTTGTCAGGTTCTTTTGGGAGAATGGGAGAGCGTTCCCCTCGATTGAGATGCTCTATGAGCAGAGTCTGAAGGATCTTCGCCTCGGTAGCAAATCCGTGATTGCAATTAAGTACGTTGCCTGCGAACAGTCGCGTACACGCGATGTGTTTCTTTTACTAACAGTCAGCTAGTGGCGATAAACCGCTATCCGACGCCCTCGAGCTCATGAACAACGAAGGGATCACCTCTCTCCCTGTCCTTGACGCCCAGGCCAATGTGATCGGCAATATAAGCCACGTCGATGTGCGCCTCCTCACTAAGAGCACCTCTCTTCCTCTCCTCCGAGCTACCTGCATCCACTTCATTTCCGTCATCCTGTCCGAGCGCGGCATCCACGACGGGAAGGACTCTTTTCCTGTTTTCCACGTCACGCCAAACTCGACACTTGCGCACACAATCGCCAAACTTGTGGCCACCAAATCCCATCGCATGTGGGTCGTCGACCCGCCCGGCGGGTATCACTCGCCGAGCCCAGGCTCGTCCGGGCCCAGCACCCCGGCCGTTGGACCGTCTTCTCACCAGCTCCTCGTTCCGTCAAGCCCCAGCCTCCCACTCTCCGGTCCAGCCGCCTCGTCCGGCGCCCTCGACCAGAACACCATTGCCCCGCCTCCTACTCTAAACATCGCACCGGCCGCCACGGCCTTCAACCCGACTCCGAACCGCGATCCCGTGTCCTCGAGTTCGTCGTCCAACTCCGGCGCCGCGCCCACGCCGCCGCAGGCGACTCCACCGCTCTCAGTGTCGGCGTCGGCTCTGCCGGGTGCCTCCATCAGCGGCCGCCTCTCCGGCGTGGTTTCCCTGACGGACATTTTGAACTTGTTTGCGCGCGCGAGCGGTTTGAGCCCGCATGATCCTGCGGAGACGAGGAGGCAACGGAGGCGGAGCAGCAGTTCGAGCTTACAAGGGTTTGGCAGGCGGAGTGTGGATAGCGCGCGGAGCAGTCAAGGGGATGTCAGTAGGAGCGGAAGCGTTCGTGGGAGACCCACGTAGTTTGTCGGTGGGCAGTTGTGGTTTAAAGCGCACCTGTTGGTTGGCTAGAGTTCGGCTTCTGGTTGCGAGGGGCTGCTGACTCTATTAGTGAACGAGTAGTTCAGAGCTGTGGGTCCCCATCGGCATGCACATCGGTTCTGTTCTGGATTTTCTGGCTGTTGCACGACCCTCCTTTTCTTTCTTCTTGCTCTCTCTCCTTTTTTTTTTTTTTTTTTTTTTT